>JAWWEU010000005.1:11550742-11604613 GCA_035583155.1 Acropternis orthonyx
TGATTTTTTAATTCCTTCCCCCCCCCCCCCCCCCCAATGATGGTTAAATTCTTACTACATTTGGTCACATGGGTCAAGTCTGCTGAACTAACCTTTTTTAGTTGTAATCGTTTGCTGTGAGTGGAATGTAAGAATTTGCATTGTTTTGGCTTTTGGAGAGCCAGGGAGAAATGAACACTGGGATGTTGTTGGTGAGTAGTGTCCCTTGGGAATTGCAGTAGAGAACCTTTTCTGTTAGTGTATTTATTTTAAGGCACAGGCAGGGAACCAAGCCTAAATGTGCAGGGAACTCTGTAAATGTGTAATAAATAGATCAGTTGCCACGCCTAAAGATTTTGAGGACATAGATGAAAGGCAAGAGGTAAGGCAAGAAGGTGAAAGCTAAAGCATAAAGTAACAGTCAATAGTATGTTTGTGTCTGAACTCTGAGAAGTTTTTGTAAGTGCTAGAAGCCTTATAGGTACTGTTTATCTCATATTGGTACAGTTACATGGTAATTTAAATAGTGTAACTGTATCAAACACCAGGAAAAAAAAAGTAAAGAAATGTGAAGCATCACAGGATAAAATAACTGCATTACCTGCAGCTGTTTGTGGTGCTTATATGTGCCTCTGCAGTGGAAAGTTCCTACATTATTGCAAAATGTTTTGAAGGCTTGAAACTCCATAATCCAAAGTGATTTGTCTGTTAGTAGAAATGAGGTTCTCAATACAAGGGTGAGGATATATGCCTCTGTGTGTGTCACTCCTGCTTAGGCTGAATGGGTATGTTAGATAGAATAAAATCTTTTACCCTGTTTAAAAATACACTAGATGAGATTATTGACTACTTACTAGGCTTCAGAGGAAGGTTAAAATATTTCTTTAGAGTGCTAATATGAAAGCAACATATGTGGTGAATGTGAAACATCTACTGTGGGGATTACCTCATATATCAGGCACATTGTTCACTTAATGTCTGTGTGCCTGTTGCTTTCTCAGATCAACCATCTTGTGTCCTTGTGTTTTGTTCTGATTCATTAAGAATACAAAAGGCCGTATTTTTCATATTATTCCAGTGTGTGTAGAAGTAGCACTTCAGGCAGACAGTGAGAGTAGGATTTTTTGCAGTATGCATTTTAGTGGCATTTGAATATTTAAGCATTTTGGCATGATACAGTTAATTTTTAAAGTATGTTCTGAAGAAGCCTGCTTTATATTTAGTGGAATAAGTTTTGAAAGAAAGATTAAGCCTCATTTTGGTTTGCTGTTGTGACACTGTGCTCATCAGCTGTGCAACACTGTGAGGTACTTCAGCGTCTGTCAGACTTGTAATCTGATGAGCTATACTTGGAATAAACCTGAGTTGATGAAACAATCAGTGAGCCTTTGGCACTCTCAGAACTGATTAGTGAAAATCTAGCCGGTCTTTGCTCATGTGACACATAACACTGCGCTGTTTATACTAAGGCTGAACCATCAAGATTTTCCACTGTGACTGACCCTCACTTAATGCTAATAGCTGCTAAGGGCATGATGACCTCATCCGGAGAGAGCATGCAGCCTCTCAGACATGGTAGAGTTGTGATTGTGTAGATACTTCACTATTTGTTGACAGGTAGCCATCTCTTGTGATGTTTCGTATTGATATTCCACTCAGCTCTGGTCATTTTTGCATAGATATCAGTAGTGCAGTGACTGCTGAACGCACAGGAATGATTGATTCAAATTTATGCATGTTAATTTTCAAACTTTCTGTCTAGACTCCATGAAATTAACCAGTCATCCACTGAGATATAACTGAATTTCAAGGTATTGCTTGACAAACTCTTATTGGCAGCTCATGTGACACACCTCCACAAAAAAGCAGTGACTGCTTGCTACATAGCTGATGTGTGACACATACAAAACCCTAATTGGAATATACTATTCCATGCATTAGGCCTGTAATAAATGCACATAACATGGCTCAGGGAAACAAGTATGTTCTTTTCTGTTGGAGAAGGATTTGTACAAACCAATTGATGTGATTACTCACATGTATCAGATTATGGGATTGGTCCTGAAATCTATGGATTTGCTTGAAATTACAGTCAAGGTTTGTGACTTTCATAAGCAAGCAAGAATGCTACAAAATAAACTGATGTAGACCTGTGTAGTGTTACACTGAGTGATTTGAGCCAAAATATGTCTAATAATAATTCAGTAAAATTCAGGAATATCTTTGGCACTCTACATTAGTATCAAGTAATTATCTCCAGCTAAGATAAAATGAGGGTCAAGATTGGTTCTGGCTTTTAGGGCTGGAATGTTGCTTGCTTTATTGAACATGTTAATTTAAAGCTGCATTAGGAGAAGATGAAAAAAGAAAAAGCTTCTCCAAAGTGAATTTCATAGTGACTTTTTTGAAAGACTGATCTCAAGTTGTTTTTAGAAGTTAAAGGAGTGTTGTTTGAAATTAACTCTTTGTTGGTTGGACGGACACAAGCCTCCATAAATTGATACTAGTGGAATACTTCTTGTGTTGAACTTGCTACCTCACATTTAGGGCTCTTAGCTGGAAAGATCTCATCTCTTATTATAATTACACTAGGTATATAATTTGGCATTTTGTAAAACGCATCAGTATTATACATACGAGAGTAAGATCATAGCCTGGTGTCGTAACCTGACATACCTTAGACTGGTAAAATTGTAAATGATGTCACTTGATTAATGTTGCCTGGCTGAGCCATGCAATGACAGAATTATTGTACCAAGGAGTGATGAGCAATGCCATCTAAATGTTTTGTGTGGTACCTGTAAATCGTATAAACACTATTTGACCTATCTGTCCTTTATCTGATGCCTAGTTTCAGATCATTAGATCTGAAGCTGATGTTGCTGTGGACTGCATACTGCAGCACGTTTGCTGGGACCTTCCTGCTCAGCCTTTCCTTTGTGACAGGGCCCTTTCCCCACACACTGTCTTCTTCATCTGTGTTCTCCTTAAAACCTATAGATGCATTTTTCAGGAGTCACATCACAGGTCTGCATTTGCTTTGGAGAAGGGTATGAGCAGCTCTGCCCACCACTCCTGGGGGCCCAGGAGCTCCATTTCAGCCCAGCCTGAGGCTCTCAGTCCCTGCTCTCGTGACACTGTAGGAGTGCCAGCCTCTAGCTCTGTCCCAGCCCTGCTGAGCTGGGCTGACATCCTGGCCTGGCCTCAGCACATCCCTGACCCCAGGGGGATGCCTGATTCTCAGGGCTGGGGCTGCTCCCCCAGCTCTCCTGTTCCCTGGCTGGAATGGTGAGGCTCTGCCCTGCCCAGCACCACGAGGAGCCCCCACTGCTTCTGCATCCCAGGGAGCTGCTGGACCTCACTGGCACACAGGTGCCACGATACCATGGTAGGATCAGCACTTGGGAGTTTGGTATAATTCAGTATTTCATGGATTTGGAGCCCTGATTTTACAGGGATATCAGCATCTTAGGCATTGCCTTGGGAAGGGATCAAGCTGCACAGAACAATATTAGTCTTTGAAACAGTTTGAAAATGTCCAAAATTTTAATTTGAGATTATTTTCTTCAGTGAGGAGGGTGCTGCTGCAAGTCTCAGCTGATAGACTGTGTGACTGAGCCAGTTTCTTTCCTGTGTGAATACATTAACTGTGATGATAATACCCTGAGAAATCCAGAGGGCCAGTTCTTCAAAAGTAGTTTGATGAAAATTTGCATTACTTTCAAAGAGATTTAAGTGTCTATCTGTTTTAAACATCTACGCCAAAATGTTTTAAAATCCGCAACGTTAAATAGGAATAATGGAAATTAACATTTTTTGACTATGACTCAGTGTTAGGTGAATGTATTGGTTAACTGTCCATCACTACTGCGATCCTCACCTAACTCTTTAAATTAGTATTTGTATGGAGGTTTGTTACAGTTAATCAGTTTTTTATAATGGCCTCTGTAAATCCAAATATAAAAATATATTTTCAGTTTTTTATATTCCTTCTAGCACAAGAGGAATTCTTTAGAGTATGAATTTGCATCAGAATAATTCATAAAGCAGTTTGTTTCAGGGCTATTTATTTCCTCCCAAGCCCTCTCTCAGAGTAGCCACAGGAGAATTATGGATATCGAGATCTTTTTGTGAATTACTTGTACATCCCAAGAGGGCAACTTGGACAGTGGTTTAGTGGATCATGGGTGCAAGTTAGGCTTGCAGGAGGCGTTGCCTAAGAACGCAGCTGGAGATGACAGTGGCCAGTGCTAGGGACAACATGAACTCTAACATAAATTGCCGTTCTCTGTGGAGTTGTTGAAGAGATCCAGGCAGAGTAAGACAGTCTGCGTGTTCATCCCAGCACATCACAGACTGTGGGGAAGCAGCATTTCAGCTAAGAGGAGAGAAAAACGACGTGTATTGTAGTTGTTGGTGTCACAGCAAAATGGTTCAAACAGGTTGTTGTCTGAAATATATCCGGACTGTATCTACATCTACACCCAGCAGGGGAAGATGTAGTATTTTCACAATAAAAATAGCTTTGGTTGTACTCATTAGTTAGTTTGGTATTTCAGAGGAACATGTCTCGATAGCAGGTAGGATGGTTCTGTCAATGTGAGTCATATCAGATTTAGCAGTAGATATTCCTGTCTGAGCAGCTGTCCTGCAGAGGGTCTGTTGTCGCTTCTCAAGACAGCTTTATGTTGTAAACATTTTGGTTCTTATCAGCCCTGCCAGGAAGCAGACAGTCTGCTGCTCTGTCTATACATTAAACTGTATTCTGAAAATGGAACTGTTTGGAACACAAATGCTTTGAATAAATATTCCAAGCAGCACAGTGATACAAAGCAACAAAAATAATAAAAATGCTAGACTCAGTCTTGCAAAGTGGTAACTCCATTGAAAGCACCTCACGGTGGTAGTTCTATTTCTGTTTTCTATATTTACACTATGTGGAGAACTATTAATGGAAAGTCTGTGTGTGCAGACCCTGAGGAGGGCATCAGTGAGACACAAACTCCCTTTGCTTTGATAATGGTGTGCCTTTGATGTACAAACAAAAGAGAACTGCTTTTTTAAAATGCCTTTTTTTTTTTTTTTAATCAAGCGCCCCATTTTCCCCATTTCTATTAAAATGTGCCCTCTTTTGTTGAGGCTGGTTTAAATGCACTTTTTATTCCATTTTGTTCACATCCCTAATGGAAATAGTTGTCTCCTGCCATGGGCATAGATGTATAGTGTCAAGATGCCTTATCCCAGAAATGCCTTTTATTCTTGTTTTCTAAGACTGGCTTATCATGGAACAAACACCTTTATGCCTCTAAGTCTCCATCCACATTAAGACAATTGTACCACCTTAATTATGCTTTTATAATTAAAATTATATGACTTGTGCATGTGCACTGTATTTCAGTGAACATGTTGCTTTTGAAGTATTTTTTTAAGATATCCATCTTATTCCAGCATATTTGTGTATAATCCTACCTCTCAGTACCCGTATTCTATTACATGTATCCAAGTCCCTGATGGTGCATTGTATCCTCAAGTCATTTAGCCCTTTCTCTGTTGACAATGATGTGACTGACCCCTCTGAGGCAGTTCCTTGAAAGAAGATGAGTTTTCCCCCTGACCTTGACCAGCAGGCTGAGTGTTGTGTTCTGCTCTCCTGAGGACACTGTTCTGTTTCCCTCAGGAATGCGAAAAAGTAATTTCCCCAGATAACAGCCAAAAAGCCAATTAAGCTTAGATTAAAGAAAAGAAGGATTTATTGGCATTTTATGGAATAGAGAAAAAGGAAAATAAAAGATCAGAGATATTAAATTGCCTGAAGTGGAGACACAAACTGTCCGGTTGCTGACATTACTCTTCACTTTACAGAATAATTGGTGGAATTGTAGCTGGTTTTAACCATATAACAGTAAAACATTGTCTCTCCCACAGCCCAAAGTCATGTCTGTCATTTTCTGTCAGAGCTGGAGAGACTGTGACATGCTGTCTTTGAAACACTGTGTGAGGCTGGAAAACTCCCTCAGTGACTTCGTCTCTGAATTTGATGTGAAGGTGTCAGTAGTTACAAAACATGTTTATTTGCCCTGTGGGATGCTAAAATACATGCAAATTGGACCAAGTGCACAAGATTTTAATTTCCGTTTTCTTCGTGTATTGTGTTTCAGCACATGATTTTTTAACAGCTTTTGTACAATGTATTTCACATCTCATTATGATCTTCTAGAGGATCCATTGTCTTCTCGTCACCTATTTGAATGGGACATGAGGTACTTCCTACCTTGAAACACAAGAAAATTAATTATCTGCGTATCTTTAATTAACCCTCTCTTTGTGTAGATTAAGATTGCCTTTAGTAACTGTCAGGGTTCTTGGCCAGTTGAATAAACAGCTTCCTGCATGCATTTCAATTACTGCACTTTTATATTGCTAATGAGACTAAGCAACAGTTTCTTGGAGGCATTCTTAATTTAGCTATTTCATTCACATTTTTATACAGGTACAGTGTTCCAGCTATGTAATTAATGGTGCCATCTCAGCTTTAGAGGTGGATAGAGAATTAAAAATCAGCATGACAAATACATCAGGTATAATTCAAATTGTGAAGCCCTGTTATAACTTATTTTCATACCAGACAATCCCAAACTGCTTTGCAATGTATATGCAGAATATACCCAGTACAGACCATTCCACCCTCAGAAGGCAGCAGCCAAATGTGTGGAATTTGAATTGGGAAAGTTTAGTCACGGCCAGAACATGACTGTTGTGAACAAGTCATGCCATCTTCATCTCTGGGAGCAGACAGGACTTTAGGGCTTTTATGGCCTCCTTGGGAGGATTTCCTCCTGGCAGTGAGCCCTACAAAGTGAAGGGTTGAGCTTACCAGTGTTACTAATATAGCCAAATTCTTACCAAAACCAGTACATGTTTGGTTGTACAATAATGTGTACAGTTGCATGTTTTGATGTTTCAGCACCATACAGAATGCGCTACAAAGCTGTGGTCTGATGGTTACCTGCAAAAGCAGTGGGATAAACTGCAGTAGGATGATTTGTAAATGAACCTTAGGTGCTTTGTAGTTACAGAGTTGTGATTAGAAATAATTCTCACTCTACTATGAAAACTAGGGTTCAGCTTTTTGGCCAGATTAGTTCATAAAGGACGTCAGAGTTACTGTATTAGGAAAGCAACCAGAGAAATCCCAGGGTCAAATGTAAGACAGCATCAGGGAAGGTCAGAGGGATGCATTTGCAAGTCAAGAAGATATTGAAGGGGATCTAATTATAGGCTTAATTGCTGTAGGTAATGACAATTCAAGCTACTATATTTAACATAGCCTGGATACTATAACTGAGGTCATCCAACAAATGAATCAACAAATCCAAAGCAGATTTTCAAGGAACAGGTAGAAAGGAATGGAAATTGCTAGACCCGCTGAAGCCAAGAGGACTTTTATCAGTGAGCCAGGTTTTCTAGCAGAGCCCACATTTCACCCTTATGCATAGAAAGGCTGTGGCTTTGCTTCAGAAAACATCTTCAATGCAGTAACTCATACATTTCTAGTAATGTATCTGCTTATGTTCCTGGAGCAATGCCCATGATACTCTGTGGGTTTTAGAGCTGAAGTTGATGCAGGGAGCTGTGGTCCCATTATCAGATCTGTCTCTGGCTTACGTGGTGACTTTGGCTGAGGCTTGTGTGAATGATTTATGATTATTTGCTCCTTAGTCTCTCCCCATCTAAACTACATATCTGTCTTCATAAAAAGCTTAAACATCTATGATGAATAGTTCTATCTCAGTGCAGTAACTTGATGGTTTCAAGGAGGAGACAAAACAAGGGCCAGGGAAAGACTTAGGTGGGTGAAGTTGTATTTACTGCATTCCTACTTGTCCATATTTGTACTTCACAAAACTGGAAAAAATGTGGTATTAATTCATGGTCTATAAAACAAAATCACATTTTTCGTCTTGCATTTCAGTCAGTCTCGTTTTTATGAACTTTGCAGTTGTGTTTCACTTGGGATGTATTTGGCTGCGTGACAAAGTGACTGGAGATTTATAATTCCTTATTAGTAACTCAGGGCTCTAAAGGGAATAACAGAGTACTTATTTACTTTTCTAGGTCAGACTCATGATGTAGGAGTTTAATGAACTTCTGCTAAACAGGAATTGAAGCAGAATTAAAATCTCAGAGTGCATCTGTCCAATAAGGTTATTAATCTTATTTTCTATAGGTTAGATATTTTTCACTTGCACAGAGCTGTTTAGGCTGCACTTTCTCAGTAATCAGCCAAGAATATGAGACTGTCATATACAACCTGCTATTAAGT
The DNA here is from genome assembly GCA_035583155.1 of Acropternis orthonyx. Lineage (NCBI taxonomy): Eukaryota > Metazoa > Chordata > Aves > Passeriformes > Rhinocryptidae > Acropternis > Acropternis orthonyx. The sequence goes on from JAWWEU010000005.1 coordinate 11,559,045, forward strand.
CAATGCACTAATGTGATTTTGCTCTGAAATTACATTATGTCAAATAACTGTATTTATGTATCAGTGTTTAGGGCAGTAAGATCCCAGATCACATATGCTGAAAGAGTTTGTGATTCATGATAGCAGTTAAACTATTGCTGTAGTTTTGATGCCTCTCAGATGCTGTTTGAATCAATAAGGTGGGCACTCCTCTGTCAAGAACACATTGAAATCTATGTTCAGGGAAAAAAAGGTGCAGTATTTATGCTTCCCTGTAAATGTGAAGGGAATACAGTGTTTCATATTCTTACAGGAGATATATGTTGGGATTTACTTGATATTACAAAATTATTGATGGAGATAAAGATGCATGAAAGGAACACGAAAACATGTTACATGACTACAGGCATGCTTTGCACTGGACTTGTATGGCAGGAAATACAAAACATCTCCTCTTAAATGAAGAGTTTGTGTTACATTCTGAAGTGTCTGTGAATCAAATGTGTAAAACACAATAATATACTTGAAGATCCTAAGTATTTCAGCTGATACTGTTTAAGCCTTGGAGGTATAACTGTATGGACATAAAATGCCAAATCTGCTTGGTTTATGCAGTATTCAGTAAATGTGTATACACACTAACATAGGTTTAACACAGAGTACAATTATATGGGGGAAAAATGTCAACAGAAACCAAGGGATAATAGAAAACACTAAGTGAGGAGTTGTCTTAAATACCTGCCTTATGCTTATTCATAGCTCTGAGCAAACACCTCCCTTCATGCTGTCCTAAATGCTGCTGGTCCTGAAATAAGTTTGTCTGCCCTTTTCTCAAAAATCAGGGATCAGGGTCACCCTTGCAAAAAACCATCTAATCCTCAGTTAAACAAGGAGGTCCTCTGCTTTGCCATGGAGAGTAGCCTAGAATGCATATCTACAGTGCAGGAGGCAGAACCTGCATTCTTTCTTTGTCAGAACTGATTTACAATTCTTTCTCTAAGGATACAACCCTAACCTTTGGACTATAAATTAATGTAGGGGTCAGACTACTTTGTACTTCCTGTTGGAGCCGTGCCTCTGTGCACAGAAGGAGCGAGTGGGAGCCAAATGCTGGGAAGAGCTTGATTGAACCACTGCTCTTTCTGCATGTTGTCCAATGACCATTTTACAACAGCGCTCATCAAAGTCCTCGGGGCATTGACTACATTCTTCAGCCGTCAGGCAAGCATGTTGTACGGTCTCTGTTCACCATCTCTTCTCGTTACTCACATTAGATTTTCTCTGGCTTATTTCAGAATTAAGTAATGGAAAGTGGTATTGAACTTTGAATTAATTTTCTTGCCTTCCTCCTCATCAGCCAAGTGGCCAACTGGCAGAGAGTGCAGAATCCTAACTTTTCTCCATGATAGAAGAAAGAGAAAGCACCTGGGATCCAAATATCAAGCTAGACTCTAAGAGATATATGGGATAAGAACAAAATGGCCTTTTCATTAAACAAATCTGATGTGGAAGAGGGAGAGGAGGGATTTTATATTTGCCTTTCTGTTTTTGACCAGAGAATATTAGACTCAAAAGCAATAAACTACCATTATTCTTACTTGTAAAAAGCATTAAGTAGAACTTCAAATAGTAAGATGAAACTCCTATTTAATAGCAGCCAAGAAAGGCTGTTGTGATGTGACAACTAAGCAGAGAAGTGAATAAGGGAAGCTTTTTTACTGGTCAGTCTGGTTTTGTGGTTAGACAGTGGGAGAACCAGTTGTAGTTGTTTGTTTGCCACAAAAAAATGCTAAAGAAATGGGAAATTCAAGAGCTTTTAGGGGGAAAGCTTTATCAAAATGGCAGTGGAGGTTGTTGCCTTCGTTAGGATGTGAATAATGGGTATAACTTTTTGTGTGCCACCGTTAATGGTGATGGGAGGACATCAGACCCCAGACCTGTGCTAAGAAGCCATGTAGGTGTTGAGAGAGGAGAAAAGATGTGATCACAGCCAGGCACGGTTGTTTTAGAAGAGACTGTAATGTAGGAGCATTTGTAATGTAGAGCTGGTAGAATTTGGCATGATTATGAAGGGGTGATGCAACTTGCCTAGTAAAAAGCACTTTTTTACCATATAGCTGATTTCTGCAAAGACTCCTTTTTTCGGCATAATATACTTGTTTTGCTATAACAATAACATACCTCTAGAATAAAAATTGCCCAAGAATGGGAAAGGCTGAATACAGAGTAAGATTGTCTCTCACTCTCAGTGGGAGGGGTCAGTAGAGACAATAATGCAATAATAGCATTTCTATCCTATTCATTGATACGGATTTTTTTTCCCCACTAAGATACATGAACTCCCTTGAAAATTGGGTCAACCTAGATGCTGTCACAAGTGCTCATCACCAAGTGTATATTGCTGCATACCTGTCACTCTCAGCTGCTGGAACGAATTTCATGAAGGGAGTGGGGTAAAAGGTGAAGCTCAGCAGGATTATTGGCTGTGAGGGAATAGCACTTTTGCAGGTCCTCTGGTACAAAACAAAGAAAATGGGCAAAACTGTGTGTAATACTGATAAATACAAATAGTATTTGACTTTTGGTATTTAAATTGATAATTTTTGTTAGTCAAATTTATTTCCATACACTTGGTAAATTCAGTGTGATTCCCATGGTGGATTATTCTTGCTGCTTAAGATACTGAATTTATTGATATATCTAGAGGTGGAAATTTACTCTGAATTGCTTGAAACCCTTTAGGGGTTGGAAGTTCTTTAAATGGAGTTAGTTTCAGTGTAATAATGGGATTGTTGGTGATAAATTACAATATTAAGTATTTACTGCTCACCAAGGAAGAGCTTTTTATGCCGAAGTGAAGTTCCATGAATGAAAGTGTCTGCTCATGGCATGTCTTTGCTCCAGCACCTCTGCATGACTGTAGTTTAGAATTTGTGCTGGAGAACAACAGCATCTCATCCTAGTTGAACTGTCCAGTAATGCTTGGGGAATAACAGCACATACATACATGTTGCATGTAAGTGGGGAGCTTGCCAGCCTGGAGAGAAAAAGAGTTAGGGCTCAAGCCTGTACTTTCATCACTGTCCTATTACAAGCTGGAAGCATCCTATGAGACAGCTGACAAGACTTTTGTGTAGATAAGAAGGTGGTGGGGGGGTAGTTACAGTTCAGCTCTACAGCTGGAGCCTGCCTAGGAGTAAGTGATTCTCATCTGCATCTGTATCTGTTCGGTGCTTGTCTTTTTCCCTGACAATACCTTCAGGGTGCCAGAAGGCAGTGGTGACTTTGTGATGCAAATCAGTCCTGCCAGGTCTAAGAAGGTAACTCATTCATTCCACATCAGTTTTTAAGGCAGCTTGTAACATGTCTCTCATTTGGCATGAAGAATTTTGCCAAGTGTTCCAATGAGACAGTTACAGTCTCACTCAAAATTAGTTTAAAAATTTTCCTTTCACATTGTCACTCTGAGTTGTATCTGACTGCCAAGAGCTGGACTAAGAGACTGAAACACAACACATTCTCTCCCAAGGTGAGAAGAAATTTCGCCTGCAAGAATGAGGTGAAGAATTTCTGTGTTTTCCTGAGGAGGGAAGGCAAGAGAAGAGAGGACAAAAATGGTCCAAATGACCATGCTGTTTCCAGGACATGTGGCAGGTGACTCATTAGGGGCCTGTTCTCCAGAAGGAGAAGTGGAGGACAAGCAGCACAATGAAGTCTTTTGCCAAAGTGGGAAGAGTCAAGCAAATAGAGACTCCAGTGCATCTGTTTGAGAGAGATGGAGTAGGAATAGATTTGCTGAAATATATGTGCTGTGTCCTGGAGTACAGGGAGGGAGCCAGCAGCAGGGTGGCCGAGCAAAGAGTAGTTTCTGGGATATGCTGGAATTGTGTTATGCTGCACAAGCTTTGAGTATAAAGGATGCTCTCAGGTTTCCCTGTGGATCTGATTTTGGGGAGAAGGATGTATTAAACTGATTAAACTGAGCTTAGTTGAAGGCAGATCACTGTTCTCCAAAACCCTGGCAGGAATCCTCACGCTAACAGGGTTAACAGGGAAAATATGACACAACACTTCCCAGTTAGGACTACTTAAAAATTTGTGGGTAAAAGAGTAGATATAGATTAAGCAGCACTATCTCATTTGTGATAACTACACTCTAAAGGGGGCATGTGACCGTTTTTCACACATTCCCTAGGTATCATCTCTCAGTCATTCTGAGAAGCTGGTTCACTTCTATCACTCCAGGTGCTGGAGATTTAAGAAAAACATGCAATATTACAAAATATAAAAAAAATTATGTATAATTGGCAATATGGTAAGAAGAGTAAATAGATCATCAATCTAAGGCTACTATATGCAGCAATTAATCCCTCTCAGTTGGTGATGCCCAACTCAGGAGAAGTTTTATGTTGCTAGAAGGAAGATTGTTTACTAAGGTCCAGAAGTTCTGTTAGTTTTCACAGAATCACAGAACATTGTGAGTTGGAAAGGACACAAGAATCATCAAGTCCAACTCTAAGTGAAGGGCCCATGCAGGGGTTGAACCCACAGCCTTGGGGTTACTGGCGCTATGCTCTCACCAGCTGAGCTAATTTGTAGATTTAAGTCATAAGCAATTGTCAATGTATTCAAAAGAGAAAAAAGCAACCCAGAATGTAGACCATGAACTTGTAAATATATTGAAGTTACAAAAATATGCTGTATTATAGTAAGTTATTTTTTTTAACAGGGAAATACATACAGAAAACATTCTTTAAACTGTCCATAAGCTGCAGTTTGTCCATATGAGGTCTTTGGTAACCCTATGCTTACAGCAATACAAAAGAAATTGGAAAAAAAATAAAACCTAAAGCATGCCCAGCTGATTTCTATGACATCCTAAAATTTACGTTCACATCCTCAATTTTTGATCCTCTTCCTTCTTACTGCAAAATGAATTTCGTGATGTTTCAAATGTGTTCTTAATTTACCATTTATGTGGTATTGCTGCAATGGCATATACGTGGCATAGAGATTTTAGCCTAGGAAAAGAAGATGTACTGGGCAGTGAGCAACCATGAAAGAAAGGGGGGGAAAAAACGCACAGAAAGAACAGTGAGTGGAGAAGCTCCCTGCAAGGGAAACAGCCTGGGTTGGAGAGAGAATTTGGTGATGCCAGCCTGCCTGTGAGAGCTTGCTGAAGTGCATTAGGCAGATGGAAACAAAGGGGAAATTTAATCTCCTCCCTAGAAGACAGCAGAATTTAAGTGATGGTGGATAAAGGGGAACCTCCCGTGATGCTGTATGCCTGATTTTCACAGAGAATATTCAATTCTTTCAGATACCCAAGACTACATTTACCACTTTACTAAACAGAACTTGCTGCTTGGGAAAATCCATTTAGTAAATGTTATTTTGGAAAGTGTTGGCATCTTAGGCAGTCCTGAGGCTTCTTACTCACTTATTCCTGACCTGCTAAACAACTGCATGTTTTCCTTCATTCAGTAGGCCTTAGCTGAATAAAAAACACTACCAATACTTAGGAAAACAATCAGATAAGAAAAGGCATGGCATTAAGATGAATGGTTAATATGTGGAAAATTACTCAAGATAGAAATATTCTGCTTGCATTTCTATTAATTTTATCAGTGCTTATATAGTGCACAGTTATGGTGTATAAGGATTGCATACACCCAGGTGCAGAAGACTGCATGCTCTCTACCAAATCTTTACACTGTAAATCATTTACATTTGTTGCCAAGCAGAATCAGAATTCTCCAGTCTTAGAGGGAAATAAAGTCTTGGCAGTCCATCATGTTGTCATTAGCACTGATGCCTACCAACCATTTCCACAAATGTGAAAGTCTGTGTATCTGGATATCCTGCCTCTTGGATGAAATAAGTTGATTGATTCCTGGAGCCAATTTACTCAAATTGCAACTGTCTTTCTCAAACTTGATGTAGCATTTGCTCAGGGTGAGAAATAAAAAGAGAATGCTGGTACTTGTTTGTGCTTTGGGCTAATCTGGAAAGAGTAGAATATTTTGTATCCCCCCTGCTACTAGTCTTGCTAGCAGGGAGAAAGGAGGCATTTTTCTGCTGTGATGCAGTGGTTAATTAATATTCAACCAGAATTAAGCCCTGTAAAAAAAAAAAACCTCATACATGTTTGGGGTTTTTGGGGGTTTTTTTTGTGGATGTTTTTGTGGTGGATTTTGTTTTGTTGTTGGGTTTTGTTTGCCTGTTTTTTTTTTTGAAAAGAGACTGACTAACTTCTAAGTTAGCAGATTGCTGTGAGTAACACAGGAAGCATGCCCTTATTTCTGACGAAGATTGTATGCTAACAATTGTGGTTTGTCTGTCTGTGGGCTTGAAGTTGGTCATTCCAGTCTTTTATTCAGGAGGGATGAACACATAAAATCTTGCAAGGTAATGTTGGGTAACTGGGCTTCAAACAGGATTAAAAGGCATCATTCAGGTCATACGAAAGAGCTGTTTCAACATGTGAAATCCACAGAACTGGGTTGCTTCAGACTATTTTAATGAGCAAATAATAAATATGTATGTAATTCACATTTCCACAGTAAGAGTTGCCCACTGCACAGCGCTTGCATAGCCTATACTTTTCAGGTAGATAGTAGAGAAGCAATTCAGAGTGATGATCAGTTTTGACTTGCGTCACTTCCCCAATTTGTCAGTCCCATTGATGGAGTTGCACAGGAAAGCTGGCTTGACATAAAAAGTTATGCATTGAACTTGAAATAGAGTTTGTCTATGAAACACGTGCTGCCTTTGTAATGCAGATTTCCTCTCTTAAACATTCACTTCAAAGTGTTCTGCAAACTACTGTCTGCAGCAGCAGCCACAGAAATAAACTGCAGCATTAGCCCAGCTACTGCTCACACCTGTCGAGTGCAGGGATGGAAAAAACAGTCAGCCAGCACCAGGGTGGCACTGGTACGATATTGTCTGCCAATTCAAAATGAAGACCTAGGATAGGGTTGGTGCAAAGGAAGCCTTTTGTGGATACCAAGTTATGGCATTATGCCTTTAACCTGCTGTCAGCCCAGAAGGAAAAATGAATCTGCCCTTTTTTTTATTATTATTTGATGTGCTACTACCTGGCAAACCAGAAATGTCTTCCATTTATGCACACTAAAGTGAACACTAAGCAGCACATGTCTTTATTAGCTCTGGAAAAGAACTTTCCTATTCATGTATAGCAAAGACTAGAATTTCTTATAGCATAATATGGAAAGAAATTGGTCATCAATGATGTGGAGTAGGATATTTTCTCTTTCACATAATTTCTCCATTTCTACCTTGTAAGCCACTAGCCCTTTGGTGCATTTTAGATGATGCATTTGCATTTTCAGTTCGTACATTTCCCTTTTTGGTTTTGTTCTTCATTGGAAGATAAGAGGGGAATAGATAGGAGAATTAAGGGGAAGAGTGGTGAGCACACCCAAAGCCACCACAGAATTGGCTTGGGGAGAAATGGTGTCTTGAGATATGGCTGTGACATGTGGATACTTGGGAACTATGTCCGTGTGTGTGAACTAAACATAGAAATGTCAAAATCCTTGCAAAAGGGCCCAATTTACAAGTCGTGTATCGTTTTTGCACTGAATAACTGATTTGTCTTTGCAGTTAACACCATTTATGTCTGAGATAGAACAGTGAATGTAGTGTCCCTGTTTGCTAGCAGTTCAGGCTTGGGACTGTAACGTAAAGTATAATGTCAGGCAGTACCTCGCTGAGTCTAATTTATGGCTTTGGAACAGCTTGTTACACACCCGGTGTGGGTCTGGGTGATGGGAGTGAAGAAACCCCCACCTTTCCGTGTGCCCTAACAGCAGATTGCCAGGTCTGCAGAGCTCTGCTGCATCAAAAGTAGATGAAATCTTTATTTAAAAATCACAAGATGGTGATAGTGCTCTTAAACAGTGGCTGCTATTAAAATGTCAGCGTTGCTGTCAGTCACCACCCAGTACCTGAGCTAACACTGTCTCCTCTGCCAGTGAGGATGGAAAACAGGTTGCTACTTACAGTGCACTATTGTAAATGAGGAGCACAGATCTAATCCTTTTTGATATGGCTTATTATTCATCTGTAAGATTAAAAATGTATGTTGTATTACTTCAGGGGTTGCACTGACCTCTAAATTTCATGCTCCTGGATTTTACATCTTATGTACTGTTGCGTTTTTATTCCATATTTTGGCAATATTCAGGCTTAGTCATACATGAGAAAGAAAATGTAAAGTTACAGATAATGTGGTGATTGTCCATTTTAGGAAAATTTGAGAGTTTTGTCTTATGAATGTTGTGCAAAATGGCCAGATATTGATATCTCAACTAATTATTCAATCAAAGATTTGGCAGGTCAGTCAATGGGAACAATGTATAGTGGAGTAGAATTGATCACACTTCATTTCCCATCAATTGGCAGAGCAAATGGTAGCTCGGATGTTAAGGTGGGATCATTGCCAGTCATTTTTTGGGTTTATGCCTTCCGTTTTTTTTGAATTTTTTTCTTCTGAATAAGTACCCCCAGACTACTCAATGAAAGTGAATGGCTTCTGGTGTTGGTGAATAAAGCAATGCAGTTTTTGTAGCCTCTGAGGGATGTGAGACTATTTCTGGCTCCATAATTGATGCTGGTGCATAGTCCTGTAATCACCTAACCTTATTGAATTGTCCCCATGTGAAGATTTGATTTCAAATTTAGTAATCATTATACATCATTTATTTTCACAGAGATTACAGGTTCATCTGTAAAGTGACAGAATTTCACCCCAGAGCTCTTTGAATGTTCGGCTCTTCACTTTTCCTCTTTTTGGATATACTTGTGACACTTGCAACTTTGGTGATTTACTAGCAATTAGTAGAGTTCCATGACACATTTATTGTAGCTTTCCAAAGAGTGATGGATCAGATAGGTGGTTATGAAGAAGTGCTCCCCAGGACCTTTATTTAATACAGGAACACAGGGTTAGATCGCATGAAGAGCTTTGGTGTGTAAAGCAGGACTTAACCCCATTAAATCTCCACTCTTAAACCTAAATGTATCATTTCAGTTTAAAAAAATCTTTTCTTAGCTGCTGACTAACCTTGAAAGCTCATAAATGAGCTTGCTCTTTCCTCATTTGAATTTCAAGTGAACTGGGATGCCTACATTTCTTTTTCTGCATCTGCCAAAATCTTTGCCTGATTCCTGTGTAAGGCTGCTCAGGACCTGAAAATTAGGATTTCTTTCTCTGAAGTGCTCTGCTTGGTTTGTCAGACCCACCCTGCATTCACACAGCCAGAGGTGCCATCCACCCATAGGAGCTGTTTCTCAGATCACTCTTGGCTGGAGGTTTGCTCATCCTTGGTTGGGAGGTTTCTGCATGCATTCCAGTTTCTGGGGTTGTGTTATTTTGTTCCTATCAAAAAGGTAACATACTGTTTAGCTTTCAGGATAGAGATTGATTCCTTTGGAAATGGTGGATGTTCAAAAATAATCTAGTTGTGACAAGGCCAAGTGTTTTTGCATTAACAAGCTTTCTTTTGAAAATACATTGATCTGTTCTTTTTATTTGCTTTCCCAGGTGTCTGTTGCTCAATACTAATTGGGAAAAAAAAAATTTTATTTCTGATGTGAAACCATCCACATGCTAAACAAATACACATTGAACCAAAATAAACTATTTTAATAACTTTTTTTAATTAAATTCAAATGTAACATCCTTTGCAGTCTGTTAAAGCAAACATAACCCCTAGCACATTTAGCATGTTAGAAAGATTTTTGCTGTCTTCACAGTGTTACACAGTAAGTAAAAAGGAAACCAGCTAAGCCTTCAGAACCTGTCCCTTTCTATAGAATGTAATCGATTTCTGTTTAATTGTCATAGTAGGGCTGCACTGTGTTCATTATTTTTGAGGGGTAGAAATCCTGCATGGTTGCTTTTTTTACGTGTGTTTTGGGAAGCAGAAAGAGAAAGATTTGAATCACACTCCAGCTGTAATTAAGTGCTGACACATCAGTGGAGTTTGGTTGTGTTTCTTCACATGTGGGTGTCCAGGACAGAGGCTCCTCCCGGCTGTGCTGTGGCTGACAGGAGCTGTGGTTTCTCCTGGGAGGACATGTTGTTTTCTCCTCGGATGTGCAAATCTGGGAAATAGGCAGGGCTGACACAGTGCAAGACACTGCCGTGCCCAAGGTGAAATTCCCACTTTGTTCACACTGGATTTTAGGATGTCAAGATGCCAGCCATCCTCAGTGGCTCTCTCTTGTGAGCAGTTTTGGACACTCGTGGTCTCACCATGCCTGTGACTGAGCCAGGATTATGCTCTCATGCCATCTCCTGGCAGATTGTCACTGTGTTGCCTCTGTGCACTGTCTGTGTCCCTTCTGCCCTGCCCTGCACTGATGTGTGTCACAATGTGCCAGTCCTGTGCATGAAAGCCAGTGGGGCTTGGAGGTGTCCTTGTGCGGGTACCGAGGGGGATTGGGGGTGACAGTGCCAGTCTGGGGACGCCGCACAGAGCCCTGCTGAGGACACTGCGGTGTCAGGTGTTCCCTCTGTGCGGGGTGTGTGTGCTCAGGTGGGCACAGCTCCAGGCTGTGAGGGTGTGCCGAGAGTGGGAAGCAGGTCCCAAGTACCACCTGGAATCTGCGGGCAGTGGAAAGGCTGGTGCCACCTCACCCTGCCAGCAGGGCAGGGGTTTGGGCAGCTGCAGGGCAGTCTCCTGGAAAATACTGCTGCAGGGTGAAGCAGCCCCTGAGGGCAATCCAAGGGCCATGCAGTAAAGATGGAATGAAGCATCTGGTCTCATCTTTGTTCAGTGGAGTGAAGCAGCTACACTTGATGAATAACTGGTCTTTGTCTTTTTGATTCTTTGCTGAAAGATTCCCATACAAAAAACTGTCAACACTCCAGTGTTTCTCTCCTAGAAGAAGATAATATCCTGTCCTGTCTCTGGATGGTTGGAATCGTGGCTCTGAGGAGGTCTGTTTTTGTAGAAACATGCTCTTAGATAGGTGGGCATTGTTTGGGGCAGTGCAGCTGGAAAGATGAACTTACGTGTCCAGTGCAGAAAAACTACTTTAGAATATGCCTATTGCTCTGAAGAAAATGTTTGACAGAAGTTCATTCACGTGAAAGAAGAATCCTGGGCTGCAGCCAGGCGTGGTACAGAGCCCTGGAAAGCAAACACTGGTTATAGAGTTTAAAACTTCCTGCTGACAGGTTATCAGTTAGATGTCAAGGCACTCAGTAATGGTGATCTGAAACAATGAAAGATTGGGAGACACTTTGAAAAAGTATCTGCGGCATAGCACTTCTTGGTCATGCTGCCACGTTCTCCTTTTCATTCTTCCAGCACCACCACCATCCCCCATCTTATCACAGCAATTTGGGCTGAATTCTACATACATTGTGTCACTAAAGACAGCAATGCCATGTCATCCACCTGTTTTCTTTTTGTTCCTGTCTTGTTTTGACTTCTCTTTGCCTCCTGTTCTGATTGTGAAATGGCTCCAGAGTGATCCAGTGATAACGCTCCATCCCCCAACCCAGGAAGAAGTGAGCAGGAATTGTTTCATGTCACTGCCAGGTAAAATGCATTTCAAACAACACACGCATCACATCCAAGGAGTACAATTTAGGACTAATAATGTAAAATAAAAAGCAGATAAAGTGTATAAAGCACTCAGAAATCTCCTGTGACTCCGGGACTCTGCATTTCACCTCTTTGCAGGAAGGTTTTGTTTCTGCTGCTGCTCACTAAAAGGTGATTCCTTTTTTCCTGATTTCTGTAATACTCTTAAACCTACCTCTTGGATTTTCTCTGTGGCACACTTTTCTACACTTCAAGTTCCTTGACCAAATGCACTGGGTAGCTGTGAATTTAAGTTTTATCATTTCCCCCTTTAAGTTACATCATTTCCCCAATTACAGATAAGCTATGTCTTTAAGCAAGGAATATTACTGCAGAGTGTTAGCCAAGTGCCTGGGAATAATGCTTCACTCAAATCAGCTGATGGTACAGCATAAATAAAAGCATTTGTGTGCCACAGACACAAGAGATGGCACAGTTCTAAATGTTTGTGAAATGCATAGATACGGAAATAGACTCAGCTCTACTTCTAGCAAAGTCAACCCCCGTTCCCCCCTGTAATTAGCTGGCTTGCTATCAGCTTTTTCCTGCCTCAGTGTTTTAAGGACTCCTTCTTCCTACTTGCCCTGCAGTTCTGGTACCTTCCTCTGAGACAGACCTTTGTTTCTCTCCCAGCCAGCCTTTTTCAGTGGTTCCTCCAGAGACTCCAGTTAACCTCATGCTTTTCACCCACGCAGGAGATAGTTTTGACATTCTGCTGTAAATTGAAGAGCACCTCTTTGGAGAAGCAATGCCACGTTGGCAGACAAGAGTGCCAGCTCTTGTACTTGATTGTCTAATTAACCCTCAGTGGTAGGTTCATTTCAGTGCTAAATGTTTCCATCTACGAAGTGTTTAATTTCTTATTAACCTGTATACTGACAAACAGATTCAGTACAAACATCTTGATGGATAAATGTGTTTATTTTTGACTCCTGATCAGGCTGTGATAATAGTGAACAATTGAAGAGACATATTTGGAATGCTTGAGACCCTTAAAAAAAAAAAAACCCTAAACACTGAAAGTGCTGACCCCTACATTAAAAGGTCTATTTTTCAAATGTAGTTGTAGTACAAAATCAGTTAAAATTATAGCAATACATAGTTGCAGATATAGATAAAATTTTTTAAGCATGTCTTTGAAATGTTTTTATCTGTTCTTTGTCTGAAACTGAATAGAGAAATATTTTAGCATAAAACACTCTCTCTTTTACTTTTTTGCATATGTGCACGGGAGAAATTCATAGTGAGTTTCTGTAACGCAGAGCTATTAAATTACATGGATGTTCTGACCACTTTTGCTGCCACTGCCTGTTTGCAGCATCTCTTTGGTGTCAATATGCCAGTGATTATGGAGGCTACCCTGAAATCTTGGTGTGGAGATGGTACAGCTTTGTGTATTACTGAATCTGATACATCCTCAGAAAACATTTTAAACTCAGAGGCAGTCTCTCTTCCGGGGAGGGGAAAAAAAAGAAAAAAAGGCTTTAAATCTGCTTTTGTTCTCTAGCTTCTGGTGTACTGTTACCTCAGAGGGACAGAAGTAAGACCTATAGAACAGCCTGGGTTAAATAAGCTGATGAAGGTTACATGGAGCTAGCCACGTGAGCATCAAAACACTGTGAGGCTGAACGTTTTTGACAGATTATGAAGCAAAGACATTTAAGCAAAATTTTTGAACAAAGACCTTTCAAAGGAATAAGGAGCATTATTTTTTATTTCACTGTACTTCAACAAGATAGAGAAATACAAGACAAAATGTATTTTAGAAAAATTCTCTATGGAATTGTAATTAGAGATGTGGTCTTACATTTCATCTGGCCTGTTCTAGGGGCTGTGTTAGGTTAAAACTGGATGGCATTGGAAAGGCTTGCTTTGTCCTTGCAATGCCCATCCCATTAATGCCTTGTAGTGATAATAGTTTCAGTGAGAGTTTAGATGCATTTGGATGAGCCAGATAGTGTCACAGAAGGAAAAAAGTGCTTGAATTTAAAAACTGAGGCACAGACTTCAAGGATCAGTGATGCTTGGCATTAAAGCTGGGTTAGGTTAAAAAAAAAAAACCACCCTGTGAAGCTTGAAGCTCAAAAAAAAAAAAAAAAAATCCTGCATAGCCATGACAGGTGCAGAGAGAGCATCTGAGGGCATATCTCCATGAAGTATTTAACCTGGAAAGAATTGCCAAAACATACCAAAGCAAGGGAGAGAAGTTGATGTGAAAACTTTCTGAAGCAAAAATCCAAACTGTCCAACACCTTTTCTGCAGACCATTGAAATAATTCCTGTTTTTCTGACACTTCAGTGATAACACTTTGCATAGTTAAGACACCATGCCTGTGGCTGTATTGCATTTTAGTGTAACTACTTCAGCTGCAGAACAAAAGTAAAGTGGTTTGATATAATATGGATGTCTATTTGGACTCCTTTTAAGATAAACATTAGGCAATAACCATTTCTTTAGAGCCTGTATATTGTTCATATGATTCTCTCTCTTGTATAACAGCTCCTGTTCATCAACGTGATACATTCTTGCTTGATTTTCCAGTTCTGTCTTTCATTGAGGGTATTCTTTTCTTTCTCTGATTGCTTTTCCTTCTTAGACCATTACTCTAGTTGATAGCTTCAGGTTATCATTGTATCCTATCTCCCTCTCCAATAAGCCTATGATTGATACTAATCTTCCTCATGGGACACATTTATAGGATGCAGGATGGAAACTACTCTCTAAATCTTAGCTTTATATGTGCTGACAATTTGCAAGGTTGCACCTTATATTCACTTCAGGTGGCTTAGGGGAAAACATCAGCACCTGGTAATCAGGCTTCCAAGTAAGAAGTGCGCCCTGTGCACCAAAAGTTACTTGGTTGTTCAGCCTCCTGTGCTGCTGCTGCTTTTATGTTATGTGAGTAGAAAGGGCTCAAGTTTCCATAGGTGGTCAATGTCCTGTAACCGAATTCATGCCTTTTCTTTTCAGTGAGAGAAGCCATATTTTAATTAATCTAATGGAAGCTCTGACTAGCAGGCAGTCCCCTGAAAAAGAGTTAATGTGCTGGAAAACATTTCACACAAGCAGAAGACTCTTCATTGAGTAATGTGCTTAATGGTACTTTTTCTAAGAAAATTATCCCAGTGAAAGCTTTATGCAGTGCATTTGTTTTTCTATTTTTCTCTTTATAATATAGCCTCATGTTCTGAAATTTAATTAGATATGTCTAAGGACCTTTCGAAAATAGGATTATTGTATTTTTAGTAAAGGTTTTGCAGATGCCCATCAATACAGTGTCATGGCAAAACAAATATTCCATTCCTTGGAGGAGTGAAATTTAAGGTGCTGTGATCCCTAGTGTGATGAATGCATTTGCTGAAGTTTGGCTATTTCTCACTGTCTTATCAAATATCTGAACGCAGAGTCCAGTTATATAATTAACTCAGAAGACTCAATGGGAAATGAAGATGCTAATGTTTCTGCAACATTTGCATATTCAAGCTCCACAGCCCAAGAAACAAAGAGAAGCAATAAGAAATTCATTTGTTTTATCTTTTATCTTTTTAAACAGACATGCATTTATCTTTATGAACAGACTTGCCAGACCCTTTTTGAATTGCAAAGTTTTGTTGCAAGTGCTTGTTATTTGGATTTGCATAAGGATTAACAATGTTGGGCAAGTGGTATCTCCTAACCCTTTCTGTTTGCCTGTGCGGTATCAGTCACTGGGATATAGTTCTCAAGGCAATCACTGCTTTTAGTTCAGTGGATAATGCAGTTTGTTTTCATGGTAAATTCTCTAACGTTCCAAAAGTCTAGTTCAACAATAATTATAAATGTATTTGCTCAGAGGATTTTTTTCTCCCTCTTTGCCAGCCCTCTCTACCTGCATAAGGTACTCGAATCAAAATTTATTAAACTTCAGGGGGAAATCTGACCTGGCATGCAAAGTGTCGAAATTAAGCTACACTACATATATGAACATACATGTGAAAATGTCATGGTCAGTGCAAAAGAATCTCTTAGAACACAGTACCACAAAATCAAAACTCCCAGAGGCTTTAAAAGTGCATTTACCCCAGCAAGTTGAAGTTCAAAACTCTCTTCATGCTTTAGATGTTTCAGCCTGGGTTCTTTGCTCCAGCATTTTATACATAGAAGTGTTACCTACAGTATTCCAATATGCATCTGAATGATTTTTACTGTTCAGAGAAGACTGGTTTGATGATGTCATTTCATAGATGGGAATTGAAAAATGGCAAACTCTTTGTAGTTGGGGGCGGGGGGGGGCATTTATTTTTGATTTTCATGAGTGCACTGTTCCACCATCAATATATTACAAAGGAAAAATAATCACGGAGCCTGCATTACTTTCACAGGATCATGTCTCCCAGAGTCCTCGCATTGTGGAAATCACTTCCGAAGGGCACAGCTGTACTTCACTAATGAGACAGCTTGAGCCCCACAGCTTGCTGCATTGACTTACAGAACAGAAGCTACTTGGCAAATGTGAAGCTTCAGGGTTTCTATTCTACTTTAAGGTGGTTGTTGGGAATTGCTCAAAGCAGATTTGGCCTTATAATTTTCATTCTTTTAGGGAAGATACTAAGGAAGGAGGCATACCAGTAGAAACAGTATATGTTACTGGCTCATGAGAGATGAACATAAAGGCACAAGAGGCTTTACACCTGGAGCAGTGTGAATGACAGGGGGGACCCACAAGAGCTGGAGCAGCAACTGTTTGTGATGTGCCAGCAACGGGTTGGGCATGGCTGGAGCTCCTGCAGAGGTTGGGGTGTCTGTTGTGATAGCGAGATTGTCCTTGAAGCTTCTGGGAAGGGGCAGCCAGCCCAGGGGACCAGCAGTCACAAGCCAGCAGTTTGTGAGAAACCTCAGAGCTTCTCAAAGCTATAAGCAAGTAAAAGAATTGAAGCTGCCAGGACAAAATACTGTATTACTGGCAAAGACTTAATTATTTAGTGTTGTTGCTGGTGGCTGATGACCCAGCAATCAAGAACAAGCCATAAGTAACAAATTGCATCGAACATGGAGCGAACTCATTGTTCATTAACATCACATATGAAATGTTGATTTAAGTTCTGCGCACAAGGCAAGGAACATAAAAAGCAAATACTGAGGTAACATACAGTGAGTGTTAGAAGCTGTTGTGCTTAGGCCAGGCACAATGGGCACCAGGTAGGGGAGACGTGAAACTCCTACCAGTGAAATTACCTGCTTTGTAGCAAAAACAGAAAGCTAGTCTGCCCTCAAATAAGGTCACTTTCTCCTGAACCAGGAAGACTGTCTCCTACAGTGTTTATGTGTCCTTTTTCAACCATTAATATAGCCTTACACTGAATTTATTCAGTTGAAAATGGAAACAGATTTTCTTTCCTAGGCATCAGAGTCTTCTGTTTTGTCCCACTGCTTTTACATTCACAGTCAGTTTGTGAGCTCTTGCGGTGGAGGATGTTGATTCAGGTAGTTAATACAGAGAGAGGCCACCCTACAGCTTTTCATTGCAGCTCACACAGAAGATAGGCATGCTGGTGCTGCCTAACAGTGTGCTGTAGAGGTGTTGCAGTGCAATAGAAACATTTTGCACTTTCAGTCTCAAATGCTTAGTTAAAGGTCATCCATCCAAAAGGAATTTTGGTATTCTTTAACCTTTCTTGGTCTGCCTTTCTCTCTCCCAATACACTTTGAAGCCATCTGCAGTATTTCCAGATGTATCTGTGAGGAATGCTGTTGTTCATGAACTGACAGGTGGTCTTTTTGTCCTGAGTTCAGCTGTTCTTCAGGTCTTTTTTTGTTGTTTTGAGTTGGTTTTTTGGAGGTTTTGGTGAGGTGTTTTTGCTTGTTTGTCTGGTTTGGTGTTGTTGGCCAGGTCATCACTGCCAAGATAAAATAGTCCTTTTTATTTATGGAAGGGAAACTTTTATACTACTGATGATGGGGTGATCTGAACCCAGGGATCTTGATAGTAGATAATTGAGTAGTATAGGGAAAAGTATTTTTTCCCAGCATTCCTGATTTTATGGGAGAGAACTGTTTTGTTTTCTAAATCTCCTAAATCGAAAGACTTCTATAAGAAAAAAAAATTATCATTTGATTTCATCACAAAGAAAATAATTATGTCTGAGAATAACATATTTTGAACCAGGAATAACATTCTTGCATTGATTCTTTTCAAGCACTTGAGCACTAAAGTGTCTGAAAATAACATTTTTCTATCATTGGGCAACATAGATTTTAAAGTCAATAACAGAGCAAATTGCCTCAAATTGGAAAATACAGAAACAACTGACTTTGTTTTTTTGTTTTGTTTGTCTGTTTGTTGGTATTAACCAAATCATGCATGTGTGATACAGCAGCAGCCCTTCCTGGGCTGTAATCTATGGAGTGAAAGCTGCCAGGAGTTGGTTTGGCCTGTGATACCTGTAGCAGTGCAAGGTTGCACTGATTTGTTGTGGCCACTAAAGTGCTGATACGGGGTTTACCCATAACAGTGTTCACCCGCTCCCTTCATTCCCTTGGGATAGCCCATCTGTCTTGGAAAAGCACCAGCTGACTTGCCATCTTCACGGGCTCTAGCACTGTGAGCTTGCTGTAGTGTAACCTCTGTTCTCCCTCTCCCTGTATGCCTTGAGGTGACTGGAACTGAGAGGTGGTTTGGGCAGTTGTTTTGGCCAGAACTTGGCTCATTCACTCTCTAAGTGTCCGACTGGTGTTGTAGAAGTAGCCACATGCTCTGCTGTGTCACACAAGGTGCTCTACGTGCACTGTGGTTGCTAATTGACAATGGGTGCGATTAAATGTTGGCAGTCTTTACATGCGTGGCATGTTACATTTCAAGGTAATTAATACAGGTCCTATAAAACTCACCTACCTCTCACCCTATCCCTTTTCTGGGTATTTTGAAGAAGGCTCCTGAAATATAACTCATATGTCATGGGTTTGCTTTTTTTTCAGTTTGCGTTTTTTTCCAAAATACCACTGTAATAATTACTGTAACAGAGTGCTTTCTGTGGAGTTAATGTTCTTCTGCCTTAATGGCCCCTGGTTATTCTCAGGCCATCAACTTTTCCCAGCTGGTCATCAATCCCAAAGAACTGCCTTGTGCCTCCATTATTATTGCTTAAATACATGACATTTCTGCTACCACCACTGCCTCCCAATGAGATGGTATTACAGCCAATAGCTTTTTTCCACCCTTGCTTTCAATATTGTCAAAGCATTATAAACAGCTGGTGTGAGAATGTTGTGGCTCTTGGCTGTGAATTCCTCTGACAATTTTTAGGTGTGAGTTTTGTAGACTTCAGCTGAAAGAATCAGAGTGAGGCGATGGAAAATGACTTGCCTGGAGCAGGTGCAGGGGCTCAGCCCCCATACATCATTCAAGAAGTAGCTAGGCAATACTTGAATATCTCAGTCTAAAGACTTTTCACCAGAAGGAACATTTTTCAAACAAGATCTGGGATAGCTGTTCTGGGGGGTGTTCATGTTCATTCTGTAGCCTCAACCCCTTCCTCAAGTTTCCACAGGTCTGCTGATGGTTGTCCTTGTTTCCTAACAATTGATGGCTTCTGTGGCAGACTTTTTTAAAAGAAACAAGGAAGTTGTAGCTCAACAGGCCAGAAACCAGCAGAGATTGTTTAGGTGAAAATGCCTTGCTATGTGGATAGTCAAGCCTATGTGAGTTAACATTGGTGCTGACTACATTTCCTTTAATATCATTTTCCCAAGCATGGTGGTGGAGCAGCTAGTTCACCTTAGAGCCTTTTGCTAGGTAGTTCATCAAAGTGGCAGATGAAAGCTTAAAGGAAAATACATGTAAATACTGCATTAGGAACCTTGGCTCACAAAGGCGTGAACATTTCTACCCATGTCATTAGCTCTGGATTATAGTCCATAGATGTGAAAGAAAAGGGACTTTGTTGACTGGGGGAGATGGAGGTAAAGTCTTGCTGGTTGTGTCATTGCACAGATTGTATAGTTTAGTTATTTTCACTTCTATTAAAAACCAGTGTCATTGATTAGCTATTCTCATAGAAAAAAAAATCTCAGATTGAATTGTAATCACGTATTATTACTTTCAAAATTAAACAGAAGTTACTACAGTAAAACACTCCATCAAACAGGAGATTGAGATTATGTCAAACCTAGGTGATGTGTCCTTTTCAGCTTTATAGTTCCAAGCTGTGCATTATTGTAGACTGATTTAGTCATTTGATACAGTATATCGTTGATAGTAATTTTAATTATATGCCACCATAACTTCTCCTCATTGCTAATAAACCTACTAGGTTTACATCTGGAGGTGTGCTGGCTGCATTTGTAGTGGTGTGAATAATGAGGTCCCATGGAGAGCCACAGGGTTTGGCCTCAAGGTGCTGAGGCCCTCACTGTGCAAGATGGGTTTAGGTTGCTCACTCTTCAGAGCCAATGCATACTGTCACCTTGGCATACTGGGGGATCCGGCCACTGGCACAGAGCAGGAGACAACTGCTGTCAGCAAGGTGTGTCTGATTTGGAGTGTCTGAGATCAAAATAGCCTGTTTGTTACTCACCAGGAGAGTATTGGAATGCCATCCTTTATGGTTAACAGTGAAAACAAAAATCTGATGGATGCCCTTAGGGAAGCAGATCAGTAGACCAAAATGATTGAGCAACTGCAGTTTAGTCTCTTATGCCTGTGGGTTTTTTTGTGGTGGGATTTTTGGGGGGTGGTCAGTGGGTTTGTGTGTTGTTTTTTGTTGGTTTTTGTTGTGTTTCAAAGAAAGTGTAAGATACACACCAAGTGCAAGATACTATTTCATGGAGGGCCACCAAGGCACACCTTCAAACAGGTTTAGCTCAGGTTATTGTATGCTTGGTAGAAAGTTAGCACTGTTACCACTTTGCTCCTTTTTAATAGTGACATACACCTCTAATTGATACCTATATTTGTGGTTTCTTCAGTAATATGATTTATCATGCATTTTCATGAAAGCTTGTTTTACTCTCCTGCTTCCATTAGGTCAGCACTCACTGAACAGGCACCTCTTTTGTTTCATTTTACTGTGTAACTTTCGAACATGACCTGACAAGCTAGAAAAAGTTCAGTGCACTAACTCATTGTCATGCAGAATATACACAGACATTAATGGCCAACTCTGACTGGTGAACCATAAAGGAGGTACAAGAGCACTGCAGTGCTTATGGCTCCAATGTCCAAGTAGCACTGAAGGATTGGGCCAAGATATCACTCCTTTTCTCTTAGCAAAATGTCCTGACCCCAGGGTTGAAAATCTACTCACACAGAAACTTATGAGTACTTAGGATTTATTATTTCCTGAAAAAAATGGAAGAGGAAGAATCAAAAATACTCCAATTACAGCTTATTTATGGCAAGTGGAAAGGAGAATTTACACAAGAGGTTTAAACTCCACATACACATACACCACATTTTCCCCATCTACAGAACATACAGGTAAAGTGTCCCCAGCTATTTGGGAAGACTGCTTGGAGAGATTTATGTAAATTCCTTTGCAATTTTTGCTTTAAAATATGCCATGAATGTGTGAAATATAGTTATGTAGTGAAAAGGAAGATTTCTGCAGCTAATTCTGAAGTATGTGTGTCTTTGCAGCCGTTAAAAATGCACTGCAAGAGCTGTGCATTGGTAACCAGCTCTGGACACCTTCTGGGAAGTAAACAAGGTGACAGAATCGACGAGACGGAGTGCGTAATACGAATGAATGATGCACCTACTCGAGGTTATGGCAAAGATGTTGGAAACAAAACGAGCCTTCGAGTCATTGCACACTCCAGCATTCAGAGGATTTTGCGAAATCGCAACGAACTCTTAAACATGAGCCACGGTGCTGTGTTCATCTTCTGGGGCCCGAGCAGCTACATGCGGAGGGATGGCAAAGGCTTGGTGTACAATAACCTGCAGCTGATGAATCAGATACTGCCTCAGTTAAAAGTGTATATGATTTCTCGTCACAAGATGCTTCAGTTTGATGACCTTTTTAAACGGGAAACTGGGAAAGACAGGTGAGAACTTATGCGGATACTTGTGGGGGATGTTATACAGTACTAAAATAATACAGTTTATATATACCCATTTCAGATCTGCTCAGAGGGACAATCACACCCATTTTATTCTCTGCCTCGTGAGTCATAATGTTGTAATATGGTATGACATGTCAGATAGGATCACTGGTAACATACACATCAAAATGATTTGTGTGGAGTATTGCCTCATCAACTTGGAATACCAGAATTTGGATGTATTGTTTATACAGCCGAGGAGGCAGGAGCTATTTAAATCTCACTTTGGGGTAAATATACCTCAAATTTTTTTCACTGATTAAATGGATAGGTTATGTTTTCTTACAGAGGAAATGCCACCATTCAGTGAATTATAATAGCTGTTTATTGAATTTAAGCATTCTTGGAACATTGCAGCTGTAAAGCTTCTTGTAAAACAAATAAACATTAGTCATACATTAGGTGCTTCAGAACAGTTCATCTTACAGTTGCAAGTGGAAAATGGAAAGTTATTATGATAGTTACATCTTTATGAGACTGTTTATGAGACTTGTAGGCTGATCTTCAAATCAAATTTTTAGTAAGTGACCCAGTGCAGGACTTGAGCATTTTTGCATGCAGCATTTGAAACCAGCATTCAAACTAAATGCTTCCCAGCAAGAAATACATTCATTTTTAATGAACTCCTATTTTTTTACTTATTAAATATGCTGCTGTAAAAATGGAACAGGGTACCCCCTTAGATAGAGATGAAGAGATAGGTTTATTGTGCAGTACCTCATGGTGAGATTTTCCAGCTTACAAATGCATTACATATGCACCAAAGCTTGAAATAGGGCTCAATCCTCTTTTGGACAGGGAGGACTCAAGAGCACAGACATTGTTTTCTGGTCAGTGTAGGATCACGGGCATTCCCCAGTTCTGCGGAACAGTTTTACCTCCCCTGCTGCTGTGCCAGGGGGAGCCAGGGTCCTGTTCTGACACATGCTGTGCAATTTCAAGCAAGCTGCTCTTTCTGGTTCTGCATCACCCATTGAGAGCCAGAGGCCTGTAGTCAGTGTGTGATCAAAGCATTTCTTTTTCTGCACAGGCACCAGACTTGGCTCCTGAAATATTATCAAGGCATTTGAGCCATTAATGACATTGTCACAAGTTCATCCTGGACTCAGTCCTGGGCACCCTGAGCTCCCAGTGTGAATCAAGGGCACTCAGATGCTAGCAAAATTCAGCCCCAGGAACAGGCCCTGTTGATTTTAATAAACTGCAGGCACTGCTGTGTATGAACCACTCCTTTAGAGGGCACAGACAGCATACTTGAAGGACTAAGAAGATTAAAACAGGAGATGAAAATAAATGAATAAGCAGCACAGAAGAGAGGGAAGATGAAAAGAAACACTGGTAGGAAGGAATTTGTAAGGGGAGAAGATTTATGTAGCTGTGGGGGCAGGAGCAGAACATTGTACAGTCCAGAGTGCTGCTGTTCCCTGGAAGGTTTCTGCCGTGCTCTTCGCATTAGTGCCTACAAAAAACAAAAGAGGGAGAGAGAGGCATGATTGCAAGGTTGCAATAATCAGACTATTCATTTCTGTCTTGAAAATGATGAGAAAAAAGGTAACTGGATGTATTGTGTTTTTTTGAAAAAAAGCTGATTTTGAAATGAAGAGAAACCTTCAGAAAATATTGCCAGTTAAGTAGCATGGTGAAAGACAAAGGCTGCAGAGCAATATACTTGGCATTATAAAGTAACTATACTTGAAAATAACTTCATAATTGAATAAGGGTACATTAAGAAAATACGATTCAGAACCAATATTACAGTAATTAGATAAAAGAAGCATAAATGAAATAACTGCAGGAAGAGTATTTCCATAGAGATTATAAATGAGATTTTGGTGGAGCAGAAAGGCCTTTAATTGTAATTTAGTGTGCACTACAGAATTACCAGCACAGTGTGTTAGTTCATCATATAAAAGAATATCTGATAATTTCTCCTAATAAGCACATGACAGTTCTTCATATTCTTTCATTACAGCTGATTAGGTATAAAAGCAGTATTCTTTTGTTGGGCTCTTGCTCAATTCTTTTATGAAAAGGCAAGACACTGTAACCCCATTGCTGTGTTGCTGTCCTACAGACATGGTATTTAAAAGAGGCTAAAGTGGTACTTGAATAAATTTTTAAATCTTTATTTGATAGTTAGCTTTTAAGCTAGTTTATTTGTATTCAGTTATTCTCCTATTTATTGAAGACACTGAATTACAGTGTGGGTGCAAGCAAAAACAGAACTAACCCAACAGACAGCCTAGCTGGGTTTCCTGACATGTGCAAAGCCCAGACACTTTGGTCACGGTCTAGCTACACTTGCTCTCTCACTTTAGGAGTGTAAGGTGTTAGGCCCTGGAACAGTGGCCTTGTGCAAGCTCCAGAGTACTCTTAGCCTGAACATGTTCCTGAATTACCTAGTGATTCATAGCTCAGAAACTCTCAGGTGGCAGGGAAGCAAGTTTTGTAGGCTTTTCCCTACCATTTCCTTTCCTAATAATTTTGAGCTGAAAATTCTTACTGTTTTGTATTATTGCAGTGCCTAAAGGCCTCCACTGAGCTTATGACCCAGCTATGACATTGTGACAAACTGCACCACCGCCCCCAAGCTTCAGTGCAGAGTCAGAAAATAAATAAGGCCCCATAAATGGAAATAATGAGATGCTTAAGACATGTCATTCTCCAAATGCCAGCTTAGCCTGAAAGTCTGTATGTCAGGAGCAGTAAAAATGTATGTTTCAGGAGTTCATACGTTACCAGGTGACCCACAAAGGACAGGACAAATTAGCTAGGCTCCCCAGCATCCTTCAGGCATATTTGGTTAAAGAATTCCTGTATGTTTAGAGGCATCTTTTAAGCAGCTGGCACTTTCACCACCACTTGGGTTTTTTTCTTTGCAGTAGTCTAATTCCCTGAGGAAATGAGAAACTTGGTACAAGGCATTCCTCAATCTGACAGTGCTCAAAACATCTCCCTCCTACTGCCCTGTAGGTGACCTACTTGGAACCAGCTTGTTTTGCATTAGCTTGGGAAGCTGCACGGTGGCTCTTGTTGGCTGAATTAGATGTTAGTGATTGCTGGCACTTGCCTGCAGTGGCTTTTGTGGTCTCGGGTCTCTGCTTCCAGGACTATTCCACATCATGCTATCACAGGGTAAACTGTAAAAGATGGCTTTGGAACTTGGGTCAGGACCTGGGATTCCCAGGTGACTTCTCCGAAGAGAGCCTCATGTTTTCTGCTGCACTTTTTTTCTGGTGGTCACAAAGTTTCTCAGATATCAGACAGATACAGGGTGTGGGGGAATGAGGTTAATGTGGGCTCCATATTAATACAGTCTGATACAGCCCATGCCTTCCAGGAGCCTGCCCTTGCTCCCGCAGTGCTTCAGCTTTCGTAAGAGATGGAAGGGAGAGCCTGTCACTGTGACAGGCTGTCAGCAGGAATCTGAGGCTTTTTTGGGCTGCAGATAACACAAGCTTGAACTTCTTCCTGTGGGACTTTTCTAGCTGAGTGAGGAGCCATTAGGGAGACCTGCTGTCATCTTTAGCAGTATTTGAAAGGAGACCTTTGAGTGAACTTGTTTTCTCTGGAGCAAATACCCACCTTTCTGTGACTCCATGTCTAAGAGAGGTGCCAGTCCCTAAACATGCCCTTATGACACCTTTAAGAGGTGTTCCTTGCTGGGATTTCCTTGATCCTCCCCTTGCAACACTGCCAGCTCTCCCACAGCACAGAAACTTAACACAAGACTGGGAATTCTTGTGCATGTGCCAGGCAACCAGTAACCATTATAGAACCCAGCTCATAGACACTAAACAGTACTGACAAGCAAATGAGAGGAAGAGAAAACATGGCTGTTGCCATTTTGCAGATTAGAACCTGTGACGCAGCAAAATTCAAACACAACTTGCAAATCCCTTACCTCTGTGAGCAGTTACATGGAGGTATCTCCTATTTTGCATAAGTAATGCTGGGATTAGTTGACCTTCTTCTCAAACTGTCTCCCACCCTGCAGAGAAGGCCACGAGAGGGACTGCATTCAAGGGTTCCCTGGCAGTGCTGTCACTCGTATTCAAAGGTCCCCCCAGGCAGGGATGGCACTCCAGGCAGGCAGAGGGGTAGTTCCTAGGATGAAGGTTTCCCAGCTAGGGGACAGAGGCATAGCTGCAGCCAACTGAATTTCCTGCCAGCAGTCACAGCAAGTGGCTGGGAGCTTCTAGAAACCAAATCATGGATGGGGTGGGAGAGAAGATAGTTGCAACAAGCAGTTGAGGCCAGATGTCACTCGAGCAGACGGGCTCCTCTGTATGCTGTGGGAGGCACCATTTTAAGCAGGCCCTTCAGTGCCCCGTGATGCATCCTCCTAAGCACTTAGTGTGTAAGCTCCATTAAGTGATTACAGATGTGTATAGATTACTAGCAGTAGAATATAAATACAGCACATGAAGTTTCAGTCACTTAAAGTAAATTTACCCTAAGGTCAGCTAAATATTAACATTGTTGTGCCCAAAATTAATTATAGCAAGAGCAGTGTCTGCATAGATTAGTCCTCTGATAGGAGACACTAAGCAAAATCATTAAAAAGATGAACGAGCAACGTAGTCGTGGTTGCTCCGTTTTCATAGCCTTTCACAAGAATGAAAAAAATGCTGAGAAATTGCTTCAGAATTATTTCAAGAAATAAATAAGTAAATCTCAAGAATTATTTGTCAGCTTAGAAACTTAATTATGTTTTTGCTTTCAGGAAGATATCCAACACTTGGCTTAGCACGGGCTGGTTCACAATGACTATCGCATTAGAGCTCTGTGACAGGATAAATGTTTATGGCATGGTGCCACCGGATTTCTGCAGGTAGGATTTTATTTTGGAACCATTATTAGCCAACAAAGTTAACGTTACAGACAAATATCTGAATCTTTTAATCTTTTTTTCTATGCAACATGTATTCAGTCCTCTTAAAGCAATTAATTAAGATGTCCCACAATCTCATTCTGAAAACAACAAACAGCATTTAATTATGTTATATAAAATATTAAAAAAATTTGTAGTGTGGGAGAATTAATCCATCTTGTTGGTTTCTTTTAGTCTCTGAATATTTATCAGCTAAAAGTAATGCAGTAATTGGCATGAAATTAATCTGAAGAAGGAAGTACTGGAAAACATTACTTTTAATTTGTTTTTCAAGTTCCCCCCAAATTAATAGAGCAATGGCATTCTCACAGTGACTAGTTTCTAAATTGAACTTTCTGTGCAACTCAGAGTAAGACTGTTGTCTCTGTCACATGAATCCCAATCTCAGAGGGAACTAGCTTCCTAAATAATCCCCACCAAACCGCTCCTCCAGAATCTGGACCCAGAGAATCAGTCTGTAATCACCCGTTTGTGGGCATGGGGTGTGGGCCACAAGTGGTAGAAGCAGCACCCAAATTCTCTCAGTGGAAGCTGTTCTATAAACTAACAGTTTGTGCACATTTTATGGCTATGTTGTGCCTGCAGCCATGTACAGACTCAGACCCAGGGTCCTGGTTAAGGTTTCCCACTATGGATCAGTGATGATCCAGGAAAACAGTCTCAGGACTTTCTGGTACTGGACCAAAATCGCATTAGCCACATGATGCCAGTATGAATACATACACATTTGTTTTACATCAGTAATCTTTATGCTGATGGAAGGCTCACCTGTGTATCCATTACTAGCCCAGTACTCTGGCCTTTCAGCACACAGTGGTTCCATGCCCACACCTAGTCCTGACTCCATGTGCACAGAGGTGATGCTGCCAGTCTGGAATGAGGCATCAGGGTAACGTTTCATCACCTGCTCACAAACCCCTTTCACTAAGAAGTACTTCTTAAATATTCTATTGCAAATTTAGTGATCTCACTGAAGTCTGGTTCATTCACTAATTCCAAATGCCTTTCAGGGGGCAAGGAGAGCAAGGCTGCAGTGCCGGGTTAGCACATCTGTCAAAGAACAGGAGTGCTCTGACTTTCCTCTGAGCACTTAAAAGGATCATTCAGAAGTCTGCATTTGTCCTGAGCACAGAGTAGAAATCCCTGAAGAAATCACAGTATAAAATGTCAACAGTAAACTCCACTTTGTGAGAATTTCTACAAATTATAACAAAACACTGATGATAAATGCTGTGATGTACTGCCAGACTTCATCATGAATCTCCAAGGAAAATAACAAACTAGATCAGATATGCCAGACAACATAAATACCTTCCACAGCACAGCATCTCAGTTCCCCTGTCATTTCAGTTGGCCAAGACATCCTGCTTAAGTTTCTGTAAGTGGCTTACTCCAGAAATGGCTCTATTCCAGTGGCACAAGGAAGTAATTCTTAAATTGATGATTGAAAAATGCAGAAGACAGCATTTCACTGCAAAATAATGGGCAGTCCTAACTTTTCAGGCAAAGTCAGAATAATGTAGATACATTAACATCTTTAAAAAACCCAAAAAGCCTAAACCCAATCAGTTTTTAGAAGAGGCTAAAAATGTCACTGAGACCATATGAAAAGCTTTCATAGAATTGATACACTGAAATCATATGGATATAATGTTAAAGTATAACACAAGAAAGGCTGTCAATTAATCCTACCACTGGTGTAATAACTCTTACAGCCTGCTTTAAAAAACTTAACATAAAGGTACTCTCACCTGGTTCTCAACAGGGGAAAGGTCATTTCTTAATCAAAATGATACAAAGTCTCTTTACTTCAGCTGGATTCCCCAGATGATGAAAACTGTAGTTGCCATGCCTGGAAGATGCTGTCCATGAATACCTATGAAAGGAGTTTCTTGCCATAAATACAGTTAACCTTTTTAGTTTGCTCTTCAGCCACTCATTAAGAAGTTAAACAGTGCTTCCTATCAAAGAAATAACAGAATAGCAGAAAGAAAGAAATATTCTGTATTGTAGTAATATTCTGAAATGTGTGCAAACAAGATGGTGTAGATACTCTAGCTGCTGTGCAACTAAGAATCATAAAGATGAAAAAAAAAAAAAAAACCCAAATCTTTTTTCTGTTCCGAGTTAATTTCACCAGATTCACATTTCAGCAGATAGATACTCATTCTTTTTTAAGTATTAATTTGTGGAGTAAGTCATGAGTGTGGTGATCACTGCCATGGAACTAAATTAGTATCACATCTGTAACGTGAAGGACATCTCAAAGGTACCGTGAATATCATACTGTTGATTCTGCTACAAATTATTAGCTTAAATCATTAACCACATTGCTTTGCACCCATGCAGGAAAAATAGTCTAGTGAAGGAGTCTGAAGTAAAGGGTAAGATTTGTCACTATTAATTCCAACAAGGTGTTTTAGATTCATTTCTATTTACTTTCACTGGACACTGAGTTTTATAGCTCAACTGGAATTGGTGTCCTGATTATTACAAATTTTTAGTACTTTACAGTAAACCTATGTGTATTTTCAACCCCCTTTATTTTGCTACGGATTTATGCTGCAGTAGGGGTTAATGGCTCGATGTTGCTCTCATGCTGCTAAATACTTCTGACCTGCATATTCTGTAGTAAGATGAAAGCTTGTGCTTCCATGCAGATCCCAAAGATTTTTGTGGAGTGTGTGCACCTCTCACTCTTTTGTCACAAGATGAACCATCTTACTGTACTTTTTCCAGTGCCCAGGAATCCAGTCCTAACCTTTGCTGGAGCAAACTAGTGCCCCAGATGGGAGACACTTCCCTCTCTGAGCTCCCTTTGGCAGCCTGCTGCATGCACAGGACTCACTCCTGAACTGGGATGTCAACGATTTTCCTCTTGCCTCCCTACATCAGCAGCAGGGCTGGGAAGGACACAGAAAAGCCTTGATGCAGGTTGTAGTCCCTGTCCATGGGATTATCAGCAGCAGTGACAGAGGCTGGTTCCCCACAGGTCTCAGGGTACTCATGCACCCCAAAATCCTCAAGATGTTAGTGAGATGATCTCTCTTTAACTCTCCTCCTCTTCATGGGCCTTCTGGAACTCCTAGAAACTTAAAGCTTAATTCTGAACCTTATTTTAACTAATATGAATAATTCTTGGTCCAGTTACGGAATGCCAGATCATTTTCCTGTAAGAATCCTCATTTGACTGCCAGGCCGTTTTCCATCTGTGGTAATTCACCTGAAAATTGGCATTTTAAATACTTTAATTTATTCCTTTGGGTACAGCTTTTAAATCCAGTGTTTTCTTACCTGCCTCTCTCCAGTTCCTTTAAATCAAATGCAAAGAAGCAATTGTTGGAGATTACATTTCCTGGAGCTAAATGAGGGGCTTGATGGAAGAAGAGGGGCTCACAGGACTGTAAGCTGTATGTGAGATAGTCCTGCCCTTCAGTCCATATGCCTCACCTAATGGAGGTCAAGGAAGCTGGATCCTGGGAATAGAAGGCAAAAAATTATCCAGAAATCTTCATAGTCCTGGCATAGCACCTTGCCCATCACTCAACATATTAATGACACTTACCATTCAAAATATGAATTATTTTACAAAGTGCGTGAGTACCTGTAGTTTTAGAGGGCTGATTTATAATGGCACTTCATTTCTAAAGGAAGAGGGTGACCAGAATGTGATAACAGAGTGGCCTGGTTTTTCTGCCTTTTTTCTTTTGAGGCAAACAACAGTGTTCACTGTACTTTCAGTTTTGGCTGTGGGCGGACACCATCTGTGGGAAAATGTGCACTCAAGTGGCAAACAGTAGCTGACTGACATGGGTACAAGCACTTACACGGGTGCTGTGCTGGCAGGCTGTCAGGAAGGAAGTACAGGATATTTTACAGAGGAACTTCCCTAGATTCCTCCCAGCTGTGATATTAATATGCATGCAGAGTCTGACAAAATACTGATTAATGTCCAGTATCAGTCAGTGATAAAACAGCATCTGTTTTAATGTTAATAAATGAGGTGGCAAGCAATTTCCGTATAGAAATTACTCATGCATTTCATTTGCTGGTGACACAAGCTAATTGCAGAGTTAGGAGATAACAGCACAGTTAATTTGGGTTATGGTGTAGTTACTCAAGACAGAGTTCAAATCCAAAGCTTACTAGCCTGCAGCCTAATGGAATCCAGAACTATCACAAAAGGAGAAGGTCCTCTATCTAAATGCCTTTCAGAGCTCCTAAATCCAACACACAGCTTTTGGAATTCAGCCTTAAAACCTAAGTCAGCTGCAGAGCAGTCTTAGAGAGCTCTAAAGCCACCAGCCACCATTTCTGCATTGAACTCACCTCCAGTTCAGCCAGCAGACCTGCACACAGGGCTGGGCAGTGCCCAGCCAGGGATGCCTGAGCCCAACAGGGTGCCTGGACTGTACTGCTGCCTCTCTCCCCTGCCAGGCCCCTGTGCACCCCGTGGTTCAGGACTCTTTCTGATAGGATGGTGCACAAGGAACAGTGACCTGTTACATGAAAATGTATCCTGTTAGATTTACAGTAACCGTACAAATTATTAATTTGACAATAGGAAGAGGTCCAGTGTATAAAAAAAGTGAAAAAGTAATTGAAGCTTGAGCTCTAATAGTTGTAGCTTAAAAGTATTAAATTTCTATCTGAAGGGTAGTTTTTACATTACAAATATGTTTTCTGTAGGTGAGATAATAAAGGATTTTGTTTCACTCTTATATATTCCAGTGAGAATATATTTAATAAGTTCAGAATCCATCTTATTCTAGAAATGTAATTTTACTGTTATTCTGTTCTTGTAAGATTGATCACTGTGTTGTGTTACGAGAAAGCTAGATTGATTGAATTAAAACGTTAATCTAAGGCACAAATGGAAAGCAGCAGCAATATCATACATTACCTCTGCATACACAATATGGATAATGGCAAAATAAGAAAAATTAGAGAATTGCTTAGGTGACAGAATTACACAGTAAAAATAATGACCAGGACAGAACACTGACAGATTGTGGATGCATTCAATTGAAAGTGAGCTTAAATATTAGCTCTTCAAAATGGAAATAATCATCTGTATATTAGAGCTGACAGCTCTGAATTTGCATGATTTCTTGCTCTCTGCTACAGTCCTGTTCAGCTTCAGGCTTTAATGCTGAGCAGCTCCAAGGCTTCACTAAATGCTGATATTTGGATTAACTTCTTTGCCACAACAAAACAGTTGGTAGCAACTGTGGAGAGCCGTACAATTGGGTTATTCTGTCTGGAACAGCTTGCTTTCTTTGAATTTATGACAGAGAGGGTGGTGTGAGTTCTTGTCAGCCCAAAACACTGTGCCTGAAGTTAAAAAATGTAACAGGTACAGTTTAATATAGAGATTAAAACTAAAGGAGAATAAATTGCTTTGGCTTATTGTAATACAACTGTGCCTTTTAGAGATTGTAAGATCAAAACATTGAGGTTAGAATGCTAAAATGAACTTTGTCCTAAGTAGCCAATTGGTCTTTGGCATATCCTGTGTGTCACCACATGACTACTTACCTCCTGCTGGGTGTAATGCAGATGGGGTCACAAGGTCACAAGGATACTGTGGGTGAACCATTTTAATTTTTAGCTTAGACATGTGAAAGTTGCTGTTGTAAAATAAAAACTCATTTGGGAATCAGATGTGTTGATTAAAAACCCAGCAACAGCAGACTGTATCCCTGACCTGGCATGCAGATACACTCATTGAAGTTGTGCACTTGGAACCTCGCACGCCATGCTGGGAATGTTCAGCTGAGCTGACACAGATAACCACCTCCCCTCTATCTTCTTCCCTTTCTTTCCCCCGTTCAGGAAATACCTCTGCGAGATTTTTTACAAATCACAATCTAGATATAAATCTCTTTTAAGCAGTTTGCTCCAAATTTCATAGTAGTAACACAGCCCTGCAGCGCTCTCCCTTGTTTCTGAGCTACTGCTGCCCTTCATTTAACTGGGAGGAGGGGATTAAAAGGAGAGCAATAGAAAGAGCAAAGAAACACCTTTGCCCCATTCTGATGTATTAAATACGCAAGAAAAATACAGCTACCAAGGAATTTGGTTTAACTGTGAGAAAAAGTGGATTTGAGCCCATCAGTTTATTAAAGATAGCATCTTTTCAATCAGTGACAAAGAACATCTTGGGCTTCCATCTATTTTCTTTTTTCCACAGGGATCCTAATCATCTTTCAGTACCTTACCATTATTATGAACCTCTGGGACCTGATGAATGCACAATGTACATTTCCCACGAGCGGGGCCGGAAGGGGAGCCATCACCGATTCATCACAGAGAAGCGCGTCTTCGAGAACTGGGCACGGACATTCAACATTCACTTTTTCCAACCAGACTGGAAACCAGAACCGCTCACTGTAAATCGCCCCGAGATCAAACCGCTGGTGTGAGGGGTGAACGCACAAGCCCACAGTCACAGTCACCTACTGTACCAACCTTGGGACCTTCTGGGACAGCACGGCAACCTGGAGGAGAAGGGTAACAGGGTCTGCAGCTGGGAGCTGCAGCAGCAGGCAGGACGTTGTGATGGAGGAGCCGCACGTGCCAAGAGTACTTCGTGTTAAACTGTGTATTAACCCAGTACATGGTCTTCTTGGGCAACCTGGCTTCCTGTATGTGTATGTGATTTGTGAAAAACAACTTGAGTATCATTAACGGATGGTTAATTCATTACGGCTTTTTAAAGTATAATGCCACTGAATTTTCATAGTAAAACTTACAATATTTACTTAATGGAGGTTTTTATGCAACCTAGGCCAGTATTTTTCTAATTCACAGGTACGTGGTTGTTTATCTTTCATCTCTAAAATCCAAAATTAATATTGCTGATGGTTTTAAAGGCCTAGCTTTTTATTTATAAAATTTGTTTGAAATACATAATTCTATATAGCATGTAATTAATATTTGATCAGGAAATGTTGCATTTCTTCTAAAAATTTTGGGCTTGTTCCAGCCTAAAGCCTTTAACGGCAAGAATGGTCCCATGTGCAGATCCAGCTTACTTTACATTCTGACATCCCATGTTAATATGAAAATGGTAGTGAAAATTCTGTTTGATATTAATGTGCATTTGGTGCTGTGCTATCAAGCTGCTGTTTTTTTAAATAGGGGTGGGAGGAAGGAGGGCAAACAAAATTTATCCAAAAAAACCCCCAAAACCCCACTGGCTATGGCAGCATGCTTCTTAGTGAAGACACCAGGCTAAGGCTGGAGGGGTTGTGTTCTGTTTTGTCTTTTGCATGCCTGCAAGAGGCTGACAGCAACCCTCCCGAGGCAACCGACTACAAACCAGGCCACAACTGCTTGAAACAACATGATCAAATTTCTGGAATGAAGAAATTAAACTACCAGATACTACAGTACCAGCCATACTTACCAGAAAGATCACAGCACTGCACCTGCAAAAATCTCCGCCTTAACTGTTCCAGGACCATCACTGATCTCAGAGATACTGAAGCTGGGATATGAAAGAGTTCCACAAGTACAAAATTGTCCCTCTTGAAAAGAGCAAAGTTAAATTTTGCATTTTTTTTCATGAAGTACCTGTATGTGCATGTCAAGTCCCTGCAAGCCAAGGGGAAGGACAATGCTGATGCTGTGTATGGAAGCTCTCAGTGGGAATTACTGGGTTACATTTGGCTTGCGAATAAA
The DNA here is from genome assembly GCA_035583155.1 of Acropternis orthonyx. Classification (NCBI taxonomy): domain Eukaryota; kingdom Metazoa; phylum Chordata; class Aves; order Passeriformes; family Rhinocryptidae; genus Acropternis; species Acropternis orthonyx. The sequence goes on from JAWWEU010000005.1 coordinate 11,593,309, forward strand.
GAAGATTTCAGTTATAGTATTATTTTTCCTTTTGCTTCACAAGTATGAAATCTCTAATTTCTTTGAAGTATTCAGTAACTATTGCATGAAGCATACCTCAGGTGATGAAAGGTGTCTCTCATTAGACAATTGCAAAAGCTAGAACAAAGATACTACCTTTAAACATCTAAATCCAAGAAGCTGAACCTCGGAGGTGATATGTAGAACTGGGACCAAACTCACTATCATTTAAACCCCCGTTTAACCCAGGGTCTTCCTCTTTCCAAAACTGGATAGCAATAGCTGCAGCTGCCTGACAGATACCCTGATTCTCTGGGAACAAAGTGAACTGCTCTGTCAGGGGCAAAACAGTGTTACCTCTGTAACACTGCCTGGACCTGAAGTGCAGGCCTCTAAGAGCCACTGTCCTGCTGCAGCCCTCCCTCCCCACTATCAAAAAGTAAGAAACTATAACCTATTTTGCCTTAAAAGCTTTATTTTGGTGTTCTTCCTGCTACACACCACTCATCATACAAACAATGCCAATTGCTCGTAACCTGTCTTCTGTCAGCTGATGCTCAACTCTCCCTCTTTCACTGATGGTGTTTTATTCCTTCCACTTGATTTCACTGCATTTTATAAAGAAACAATGGATTTTGAAATAATGGTAATTTGCACTTCCCTTTCAACATGTGTACTGGGGCGTGTATCCAGCATATATTGCTCCAACTGATGAAATCTGCCAATGGATTTACAGATCATTCCTAATGTAACTGCAAGAGATGGTACAGATCACAGTAGGTCCTCTGATGCCACCATCCTTGTTTTATTAGTGATACAATAATAAAAAGATCTTGTCATTCTAAACTAGAGCTCTTAGTTTTTCCATTAATTGAGGGCTGCAGGATGTGTGTGTTATATGTTCAGTTATGTTATTGTTAAAAACAGATCATTCAAGGATAGATTACAGTGATGTACTTCTAGTATTCAGCAGAAACATGGGCACTTGCCAGACTCCGTTGTGTTCACATGCTTGTTTCCTGTCTGCAAGACTGGCAAGCATATGAAAAAACATGGGATAAACTGACACAAAATCTAACAACTTCTAACAGTGTGAAGCTAAGGATTGTAACTTACTCCTTGTTCAGTTTCTGTATAACTGCGTTCTTGCCACCCCATGCACATCCATTCTTTTAAATAAAACAAACCCAAACTCACCTTAGTCTCAGCAACCTCCTGTGAAGTTTTAGGAAGGTGCCCCATCTAATTACAAAATGCATGAAGGATCATTTTCTAAGAGTAAGTCACACCTATATATATAAAAAGGAATGTGATGAAGCCAAGGAGACAGCAAGTTTTGAACAGATCACACAGATCTATATGGAACATAAATGAAGTCCAAAAAGCGTAAGTTATAAGAGAGTGAAAGAAATTGAAGTGCTGCAATTTTAATTAACAAATTCCTGATGTATTTCTCTAAAACAGCACAGTTTTTGAACTGCTGAATATCCTGCTGCATTTCAACCTGAAGTAAGGTTTTATGGCCTAGTTACAAACCAGATTTATGATAGAAAATGCTGCCAGCCCAGGGATAAGTAGTACAAACCAGGCATTGCTGCCAGCCCAGGGATAAGTAGTACAAACCAGGCATTGCTGCCATTCTCTGCTTTATGCTGTCATCTCACGCTCTTCACTATAATTTGATTGATTCACGATCTGCAGCACATCATTTCACATATTAAAAGCTGTTGCAAAACAGTGTTTACAGTCATCTGCAATTTTAAGATCTATGCTACTTTAGTTCTGAACTCCTTGCATACCTTTAGGCTTTTACATGTGGCTTCATCAGAGGAGCTATTTTTCATCTTGAAGAACCATAGCTCTTATGCCATAATACGTGCAACTGGAACTGAGAATGATAAAGAAAATACCTTTGCAAGTAAGAACAGAAAAATATACCATAACTGCCTTCTCTAAGGTTGGCACAAGGGTTGCAGGATGCCCAGCTGAGCATTGTGGTACAAAGCAAAACCATGATGCACTTGGAGAAAACCCTCCATCCAAAGTGCTAAAGCACCTCAGAAAAACAAGTTAACACTGTTTATTTCTGGTGAGTTTAAGAAACTAAGTTAGAGCCTTGGAACTAGTCTACAGTCTGGCACCCCTGGCTAGCGCCAGTAGAACACAAAATAGCACTGTCACATATACACATGAACAGGACTATAAACTAATAAAATTCCAGAGGTGCTTACCTGGGTCTTGTTCTGCTGTATTTTTCAGGTAAACTTCATGGGAAACTAAGTGATTTTTACCCCAAATAGCTCTAAGGTGACAAGGAAACAATAACATAGAAATAGCTGAATAAACATTGGGGGATGGGGTGAGGGGGAACCTAAAGAGTAAGAAATAAAATGTGGCTTGTGCCATCTAGCTGTATTCCCCTGGAATATGAAGATCAAACTCCAGCTCAGGCTGGAGCTGACAGAGGGGAATGTCATGGCTCAACAGCAGTGGCTGTCCTGCACAGACTTGTTTTCAATTTTCTATAAATCTATCACAGGTGCCACAAAAACTCTTCAAAAAATGCTGATAGTAATTTCTCACTAATGAAAGTTAGCTATTTCATTGATGCAAGGAGACACAATTTCTAATTCAATTAAAAACACAGAGATAAAACAAACAAAAAACATAAAGAAGCAGTTAAACAGTCAAGTACTTCTAAGACAGCACAGGACTGCCAGCAGAAAAGAGAGACACTTCTTTGTCTTGTCTGGCACTGAATGCCAGGCCAAGCCAGAAAAACTACACAGCAGATGATCAAAATACAGTGTCCCTGTTCACTGTGGAATACTTTGACCAGAAGTTCTCAGGAAGACTTAGAAAAGATGGGAAGCTATCGACAAGCAACCCCCCAGCAATCCAGACAAACGGATGGAAGACTGCATGAACAGAATTAGGAGTCATAAAGAAGATACTTTGGCTAAGATGTAATGCAACGTTTGTAAGCAAAGCCCTGCCTTGCAAATCTATTTTGAGTTCTTCAAAGGTCTCTGAAGCAATATGGCAAGGTGACACAGGTGATGAAGCCACTTAGAGTTCCACAACTAGTTTTGCAAGGTGTCTCATAAAGGACTTTGAAAGAAGCTATGGTAACACAGGAAAAAAAAAGAAGATCCTCACCTACGGAACCTATTTAAACATAGAAAATAAGGTTGAGAGGATACAGCATCAGTTTAAAGGTACAAGCAGAATTCCACAAGAAAAATGTCACAATATATTTTCCTCTGTTTTTCTGTGCTCTTCCCTTGGTATCTACCACAGGCCATTCCTGGACACAGGATACTGAAGCTAGACTGCATTTAAAATAAATAGAAAAAAAATATGAAAATTTATCCAGTAAACATAAACTTGTATGCTAAAGGCCAGTTCCAGCCTTGCCATATTCTCTGTGTGCCAAGCCAGCCACAAGATCTAACCACAGGAACTGCATTCTCATTTTACTGAATGCAACGCCGAAGTGTCCAGCGCAGATGGAGAGCAAGACTGGACCCTTCTTAACAGACATGGAAAGTATCTTAACAATTAGGAGATGCCTAGCAATATTGAAATTTGCCAGTTTCTTTACACAACCCAGACAAGTGTTAAGATAACATCAGTAGCTTTTGGGACACTAGCTACTTCCTGAAGTACAGGGAAGATAAAGGGAATAATACATAATTAGCAAGGTATAAAGTTTTAGGACTTTGCTGATTCTGAAGGGAACAGTTTGGTGTGGCTGAGTTTAAGGCAAGAGCTTAGGTTAGATTTATGTTTTAATAAAGAGGCAAAAGAAGTGAAGATTTATAACCTATGATATGTTTCCCAATTGCATCCTTGCTGTAACCAAGCTATACACAAGGCCAAAAGTGAAAGTGGTTACTGGTATTCAGTGAGACTGTTCAATGGTGTTGGGCAAAACTGCCACATTTTCCTCTACACCATTATTATGTTTTTAGTGTGGCTATACATGTGTAGGTGTGCATTACATAAACACTGAAAAGCCACTTCTTGTCCCTCCAATGCAGAGAAAGAACATCTCAGAGAAACCAGCAACCTTCTGTATACACAAAAAACACCAAACAAACACAGGAACCACTGCAGAGAAGCATATGTAAAAGAACTGTACAAAAAAACCCCATACATTGTAATGATATACTGATGACCCTACTGACCCAATTTGCCATCCTACTTGTATTATAAAGACCAAGGGGAAGTAAGGGGACCCTAAAATCATCACAATTTGAGCCATAATATTTTGAACTACAAACTTAACCTGGACAGGAAGATTAGTAGAGAAAAAGTAACTCAATGAAACCCAAACAGCAGTATCTAATGCTTAGTGAGTCTTTGTTGGTAAGTATCAAAGTATTTGACAAAGTAAGCACCATTAGATTGGAGCTGGATATAAAGAAAGGACAGAGCGCAAGTTTAAAATACTCACCACATGTAAAACCAGTGGGTCTAGTCAAACATTTAATATAGAACAGCATTACTCCACTAAGTCCTGTTGCAGACAAGAAAGGAAATCTATTTGCTATTTCAAATTAGTACTTTGTCACAGGGACTATTGTGACATGCCATGAATCTCCCAAATAACTACAGTCCAGTGGTGTGGTCCATACAGAGCTGTGTCACCAAAGCCATGTCACAGACAGCAGTGTGAAAAATGTCACTTCATAAGAAGGAGCTCCTGAGCATTGCCACCACTGCTGTTACACTATCCAAACTGCTTCTTGTGGGGCTTGTTTTGTTCAAGGGATCACTGTGAACAATGCCACCAGAATAATTCAGGCTGATAGCATTTGCATCTCTGTCAAGCATGTTGGCCAAGGCAGCCAAACTGGCTCCGTTTCAGACAAGGTTTCAGTGCTCTTTGCACACAGACATTAAAACAAAGGGGAAAAAAAAAGGTTAAATCTCAAATTTGCATGAGGAAGACTTGGCACAATCAAACATTAATAGATATACATCCTTGAATGGAAGCCTTAAACACTATCAATTTAATCACTAAATCAGGCAGAAATCCTCATTAAGGGAGAAAAAGTAACTCAAAGAACTTGCAAGTGAAATGAGTTCTATGAAATGCTGATTTCAGAGTATGTTATGCAGCCTATGCAAGTTTTCCATCATAAAATGCAAACACTTTCAAGATGCATTTCCTGGCAGCTTTTTATTTTTAAAAGTTCATTGAAAGAAGGAAAGCAGAAATAATACTGGAGTGCAAACGATATAATTTTCCATGAGAAACATTTCTCCATTTTGTTGGGGTTTTTTTAATTTGCCTTTCACGGCTTAAAAAATGCAAAACCTATTACGCTCATTATCGTACAGAAGTGCTGAAGTGATGGTTAGAAGAGTTTTTGTGGCACATGTGATCGAATGTTGAAAGAGACTTCAGGACAACCATTGCTACTGAGCCACAACTTCCCACTCTGTCAGCTCCAGCCTGAGTTTGATCTTCACACGGTTCAGAAGACATTTTCATTATATACACTGCTTTTTTCTACAGTTCATAACTTCATGGATAGATTAGTCTCTTGGGTGAAATATTTTATGCTTGTCTCAGTCCAAGGGTGAATTAGTCTGGAAGCATGATAAAATTCCACCAGGTCACACAGAGCTCTGTGACACAGACAGAGCTGGAAGATCTGTACGTGAGGACACTGAGCTTTGTGCATGCCCAATCCTTTTCCCCAAACTGTACCATATACAAAGGTAATCTTCTCTCTAAATGCCACAGACTATGAAATGCACCATTCCTACTTCATGGATTGCCCTCCACTTCATCTATTTTTATCAAGTTCAAACAACCTGACCCAATACAAGCTTTTCAGTTCACAATGAAACAAAGCACTGGATCAAATCTTCACTGTTTACCAGAAACTAGTAGCATCTCATTTCCCCATCTATACTGAATGGATAATTAGCTCAGATGTTGGAAGCCTTCAGGTCAGAAACTGGTTTTTTTTTTCCTTCCCTCTAAGCATCCATCAGAGAAGAGAAAAAGGCAGCTCTCAAGCTTTAAGAAAATCCCAACTGACATGCTTTTGGCATCAGGATTGCCAGGGCTGGATACTTCCCTTGTCCTGCCTTGGTTGGTCCTTCAAATCACTCTTAATGTGAATACAGTGGAACATCTCCCTGCCTTTACCACTTCACAAATCCTCTCCACGTTGATGAATTCACAGTTGAACCTGGTCTTAGCTCCTTCACAAATCACTGAGTCAGTGCAACTCAGCCCTGCTGCAGCTTACAGCAATGCCCATCTGAAGGCAGATGAGACCACAAGATCCCTTTACTTCCACTACATTCTGTGGATGTGTCAACTGAGAATGGAAATCCCTGACTGCTGAAACGAGAGACAGAAACAGGCTCAATGTGCAGACACTCAGCAGAGAATTAGAACCAGATTACATTTGCTTTTCTGTAATCAGTAACAGAAACCAGCTTTTAGCAGGGAAAACCAACCAACAAAAAACCAAAAAACAAACAAACAAAAAACCCAAGCCCAACCAAAAACACACACACACACACAAAAACACCCACAAAAAAACCCAAAACCAAACCACTCTTTAGAACTAGAGATGCACTTTATCGCTATTGATGTTTGTAAAGATACTTCTGAACAGTCTCTGATATTTGCTTATGCTAAGAGAACAGCATTTCATGGTGACAGTCACATAAATAGGAAAATATTCAGCCAGCATAGACCAGACACACTGATTGACTCATCACTTCTCAGGCTTCTTTCTCCACTGATTTTTGTAGGAATCTCACTGTTATGGAAGTGTAGCTCAAGAGTCATACCCTAGTGTCAATACTTGGGCATAGTCATAGGCAGCTCAGGAGACAGGAGAGAACATGTATGTGAGTACGACCCTACTGGTGACTTACCATTTATTCAATTCAGTAACAGCAATGCATTTCAATCTGTGATCCTGAAAAAGAGCTGAGAAACTGAAATTATCAACTTATGTTTTTATCATCCAGAGTGTTCTAAACAATGTCTTAAAACCCCACTGCAGGACCTGTCAATGCAGTTACATAGCACAGAGCGCAGACCTGAATGCACAAAATTTTGCAAGCACGGGCATGGTTGGTTCACAGACGTATCTATGTAGACTCGTAAAATGCTGAAATTTAATTCTGACTTAGAAGCTTCTATGCAAAGAAACACCAAGAAATTGCCATCTGGCCTGTCTCCTGGATTCCATTAAAAAGATCATCTGTGCAAAACGGAGGGAGTGTCTATACGCACAGGCACTTCTTGGCCTGTAAAAACACAGGTGGGTTTGTGAGTGAGGGTGACACGGCTGGTTCTCAGAACCCACATCTCAAATTGAGTTTGAAGAGCTCTCAGGAAAAATGAAAAGATTACTCACTTTGTATAAAAAATTATACAAAACACATTGACAGCCAAGTCCGACATTTCTGTACTTGCTTTCAGACTGCAACTACTCAAAGAATAAAAGTTATCATAGCATAGAAAATACTGTCTCCTAAGTGTAGCACAGGTAACTTTATGGTGTCTTTGAGAATGATCCATTTCAACTCACTCTCTGCATACAAAAAACTGTTAGAAATGCCTGAAGCATAGTTTGCTGCATTCCAGTCAAACTGTTGTTCTCACTTCAATTTAATCACCTTCACAGGCACTTACTGAGTGCCTCTATGCCTAAATTGCATTTTAATAACCCACCTAATTGCCTCCTTTTCCCCATGCAGATAAGCTTTTAAAAAGACAGAATCTTTGGTATCTTCTGCTACTGGCAAAATTCTGAGTTCTGTAGATATTTCTATCACTTCCTGCAAAAGGTGGCAGAAAGGGGGAAAAAGAAAAATTGAGTAAGGCCTGAGGAGTCTGAGGAAGTGTAATTGCGACTGAACCAAGGCACAAAGCTCCATCAGCTTCACTTTATCCACTTTTTAAAGTGTGACAAAACTTGCCTATAAAATAAATACTTGATTAAAAATATTCATTACAATTGAAAAAGAGTTGGCTTTAAAAAGGAAGGCTAAGCAAATCCTCTAAGGAATTCTGTAGGACTTCTTTCTATACTGCATCTACACATTCCTCCATGGTCTGTCTACAATAGACCGACCTTACTTGATGGTTGCATCAGAAATTGCTGAGGGGAAAACAAAAAAGGGTTTCTGATCTTAGGAAACCATTATATCAGATTTTGGATACAAAGTCATTGCTTTTGAAGCAATGACTTTCTTTTTCCCAAAAAAAGCCCACCTCAAACCCCAACACATTGTGAAGAGATCCAGAGATCCAGCACTAAGAATACTGCTCAGACCCATCCAGCAAACAGAGCTTTTCTCTTTCACATTAAGTTACATTATTGTTGGCAGAGAGTATCTGTGCACCAGTTGCATAAAAGCTTATCAATAAACTGGGAAGAAATTGTTGTACTATCAACTACAGAATATCAGTTTACAGAACTAGGACAGTGGTGTATGAATGGTTTTGTTTTAGCCCCTATCTATCCTTGCCACTTCACACATGCTACTGAAAACAATTCCTGCTCTTCACCATGTGCAACAAAGAGATGTAGCAGGCAAGTACCTTCATTCTCTCCAGGACTAGAAGATACGTGGAGAACACAGAGAAGGCTTTAATACTACGGAGATGTACCACACTGCTGTTTTTACTGTTCTCTGGCTGGAAGCCTCAGTGGCTGCCTCGTCCACAGCCCTCCCAGCCAGCACGTACGCACAGCTCTGACAAGTTCCCCTCCCCTAACCCAAGGCTACGATGCCACAATCACACTGAAAGAGAAGAAAAAAGGACAAAAATGTTCATGCACTCAGATTTGTATGTGCTGTGCAATACGAAAATGCTCAAAACCATATTCTAAAACAAACATACTGACTGATCTTATGTGCGATTACAAATAATTCCTAATAACTTCTAGAGATATGTATCTAGCACTTACACCACGGATGGATCAGGTAAGCTTTATTATGACCAAGCTAGAGAACAGGTTCCAAAAGCACAGTGCAAAAGCTTCTCCTCACTGACCGACTTGTTTCTATACATGCACAAATTTGCTCATTTGGTCTTCTCTTCACTAATATCAATGTATTATACATTATATTTATATATATATATTTATTTATTTTTATATATATAAACCCCTCTTAGCATACATTCATCAGTAAATGTCCAAGAAAAACAAATCACTATGCCAAACCAGAATTTACAAAACCCAGGAAGTAAAGCACATTTTCCAAGGGCTCAGAAGCTATAGAATACAATAGTACAATTTAAAACACTTTTCATCCTTATGCCAGAGTCGATTTTCTTCTGTGAAAAAATCCAGTGCAGTGAAAATCCTGAAAGCATCCAACTCCATATCCTATGCAGTGAAAATACAACACCTATGAAGGGTTTCTAATGGACATGGTGAAGTAGTTTCATTCTTTGGGCATTTTTTGGAAGTAGATTCAGCGCGGCCATAATTTTTTTTTCACTTTCAACAACTCATAGAACCCTAAACTCAAAACTGCCTCAGGTGAAAGAACTGATCTAAGGCTTACATTTAACAGGGAAGAAAAAAGAATTAAAAAAAAAAAAAATCAGTATATTCTAGAGTATTTTTATTTTTGCGAAGAAAGCTTTCAATACATCATGCCAAAGTCTGCAAAGTGGCTTAAGTTTTTATTGATAAAATGACATCTTAAATAACATTCTGCACAATGTCCAGTTCTCCAGTGATAGGTGCCTACTTCTAAGATTTACTTTGAAGTACAGGGAAAAGAATTTGCCCATTTATAATTCAGAAACAATCTCAGAAATTCTGTTACTGGGTTTAGGTTCTGCCCCTTTTCAAGTTTAACCAGAAAGAAAAAATGCTTAGAAATGCGTTAAAATATGTTTAAAACAAAACAAAGCAACAGTAATATTTAAACCATTTGTTAGAATCTTTCCAGAAAGAGGGGCAGAAAAGATGACTTCAGAAGAACCTTCAGAAGTGAGATCTCAACAGTGTTCTTCACCACAACCATAATCCACATACAGAGACCACAGGTGATACCCAGTAACCAAAACCCAAAGCAGCAGCCAATACAAACATCTTGCTTGTTCCAGTTCAGAAGACATGTTTCATGTGTTTGATTCCGTATGTTTTGAAGAAAACCATGATGATCAATGCCCAGAGTCCTAAAATAAATCCTCCAGGAGGATGCCAATCCTTTTGTTTTGGTTTCTGGAAAACAAAAGAAAAACCAAACAAAACCCCAAAGTATTAGTACTTAGTTCTCACATTAAGCACTGTGTGCAAAAAAATAATCCTTGCAGTAGACAAAAATACCAGTAAGCTCCTTTCTTCATTTGTGATGTAGTGGAGAGGCTGATGGGAGGCAAGCTGTCACTCAGGCAGGGAGGTTAAGTACCACAAAAAGGCCACTAAAACTGTGCCTTGAGACACCACTTTGACAGTGCAGATTAGTATCATGGGACATGTTCAAACTTATCTGTTTGGGCAGATTTTTTTATATCTGGTCTCATGTTAAGACAAGAGAAAAATGCTGTAAGTATGAAAAACAACTCCTACAAGTGAAAATGTTAAAGAAAAGAGAGTGTTGTTTTTCCACTACCTGTTTTCTACATCTCCTTTTGTACTGAGAATTATGTGAATAAACAGATATCTGACCACATAAGAAGTGAAGACTCATCATTACAGGAATATCACAAAACAAACTAAGATTCTTTTTAATGTCAATCACGTTTCCCAGAGGCCTCATTGAGTCTGCCTTTCCTCAATGTAGAATTATATTCTGCAATTTAAACATCTGTCCCACTTCAACAAATTTTTCATCTTCAGTAAAAAGTAATACACTGCAATTTAAGACCTCTTCTGTCTCACACTTAGCAATTAGACAAGATAAAACTTGCCTGTCCTCTTCCTCCTTTTATTAAAACAAAAATTTTGATACTCCACACTGAGTGAATGGAGAAATGGATTGTAGAAGATAAGAGCTGCCATGTGCCCCAAAATCTGCCTCTGGGGCCAAGAATAACGTGAAGCTATATGAATGCAAAATCTTATTAGGAATACCATGACAAAAATACCAGTATTACAGTATTTAGAAGTATAGCTCAGTCCCTCACACCAGTGCCTACTCTTGGTCTCAGCAGGTATGTTTTACAAATCTTCCAGGCAGACAGAGATGATTTACCACTACGATAATAAATACCGAAGTGATCCTAAACATCCACTGGACTGACTATGTGACAAATGTGTCTGTTCTTGAACAGGCAGAGGTCACCAGCATTGAG
>JAWWEU010000005.1:11604713-11723126 GCA_035583155.1 Acropternis orthonyx
CTTGCCTATCTCGCATTGGCCTTTTTAGCCATCAGTGTGCTTGCAGCAAGTGTGGGTAGAGCCCTTCCCAAATCTTCGTTTGCGAAGCCTAGCCATGATGATGAATAAATACTGAAGCACTTGCTGAGATTTTTATTCCTGCCTTGCTGAAATACTTGCACCATTTTGTCCTTGTACAGAACGAGACACAAGGAGCATAGAGTATTTTGGTTTTGTTGCATTTAAGTCAAATTTTAAATTCTCTTTCTGCCACATGAGTAACTATTACAAAAGATGGTGCTGTTTCAATTTCAGCGTCAAATGGAAGCTTGTTGTTCTCTGCTAAACATACCAGGAGGCTGGTGAACTTCAATGCAATCAGGAACAGTTTGCAGTGTCTGTTCTTTCAAAACAGCTTTCCTAACAACACGAAAACAATGTTTGTTGATTGCTCAGCTCCCATTTTCTAAACTATATAGTTTTAGCTTTAGGATTCTTCTTTAAGTATCATGCCTGCTATTAAAAAGTAGAACAAACAGTCACATCACCTGAGACACCCAAAGAACTTGGCAGTCTGAAATATTAATGATTTTACTCTGATACAGGAATCACAGAGCCAGAATTCTAATTTATATCAACAACAACAAAACCAAAGATGTGAGCAGAGCGGGTGTCTCTTTATGCAAACCACTGAGTCCCCTGAGTAGCACTCGTCAGCTGCGGCGCGTGTGCTGTTGGTGATCTGCCACCTCACTGATATTCGCAGCCGCACATCTCCACATAAACATCTCTGAAAACCAGCTCTGAGTGTTCAAAAGGCTGCCAGCACATCTCCCTTCTGAAAGTAACAGCACACGACACTTCTCCACACAAAGGGACTTTCTTGTTTAAATCCCTCCTAATTAGCCTGTAACTTCATATGCATATTGCAGTGCCTGTTCCATCAATCTCTTTGTACTATCAATCTTTCCCTTCTTGGATCTCAGACAAGTATCTCACCACAAAGTGGCACCTGACCCTTCTAGACAAATGACTTCAATTTGCAGTCAGTGACACTAAAAGCCTCGCTCTTCTACTTTGTATAGAACAAGTAATTTAATTTCTTTAAAGAATTTATATGAATAAATATTTATAAGGTGATCTATGAGTATAGTTTTACATTTTGTCATGCCATGTATTGAAGATGTATTGAAGTATCCACAGAATTCTGCAAGGGAACAGAGGCCAGTGCAGCAGTGGCTCCACATTGGGAAATCAAGGACATCATATAGTTGGTTTAAAGTCATGGGATGCAATGTTAAAATGTAAAGGATTAAAACCATGAAGGCATGAAAAAAATCGCATCAGGCTATACAAGAGCTACATACTCAGTAATCTTAAAAATAAATTGTCTTATTAAGAAAGATTTACAGACCCAGAAACTGAAATCTATGCATAAATATTAACCACAATAAAAGGGCAAAAAGATGCAACTCTGTTGAATAAGTGTAAGTCAATACTGAGGTTAATTGAGCACAAAATTATATTAAAATATGCCAGTATTTTCCATTAGGGATACACAGACATCAAAACCTTATGAATACCTAAAACAGGATTACACAGATTTACGTCTAAACCTACAAAGTATACCTGTAAGAACTGAAATACCTGATTTTCTTTAACTTCCTCACAGATTCCCAAGAAAGTTCCTCACTGAATTAAAAATGTAGTTAACTGTCAAACTAACAAGTTCATCCTTCCAAAATCGTAACAGAAGACTTCAGTAACAAATCCCTCTCCAGATGGGCACATCAGCTCAGCTCAGCAGCAAAGAGCACTGCAGTTCCTTCACAGAAACCCAAATTTGGCACCTGTGAGTCACCCCCATCTGCATGGGAGATGGAGTGGCTGCTCCCCTGCATTGTGCCAGCAAGCTGTACTTGTACTGCAGGCTGGCAGAGCTTCCAGCTGTTCCACTGCAGCCACAGACCCAACAAGTCCTTCCTCTTGGCACAGCTGTGCCACCACCACAACCTGCGTCAGTGACAGAGTGCGGCTTCGCTCTGAGCTCTCACAGCCGCACTCCATAATGGAGCTGGAGGCCAAGGAGGGCTGGAATGCTCTCTATAAACACATGGGCCCCAACTGTGCTGCTGCAGAAGCAGCTCTATTCTGTGCAAGCAAACGTGGAAGGGTCACAGAGATTTCTCCTAACAGGAAAGACTATCAAAGTAATAAAGAATCACTTTAATAGCAAATGAAAACGTTTCCTTTTTAGATCCACATACTGGAAAAATGTTTAGAAAAGACAGAATTTCTTTCTATGCTTATACCGGTTCTGTGGCCACAAGCAATGCCCTTTCTATCAATTTTAGTATCAATCACAAAGCATTAAAAAAATAAAATTTTTCACAGTAGTTCTCCTATGAACATTGCATAGTTCATAGTCTTATTCCAGCAAATTTCTGTGAGTCAGGCAATTTTTGAAAGTCAGGCATTTTCTCACTTGTGAGAAACTGCTAAATGGACCAAAAACATGTTAAGCATCAAAGTATTTGGATTTGAAATTAATTATATATCTTTATTATGTCCAAATTGATGTGAGAATGTGTACTATTAAAAGACTACAGGTTGGTTGCACTACCTACAAATTACACAAAATTGGTTCATATTTGGGACTGATGTGGAGGAGTAGAGACAATACTCTTTTTGCTCAAGTTTTCTGGATTTCATTGTTGTAGTACCCACCTAAGAACTGCTTTTGTCACTGACATATTTAGGTTTTATGATTTACACCACAATAAAACCCCATTACCAATGCTCTCTTATCCCTACAGTAACAGCAGTATAGGTGAAGTGCACATACAAAATGGTACAATCTGTCATTAACAAATACATTTAGCAGCTTAAGGACTAGTCATTATTGAATTGCTGGAGATTCCAAATTAAAAAGATAGGTAATCTAAGCAACAGCAAGCTTCCTCCTGTGAACAGTTTTCTGTTGTATGGTCTCTAGTTCTGGTAGATACTCATTATCCTCATTATCCTGTGGAACTTAAAAACAGTTAACAGAGAGTTGCTCCAAGTACTGTAATTAAGGAGAGGATAAAACAGTGTATTTTCAAACTAGATGGGTCTGCAGGGATCTGAATGGAAAGCATCCAAGACTTTCAATGAAGGTGTTTCATAAAACATGCAATACATGTTACTCCAATTAAAATGGGCTTTATCCAAAAAATAATAAAAAAGTATTAAAGCTGAAGTGGTAATTAGATTAAGAATGGTTTAATTTTAAAATGTTACATCAGAACAGAAATAAGATTTAAAACATCATGCATTAACATTTCATGTGGAAAACACTGTGTTAGGTTTATCATTACAATCCAATGGTCTTCCAATAGAACTTCCCTTGCCTTATGTCCTCAGTAAGGACAAAAATATTGGTGCAGTAAGCTTTGGGTTAAACTCAGAATCCACATCTGGATAGTGGCAGCACAGAAAGCAGTGCATACAGTCAGTAATGTAGTAATTCCCAAACGGAAAAAGGATACACAAATTCTTCAATCTCCTCCAGCATCTTTTCCCAAACAGAGCTTTAAGAAAGGGGGCAAAAGCTTAAAAATTAATGTGCTCATCATCCTCCTTATAGGGGATGTTCTCCCCAACCTGAGGCAGATGGTGTTTGCTTGTACCACGAGTGCAAAATATCCCTATGCAACTGCACAAAAATAACACAATAGAAGTGCTGTGTGCCAATGAGTCCATTAAAGTGGCAGCTATCGGATTTCAAATTAATCCCTGCTTAATTCTCTCTGCAGTTTCACTGCTGAGTGGCCTGGACCCAGTTTTGGCCTATTTATTGCAGCATCACTGAGGGTTCTGGGGCTGCCTGGCAGACAGCACCACCTATGGCCCAGGGGAAAGCCTGTGCACACCCCTCTGTGGAGCTCTCCACCTCTACTAGTTCCGAGGGTCAGCAAGCACTCACAAGGAAGTGAAGTATGCCCCTGTCTGTGCACTGCTCGCAGGCACTGGGGTGAATTTTATGTATTTTGGGGTGAAAATTTCCAGGTTTCCTTCTTGGTCATTCTCTATTTAAATGAATGTTTCTATTTCTTCCACTGCAGTATTAGAGCTTTTCTTCCTTGTTTCTCAAGGTACCAAATTTTATGTTGGGGTCTGTGGTGAAGACCAGTGTTGAAATCTGAAAAAAGATCCACATTTCAAAACAGATCTTTGAAATTCAGGGCCAACCTCAGATCCACAACTGAAACAACCCACCTGCTTCTCATCTTAGAAAACTGATCTCAAATTGAAGAAAACTCCTTGAAAAAGCTAAATTCTGCTACGCAGTGCACTGTGCCAACAGCACACTATATATTTTTCCTACAGGCACTCCATAACAATTCAGGTTTACTTGCAATTTAGAATTTCAAACTGAGTAATCCTTTCAATTCTTACAACAAAGTTTAATTTCAGAATGAACTTACATGTATCACAAGCAAATCACAGCATAAAGTATGTCCTCAAAGCTTTTAGTGGAAGCCTGCACTTCTGATTTGTTGGTTACAGTTTGCATTTTGGGGTCCTCACAGTGGGGTGGGGCAAATCAAGTAACTCCAGCCATCTAATAATAGTTTAATCCTTTCTGTGCCCACAGCAAGTCGTAAGAGAACTCCAGCATAAACAGTGTCTGTTAACCTGCAAAAAAACTTAAAGCATTTTGGCTAATCTCCCAGTTTGTATTTACTAACCACAGTGCCATGATTACTGATATATCAAATATTAATAGAATAATGAAGAAAGTTCATTAATCAACAACAAAACTCACAAAGGGTGTGGGAAAGAACAGTAACTAAACTAACATGAAGACCAACAACTGCATTTTTAATATTTACTTTGTATAATCATTTTAATATAAACAACAATACTCTTATGATAGCTTTTTCATTTCCTTCTAAAATATGTAATCTATAAGGGCTTTTTTAAAATTAACTTCTACTTATTACTGTCTACTTTCAATGTTATCTCTCAGTATTTCATAGCACTGTAAAGTGCTTTTAGTGGTTTAGCAATTGTTAATTAATCTTCCAACCTGTGATACCATACATAATATAAAACTTCTAATCAAACAGAGCCTTCCCAGCACCTGGGACCCAGGGCAGTTGAATTCCCAGACAAGCCAGTGCTCAGATAAACTGATGCCCACACAGCAAACACAAAAGGGATTGCACGAGGGGTCCTCCAAACCCAAGGGTATGATTTGCTACACTCGAAGTAATCACACACATCTCTGGACTGTCAGCAGTAACCATTCCTACCTGTCCTCCACAGCCTGGCACAACACAGGCACCAGGGCCAAGCTCTTACCTGCTCTGCTAACACTGAGTTACTTCATGGAACTCACGTATGCTTCAGGGAGGAGATGAGAGAAGTCATAGTATAATGCTGTATTTAGAAAAAAAAGTCCACCTACACCTCTTTAAGGTATGTTAAGCAAATTGTTCTTTATATTTTAATCAAATTCATATGATCATGATTCTTCACAAAAGGACACCTAAGTCGACAGCAAATATATGAATTACATTTGCAAACACAAAGGTTCATGCCAACTGAAGCATGCAAAAATACCAGATAAGCAGCTTAATTAAGCAGACTTCGAATTCAGTCCTCAGTCAGCGCTACTTTGAGAAACGTCCTTCTTTTTTAATATGCTAATATTCAATTAACAAGAAAAGGATTATTACCAAAACAAGACTTAAAGGCATTCAGTGCCATGCCATAAACAGAAAGATAAACTTCTTGAGGTGTTCACACTGGAGTGGGTCAGAAAACGACAAAAACATGCACTATTGAGGCAGACCTCAGCAGAGGGGCACCTCTAAAAATGATCAGCTATAAAAACAACTCACTTGCTCCTGAAACTTTGGGTTAAGCAGAGACAGCAGCTGCAAAGAACAAAGGAGGTGAAAAGGGTGTGTGGAGGATGCTAGAGGGACAAAGATATTTTGTATGTACAAAAATATAGTTGTGTAAATAAGGCCAAGCTATTCTCACAGCACTGCTTTTCCAAGAGCATGCACTGCTCACCCTCCCCTGGGAACAAACGATCTCAAAGTCTTCTACTGAGCAGGTCTTGTTCATACAAATGCAACATCGCGCTGCCAGCGGGATCAGACCAGAGCCAAGGCTGTACAGGCATGCCTGGGCTCCCCTCTGTTTCAGTCTGGGAGGATTACTCCAAGAACCAGCCTCATCCCACCCACCCTTGCTAAGGAGCACAGGACTCCCACTTCCTACTAGGAACTCTAACTTGGATTTCCCTTAGCATCTCTCTGAACCACAAGGTGAGTGCACTCAAATGCTTTTAAATCAATATGCTCCATGGCAGGTTTTTTTCCTAATCTCATTGAACTTCCATTATGAAGTGTAATTTTGATCATTCAAATTTAAGCAGTTTTTTTGCTTATATGGAGAAAACATGATGTTCATAAATTATTATGCTATTCCCTTCAAAGTAGTAGTGAAGGTTCCAACCACACTTTTTTTCCTGGATATCCCATAAGTATCCATTTATTTTCAGGTAACAGGCTGTAATAACAACAGATGTTAGACTACATTAGTTCCTATACTCAATATGCCATATTGAGTAGAAGATCTAATCAAGTATTTCAACAGCTACATTTGAAATCCAAATAAGTATTCCTTATTCACATAGTTTTTAATGCTCATTTCTCAAATCTCCACAGCTATATTTTAAAAAACTTCTCCTTTGCCCTAAGATGTGTGATACATTATACACGCGTGCAGTAAAGCTCCACATTTTCTAGCTCCAGCTTGCACAACTTAAAACAGCATTACATTTAAGAGGCAAGCATGAAGAACTGAATGAGGGAAAACCAAGGCTGAGGCAAAAGATGCCTTCACATTTGTAAGAGCAAGATCAAGTATGGCTGTACTTTTATTACAACACATTTTCATTTTCAGTAAGAAACCAGTTTATTACAGCTGGTGACAGATTAGTTTGTTCCCCACCACAACCCAGCTTTTAAATGTGATTTTTGTATTCAGTAGTTTTGTACTTGTAAGTCAAATGAGTGTTCTTATCCAAGTTTATGTTGTATGTTATGGAAGCGGGAAAAATGGGAAAAGGAAAAAGAACTATTCTGAAATATCAACCCCATACTTTTGACTATTCTAGCTGCTATAGAAGCTTGAAAACAAATCATAAAACATGGACCCAGCAATTATACAGGCACTTATTTAGTGGCTGCACATAATTACACCTACACCAGAAAGCCATTTCTGTTACACTTGCTATGTCAAAGGACAAGGAGTCCCAGAGAGCAGACCTATTCTTGCACAGAGTTTTTGTAGGTAGTTGCCACTACAAAAGAAGGACAGATTTATGGCATCACAAATAATCACTATTCCCACATGACATTTGCAGGACACGGGTCATTAGTTGAATACTATGTGGGGCTCAACAAAGACCTTCTTTCTGGAAGAGTGAGTATAGATGAGCACTCGCCCTCCCAACACCCTCACAGACTAACACATGTAACATATGCAGAATCAACATCTTTCCGAACTTTAAGTCTTTTAAAGACATAAACCCACGATGATCTTATCTAGGGGCAAAGCAGTTGCACCTTTCCTGCCTACTATCTCCACTAACCACAGCTCACTCCCTACTGACAACCTGCTGTCACTTAGTCCCCTGTAAGTACCACTCATCATCTGTTTGTCAATGAAGATGGCCTTTGGTGTTAAGCACTCCTGAAAATATGTAATCATTCACTAATTCACAGGAACACCGAACCACAGGAAAGAGCTGTCAGTGCTGAGGCCTCTCATCCTAGGGAGAGGCTGAGGGGAGTGGAGAGCAGGCTATGGCAGGGTGCCCCACACTGAGCAGGAAGGTCAGACACTACCAGAAGGAGTTGCTTGCACAAAGCTGAAGCACAACCTCATGCAAAGAATTTGCACAGGAATGACGATGTGGGATGCTGTCTGCTCT
Organism: Acropternis orthonyx; assembly: GCA_035583155.1. NCBI lineage: Eukaryota > Metazoa > Chordata > Aves > Passeriformes > Rhinocryptidae > Acropternis > Acropternis orthonyx. The sequence goes on from JAWWEU010000005.1 coordinate 11,612,692, forward strand.
GTCCAACAGTATGAACACAACTGCTTTGTTCCTGAAGTCTTCATTCATTTACCCCTTCCATTCATTCTTCAAATGGAAATGATTTCATCAAATTTCAACCCTCTGAATTGTTTAGGAAAACAATTCTAGACAGAGCACTAGAGAGCAGCCTGCCAATATCTCTATCTCTGGCCATTCATCAGTCCTGTCAAGGGCTTGTGAGTTACATTGCTATGCTCCTCACAGCATGCTACTGAAGAGTAAACAAAATATAATTAACTAAACACAAAAAAAATCACCAATAACACCTAGGATTACATGGTCAAGTGGGATAAATGTGTGAATATGTTTGGAGCTAACAGTGCTTTCCCCTGAGGAAGAGTGTTCAGAAAGGTATCTGCCATCACAGCACTGCAAAGTAAGTCAAGATTGATAAAGCTTATATTTTTTCCTTATCAAGTGAGCTTATTGGTAACAGCTACTTTTTATGCTGCATAAGCTCAGAAGAAATACAGCAGATAGAAGAAAGAATCTAGCAAAACTCTTACTGCTAATTTCACTACTCTCTGAAATACCATTTAAATAAACACTGTCTATCAGGGAAGCTTCCATGTGTAAACAATAAAAACATAATGATTAATAAAAACTGTACAAGGTTATGTGAGAAATAAAAATGTTCCAGAACACTGAACAGACACCAGAAAACAGAATTAAATCTTGCATCTTGGACAACCTACTATAACATACTTCAGTAACCTGCTTTATATAGAAAGGTCCTGATCCTGCATATATTTAGTGACAAGTAACACAAACTAAGTCAAGAATTTAGTCTTACACTCAAATTACACATGTGCTTGTACATACACTACTGTTGTGCAATACCGAACAATAAAATAAGGAATAAAGACTGAGGAATATATTACCCTTTGCTTAAGGACCTTACAGCAGCCTCTCCTTTCCCTCTACTCCACACACACCTCCCATGCACGTACTTGGCTTTCTTATTCCTGGCACTATTATTGCAGGGAAATAAATACAACAACACATCAGAAACCTGTAAACTGGAGAACTAATATAACAGCCACAATGGATGCTGACCCTCCTATCCCAGCCTCATCCCTCCAAAACTGCATGACCACACAGTCCTTCCAGTTGCATAGTTTCCAGAGTTTTGGGGAGAGAAGGGCTAAGGAAGAATCAGACCACACTAAAGGATACATTGAGAGACACTTAAAATGGGTTTTGACAGAAGTGATTCAGCAACATCAGGAAAAGTGCTGAAGGAGAATATGCCTCACGCCTGCAACACAGCAAACCTCTGTCCTTTCACAAGTTTCTACTAGAGACAAAGCCAGAAAAAATTCTGAACAAGTCAGGTATAATTTTGGGATGCCAAAGGCATTTTCATAGCCCAAACAGGCTTCTGCAGAAAAATCAGCTAAAAGCTAGGAAAAAGGCCCTTTGTCTGCATATAAAAACTAAAGTCTTACTAATCAATAACCAGTTAAGAGCACTGCTTACTTTCACATTTGCCAGTCTCATTCCAAATGCAGTTTAGGCCACCAAAGACTCCTCCTATGAACAGCTAAACTGATCTCCAAAATGAAAGTAATTCTGGAACAGTATTTCTGCTGTTAAATACTGTGTTTACCATAAGAAATAGTGATTTAATTTACCATTAAAAGGCTTTTAATTTTTTCCCTTTAATTAGGAAAGTCCTAAAATTAATTTTAGGTCAACCATAAATTTTGAATGATTACACCATAGCACTTTATAGGTTTTTCTCATATAGACAAGACTTATAATTTTTTAATTTAATAAAGATTAAAAAAATAAATGTAGCAGTAGCTCTTCATTCTGTGATATTTTCAGCTTTTAATTTACATTAAAAGACAATTAATAAAGTATATTTTAATGTAGACTTTTACTGCTATTGCTTACTATAATAATAATAATGAACATAATAGTTTCTATAACCCCAAAATTCTGCTAGGAATTATGTTTTCTCACTAAGGTTTTTGTTGTTTAATTGTCTGTATGCAATACTGATATTTGGTACTTGGATGTAATTAAGAATAGGGGAACCATTCTTAGAATACTATTCCAATCCATTAGGTAAATTTTCTCACTATGACATGAAAATTTTCATCTACTTAATTAGCAGACCTACTATTTCCATGCCTAAGTGCACCTAAGCTGTGTTTTACAATGGCCCAAGGAAAAAAAAAGAAAAAAAGAGAAACCACAACACATCAATTATGTCTCCACTCAACTGTACAACTATTTTAAAATGTGTGAACAGTTAAGACAAAATTGAAAAATTACCATAATAGGCTTTTGACACTTCCCTGCTTAAGCAAAAATTAATTCTAACTCCCTGTTTTTATGCAAAGCCTTTATAATTTCTCCAATCTCAAGTTCCCATGAGAGAGAACACAATACTTTCAAGTACAAGTATGTGAGGCTTGGCATCTTCTCTTTTTAGTTATGCAGTTTATTTGATGGAAGTCTAAACTGCTAAGCCTCCCTTTGTGCTTAATATAAGCCATCCTCAGTGGAAATAAAAGTTAATTTAAGTACAATGAAGTTTTAGGAAGAATGCATTCTCTTGCACAGAAAGATTCACTAAAGCAAAGCTTTTTTAAATCCAGCATCTGTTTCCTGAATTGCTCTAGAACCTGTAATAAAAATAAACTAAAAAGAAGCAAAAATTTTAAAAGGTACTTTTATAGGTGAAACATCACAGACATAAAAGCAGTTTAATGGAACAGCTTATGTATCATTTTACTGTGTGTTTTCCAGTTTCACCTTGTATCATGCATGAAGACACTCTTCCAGTGTAATGAATTAGCACATTCTCAGTGTAGGACATTAAGCATCATCTGTTTAATTTAATGGTGACTCTTATTAAAACCTGCTGCTTGTGTTACAAATGTACATCAGCTGTATTGCTGGTATACATTTCCATGCACAGTAAGGTGTGTGGATCACATACTAAATTCACAGTTATTTCACAGCACTGCTTAGCCCTGAACCACAGCTGAAGTATTTGTACATCAGATACTATGCTTCCAAAGCACATGGCATATTCTGATGCCTACAAAACTATTAAGGTCACAGACAGTTTGTGCAGATACTTAGTCTATTCCCATGTGAGGCAGAGGTATATATTATTTGCATACCATTATGCACTGAAAAACATATTCAGTATCCTCCCACTGGAGACAACTCACCACACTGTCCTAAATGGTATTCAGTTTTCCAATATCTGAAGGAACAGTAAATAAATGGGACTCAGACAGGCTCAGAATACCTAAGAATCTAGGCTTATAAATGACAACTGCAAATGAATGCAGACCAATAGATCACCAAAAAAAAAAAAACTCATGAAAAAAGTGAATTATATCCTCAAGACTAAAACGTTGAGAGTGAAAATAGCTGAAGAGATAATTTTAGCCAAAAAAAAGCTGACATTAGCCAAGCTTATTACGACCACAAAGGAGAGCAAAGAGTCTCAAAGCACAGCACTCACTTAAAAATAGCTTCCTTGCATTTGCAGTGACAGCAGCAGTTCTAGTATCAGCTGCCCAAAACAAAGAGAGATAGCTATTGATATTTTATCTATAGCAATATGTATACATGATGTCAGCAACTGAGACCCATGGGACATGTACATGTTGGTTCTTCAGTAACACCTGCAATACTGTGCATACCTGCTGTAATCACGTACATGTATTAACATGCTTTAATTGTCCCACTCATTTATTTCCCCCATAATTACACTGTTTTAAATAAACATCTCCCAGGCTCTGCTCACTCCCTTTTTCTGCTTACTCTTCCTGATACCAATAAAGCCATGAAGAAGAGAGAATATAAATAAAGTATCTGTGTGCTTTGTGCAAAAAGTCAGAAGAGATTAACAGAATGGTCCTTTACAGCCTTAGTCTGCAAATCAGAACCTCTCACTATTAACCCTGGTTTGCTTTTTGCCGATATGCTATGTGAAGTTTACTTTAAGCTGTAAGCATTTTTGAAGTTGTCTCTTTCTGTAAAGCTCTGAGCATGGATACAGCACAATAGGAACAGTAACCATCGCCTTAAAATCACCCCTGTGAGCAGGTTGTGAAGCACAACAAAAGCAGATTACGGCACAATCAGTCCCACTTCAAAACAAAGACACAGAAAAATCAATAGTCCATATTGAAAGCTTTGTGCATACAGGACCTTCAAACACATAGCTGGTTCCGCTGTAAAAAGGCACAAATCAATTTTTTGAATATAAGAAATATAAATTTTTGAGTCCACAGCCATACAGCTACTACCGACCCTCCAAACGCAGTTATTTGAAGTTCAGGTGAGTAAACTACAGAGATCTACAGCACTCTATAAAGCCTGGCATGTTACAGTCATTTCCTGAACCCTTTCCTTCATTTTACATCTGAAATAGTGCTTATTAAAAAGAAACGGTTACAAGAATCACCTCTTAAAGAAGCTGCAAATCCAATGTGGCACCTCATACAATTATAGCTACTATAGGGCAAGGGTATCTTTTCACAGAGGTTTTTTAATAGTATATCTAGCAATTCTGTAAGCTGGTGGGTATGAAACTGATGTCTCATAATCTACGAAATGGATGATGCTTCACTCACATATAAAGCCTCATATGAGCAGTATTCTCAAGAGCAAACTGAGTACTGCCACGATATGCCCAAAGCCTTAAATGTATTTCTATTTCAACTTTCTAGAATAACAATTATTTTCACTCTCATCTGCTTGTGAGAAATATAAGCAAAGACTTTCAAAGAATACAAGTACACTTTATCAGTTTTGGCTGATACTACCTATCCTAGCTGGCTTTAGAAATTCAGACACTCAGACTAAAGAAATGCCTTTCTTTTTTTTTTTTCCCCCTCAAGCAGTAGTTTTCACCTCACTGCTGTGCTTAATGAGCAGCAGACTCTAACAAGGACTGGGTGAGAGTGGAGTGTGGCCACTTGAGGGGCAGCCCCTAGTTAAACTGCTCCAAGCTGCTTGTCAAACTGATCTCCCATCCTGTGCCAAAAAAGAATGAAGATACAATGCCAATCTGTACATGTCAGAGTTTTCATAGGTTGGGAAAAAGAAGAGACGAGACCTCAGAAAACTGACAGTTCAGAGCTAGGCTTCTTAGTCCAAACCACAGGATCTGGACAGCCTAAAATGGTCATTTTGAAAACACTGCAACAGCTGCATCCATGTCTGCTATTGCAGCTCCCTGAGAGGTGACTGTTTCTGAGGGAGAGTGCGGACGAAGGGTTACTGTCACCTTGCTGGGTGCCACTTCTGTGAAGAAGGGATAAATTCACATTCCAAGACGTGACAGCAGAGACTGGACCCTAGCGATGCCCAGACAAGCTAATTATGTACATGCACTTAAAATAGAAAATTTTGATAACTGCTCAACTAACTATTGCTCTTAATAGGGTCTGCAACAGGTAAAAAGAGGTAATTCTTTTACTGGTTTTAAAATATACTTTGGTTTCATTTTTTAAAAGATGCAAGGAAGGAGGTGAAGTTACAGGCTTTAAGGCATAAACCGGGAAGAAAGGATGACCATGCATGCAACATTTCTGGCAAGAAAAAGCTACCAAACACTGTCTCAGATGTCTCTGGGAAGCTGGAACTGGCATGGCAAAATTTCCCCTTCCTGGCTCACAGAAACTGTTCAGTGTGGTATTTCAAGCAGGAAAGAATTAAAAACAAGAACCCCACAACTGACTGTTCAGGTTCCTCATGCAAGATACCTTCCAATGCATTTAGTTATTCAATCCATTGTATTTGGCTATAATTGGAAAAATTTAAAACTACATTCAGTTTTTCTGTAATGCTTGGTCAGCAACAAAAACCACTCATGCTTCTCTTCTGGCTCTGCTGAGCAGTGGCTCTGTGCAGACAGAGGAAGTGTTCCCCATACGTCAGTATTCTGGTACTCTGGTTTTACAGAAATGAACTTCCTTATGATTACTAATAGATTTTTAAGATTTGGGAGGCAGCATTTGAAAGAAAAATAATTCTAAGATATTTAACTTTATTCTGTCTTGAAAGTTATGACAAGGGCTTCCATCTAATATTGCAATTTAAAGAAGAGATAAACCAGCAGAACTTCCTTCCCCTGTGGCTGAGAAACAGTAAAATATTGATCATGGATAGGCAGAGAGTGATCACCCACATGAGTCTAGCAGGAAGATGGAAGAAACAGTCTGCTTTACTAAGCCTCTGCTTCCAGAGGGTTTCTCTCATGGTCAGATGAAAAACTCAACGAAACAAAAATAGCCATGCCTTGTCAGTAAAAGAAATTATCAGTAATTTACATTAATGCCACATCATTGTTTTCAGTGATTGGAAAAAAAAAAGATGAGGAAAACAACAGCAAATAGAAAAAATACATTTTATATCTTTTACAAAAATATTTTATGCTACACTCAGAAATATGCTGTATTTCAGGAATGTTATGACTTTGCTTATGAAATTTCATTAGGCTTATGAGCTACTTAATTTCTGAAGAAGGAAAAAAGAGAGACAATATTACTGCTTGTGTGGGCTACTGGATTACATTTGAAGGTCCCAAATACCATTACTGCCTCTACAGTAAAAAGCCTGAAAGTCTGTGGCTGAATGTTTTGCCAGTAAAAGATCTGTACCATCTACAACCAAGACAAGATTGTGTTTGGTGATTTCCTGGAGTGAGTCAGAGAAACGAGGGACTGTGCCATTCTTAATATATTGCATGACTCATACACACAGCAAGATTCTGCTACTCAATTTTTTAAATCAAACTTAGTATTAGAAGAAATCTTAGGGAGTGAACTTCAAAGCAGCTATATGCACCAAGCAGCACACAGTGTTGGCAGGAATACTTCTGCTGCTCTGTGACATATTTGGTTTGGTGGCTGGCAAAAGCGTGCAGTAATAGCTTTACACAGAAAGTTTATTTTGCTTCTTTTGAGCACTGAGATGTCTACTAGGCAGCACAAAAAATTTAAATAATCTCTAACTGATGCAGCAGTAAGAGAAATGAAATCTATATACTATTTAGAATTTAGGGAAAGAAGCAAGTTCTTATTTACTGGATGACATCCAGTCACGATTCCACTTGAGACCACTTCCATTAGAGTTGTAAAATGCAGGCAAACCACTTCTAGGTTACACAATTCACAAACATAAGTTTAATACAGAAAAGAAATTGAAAAATCCCAAACATAGTAGACCACAACAATTTCTAACTCCTATACATCCCAAGTGCCCTAGACGAAGAAAGGCTGGTCGAGCAAAGGGTGCACAGCACACCTGGGTTTAGTTCTGCACAGAATGCCTGAGCCCCCAAAAGGACTTCAGGTGAGCTGGTGAGGATGTCAACAGATTTCCATGACATGCATCGGACACAGCTTTTTCTCACCTCTAGTCTGGACCTGACAGACATGAGCATTGACAGAACAGGCTGCTGTTCTCCAGACCCTCCAAAGTGGCCACAAGAAGTGGCCATGCTAAGGGGACAACACTGTCTTCAGCATGTTGCTCAGAATTGCAATGGTAAAGCTTGGCCAAGCAAGTGTCCCAGTGAAAGCTGACATGTCATAAGGCTTTTTGCTGGGTAGCCAAGTAATGTATTTTGGTAAAATAAAACTGGACTCTGAAATGAGAGTACTTCCTAATATTTGCTATGAAAAATTCACTTTTCAGTAATCCTGAAAAAATGTAGTTCTGACAAAGAAAAGCATCCCTGCCCAAGAAGCCCTGTGTCTGTGCTAACAGGTGCAGCAGAATTTGGAGCTTTTGGTGAAAGGTCGTATTTTATCTCTGACATCATCTAGCTGAATACCATGACCAGAGTTCTGAAAAGCAAGCTATGCTTTCAAGTTATTTTCAAACACAGACACATGAATGGATTTTCAAAGAATGTATAAGTAGCTGTGTCTAAAACTTTACACATTGAACCTGACACATCTAAGTACCACAAGTTGCTTTTGAACCTCTTAGCCTATAAAGACACAGCAAAATGCAAGTGTCACTTATCAAAGTACTTTAAAACTTTTAATAAATTATTATTCATAAACAAAAACTAATGTCTGCATCAAAAAAAAAAAAGAAAAATCTGGGTTATTGCTGTGCTATTAAACACTTTGCATACTTAACCAAAGTTCTGAACGCTAATGCCTTTTTAAAACATTTATAGGAACGAAGACTCCACCATCAGGACAAATGCAGACAGAGTACCAGCAGAACTCCTGAAATGTAACAACTGCCAAGGGCCGTTACAAGGCAGTGGGGCAAGGCACCACTCTGATCCCTGAATTTTAAAGTTAGGCTTTCAAGACCGTATCAGAACGTGATGGATTAATTTTAATACAGAGCATTTCACAAAGGTTATAAGCCACATAAAACCACTTTAATATTTGTGAAAACATTTAAGTCTGAGAGCTAAAATTGTTATGTTATAGATAATAAAGAGATTCAAAAAAATCTATACAACACAGCATGTTCTATTTTCTTAATACTGTTTCAACAATTTTTGGCAAATGCTGCTAAAGAAAACCTCCGTCAATTAAATCAGTGCAAAACCAGAATAATATCAACAAATTCAACAAACTAACAGCCCTCCACTATGTGAGAATGAGGTTCTGAGAATGAACAAAAAGCCTTCAGATAAAAAGGATCTTACTTGGGGGGACAGTGGGGGTGAGTCACGGTTGCAAACGTGTTACAGAAGCACAGAAATGATGGAAACAAAGACCTTGCAAGACTTACTGCAGAACTGCAACTCTGCAGTATTCTTTGATGGCTCTCAGTCTGTGCACTTACAAGTCTGTAGATACCCCTCCCATCATTCTTCTTACTTAACTTCTCTTATTGTGGACTGCAGTCAATACCCTCAAACTAGACAGGATGTAGCAACTCCGTAATGTTCTGTGAGTCTAAACTAAGCAAAGCAGTGAGCTGCTCAACTGGAATCTGGAACAGACACATATTTAGTCAACAGCATCATCATGGTTTCCCAGTAATCTCCTGAAATTACTGAAGGCATTTTCCCTGAGGTTTCTACAGAGAGGCAACAAAAAAGCATAGGTTAAAACTTCTATAAACCCAATAAACACATACCTCCAAAAGGAAACTCAGTTTAATTTAATTAGGAATTACATCTAACATTCCCCCATTGATTCTACCACATGCAAAAATATCCAGGAACTCTTTATTCTTAAGCAAATCAGCAACTGTAAACCATGTCAGATTTCCAGTAAATTGGACAATTGCCACAGTGGCTGCAAGTCAGTTTCCTGAAATAGCATCCTGGTTTAACAGCATGTTCATTTATCTGCTTAATGTTTTGAAATGGACTAAAATAAGTATGTGAGTTGATGCTGGTCTGCATTTGCTGTTTCATTTTGTTTTCAATTATAACAACATCAGGAGATCTGGCATTATCCACTGCCTTTCATCAATAAAACATTCTTCCATCAGTAAGACACCTGTAACAATTTAAGTCTCTTCAATATCCTAATCCCAGTTAGGCAAAATACGTTAACACACACTGGCATTCTGAGCACAAGCGCTGGCACTGAAGTTAGGTACTTTTATTAAAATACCCTGATTAACTGCAAGCCCAGCAATGAATATCCTTTATGATAGATGAAAACAATCTTGTCAAATGTAGTTTCCCCTTTTCTTCCACCAGACCTGTTTCAACTAAAGACAAGAACAGAATTAAAGTAGACTCTCCTTTTCCCCCTTCTGGTCTGGGTTTTTTTTGGCCTTACTATTCATAAACTTATTCTGAGTGGCAGCATTGTATGCACAGCTGTACACAAAGAGCATCACTAAAAAGGCTGTCTTATGTGTGCATTATTCTGAAAATCCAATTTTTGCCATTTTACAAGTCTATATTAATGACAGCATTCCTTTACCAAGCACTAGCGGGTTTTTATTTCAGTTAAAAGCACACATTTTTCCTTTTAGTTTTTGCAAAAGGAGAAAGCTACTCTATTTACAAATGTCTGATTTTGTTTTGTGTCTAAAAATGAGTGGTCTAAATGTTAGTATTTGTTTCCATTCTGCTATTTATTTTCATTTCTTCGTATTTGTCTTTTCAATTAACCATGGTCTAATCCATTACATAAAATATGTTTCTGAGAAATGGAACTGTGAACATTATTGGGTTATTATTCTTTTGGTTTTAGACTGCTATAATAATAAATAATTATTAGTGCCATAAAGTTTTAAGATCAATCCCAAAATCAGATTCTGGGTTTCCTTTCATTAAACAGGATGTATCAAGTCTCAAATTTTCTTGCGGAATAATGAGCTTAGAAATAAAAAGATAATGTCTGCCCATTAGTATAATATTTTTGAATAAACCAGGGATGAAGTACCAAAGAGAATATTGGAAATCACATGTAGATGCCCAAGGAAAACATGTAGCATTTCAGTGGCATTCAAGAAAATAAATTTACAGTGAAATTTGGATAGTATTAGTGCCCATGTTGGCGAACAACTATAATTAAAATGTACTTCAGCAGTATACTGATTAAGGATACTTGCCCACCAGTGTGAAATTTTAATGTATATTTATGCTATAAATATGCAGCACTGATGCTGTTATTTCTCTCTAGAAGTAAACACAACATGGGTTAACATGAGAGAAACCTTACAAGAGATACAGAACTAACAAAACAGTGATTATCTGTTTGGATACAGAGTCATAACACTATAACTACTATTCACTGGTTTTACTCATGCTAATTTTTTATTTCCTATCATTTCCTTCTTTTTTCTTAAAGTGAAAAAAAATAATACTTGTTCATATAAACATTGCCCTTGCACTACAGGTCCCAATTGTCCCAGGTCCCTCAGAAAGGCTACTTCAGGATCTCTGCAGCACTAGTTCACCAGACACTGGTGCAGAGATGCTCTGCTGAATATACCTCCTAAAAAAGGGCATCACCCTCACACACAGCCAAAGCAAGGTGCCAAACTCCCTGCCACGATAGCTAAATAATGGTCTTATTCGGTTTCTCTACATCCAAGACATTTTCAGTTCTGTTGGGTCTGTTTTGCTGCCTTGTGCAGACCACAGCTCTGTACTACTGGAGACTTTAGCAAACAGATAAGAGTACATAAAACCAGCTTCTTTGCCTTTCCACGGTGCAATATTCTATTGCAGTATAACACACAGTAGCCAAATGAACTCTCCGTGGTTATTACCTACCTAATGTTGTAAAAATATTGCTATGACATTTTGTCTGGTCGACCATCTTAAAGGTTAATTCTGTTTCCTATTTGAAATTTTCCTCTAGGTGAGCCATTCCATGCACTTTCTATTTACTGATTCCAAACAACCCCCAAACTGTTTCATTGCTCACTCTCACTGTTAAGAACATATTGACTGGCTGCCTGCTCTGCTGTTTAATTCATTTATGCTGAGAGTCAGGCATGAAGACAGAATTTTAAATGTGACATTTGCAGGCTGTTGGGTCATTTCAAGCTCTGACAACACCAGGGAGTTCCTGACATACAAACTGGTCCTGATTTTCAATCTTCCATGTTCTGAACACATCAGAGATTCTTCCCAAAGGTGCAGATTTCAGCCAGAAGTTTTAAAATCCCTTGTGTTTACATTTTGCAGAAAAGACTTGTACACTTTAAAGTTTTAAAATAAAGCTTATGTTTCCTTTAAGGTAAAACTAGCACTGCCTGCAGCATGCAACTCAACTGCTTAAAAACACTGATTGACAAACATATTTGGAAAAGTCTACAATCATAATTAATACTAATAGAGTTATTTGCAAAATTCTGCTAGGGGAATTAGTGGACTTTTATTTGTTCTTGTTGATCTTTAGGCATTCAAAACCAATTCAGTCTTAAACCACAGCTTTGTCTAACATAGTCTACATGGCTTATTGCTACCCTGACCAAAACCAATTCCCAGTTTTCAGTTTGGAAGTTTTCCTTATCTCAAGGCACTGAATGGACTGCACCATTTTGTCTCCTATGATGAACTGTCATTACCTTCCCCAACCTTCAAGTCAATTTTTCAGAGTACACCTGATTACCTGAAAGATTCTATACTGCCAAAGTACCATTAGGAAAACAGTAATCTGACCTCTTTGGTCGTGACTTAAGAAAACTATAGTTACCTGTTCCTGAAGCAGGACTCGCATCTATGAAGTTAAAAAATTATTTATTTTATTCTGAGAACATTCCAAATTGACTGCAACAGAGTAGGCCATTTTGCTTTCTTTAAAGCACCCCCAAGAAGGGAGCTGCTAAGTCTCAGCACTCATGTTCAACAGTATATCACAAGTTTTATGTATGTTATTTGGCCATAAGCTTTTCCAAACAACAGGCAGAGCCCTCTGTGGCTAATAGCAAAGAATGAGGAGACTCATGAATGCAGTCTGGGTATCTGATCTACCAGCAGGATGGACTGAAAATCAGACCTTGAACTTTGAGAAAAGAGCAAGCAGGGAGTATAGAATCTTCTGCACAAAAAAACATCCCTTTCTCCTCCTTGCCATAAACCGGGGAGGGGTAGACATGATACAATAACAACTGTAGCCTTCTATTCAATCCCAGCTCATATGTCCCCATCATCCCTCATTTGTTTACTTAAACAAAAAAAATAGTATTGCTTTTACATAAAGACACAGTAAGGTGGCACAGTCTAGGAAAAAATATCAGCCTGCTTTTATTTATTTATTGTGCAAAACAAAAACGAAACAGAACACCCTGTGCAAAGCAGAAAGTAAGATGACATTCCTATAGTTAAAAATAAAAATGGTGCTAATTCAGAACTGTATTAGGAGGAGATACTGTTTTCCCTGCTAAACTCATCATGACAATTATTTCACAATAATGATTCCATGCTTTGGCTGCTTTTTCAGGAGTTGGAATAGGATTTAAGTCAAGATGCAAATTCAAAGAAATTAATGGATTTTTTTTTCTTTTCTACCAGTAGACACACAATTCTAACAACAAGCTCTGAAGTGTTAACTGTGTCATACAGCAAGCATCTTTTGTTGACATGTTCAGAATAAGACTTTTATAATTTAATAGTTGTCATCTGAACAAGAGTATCTTGTTTGTACATACTTCCAGCATAAGGACATTAATTCTGTGTGACCTAGAAATGCAGTTTAAGTATTACAGATGTTCTTTATTTTCAAAGAAATGTTTAAAATAGAAAGACATACCTGGTGTATTATCTGAGCTACAGGAAGCTGTTCAGCGTATTTTAGTGGTTCTGTAGCCAACTCATCCTCTGGAAACCTGTGAAGAAATTCAGTTCACATTTATCAAAGTTAGTACAATGTCTACCATATAAAGTTATTGAAATTGAGAGTTTCAGGGATATTATTTTGCTTAAGATGAAGAAAAAGGGTATTTTGTGACAGTAATGGAATAAATTTTATACAAAGTTGAGCGAAAGAATAAATTTATAGTAAACAGAAATATGTGCAACGCTGTGGATTTTTTCCTGACATAACTCACAAATTTAGCAGCAGAAACCTGAGAAAACCTTTACATTTAGTTTTAGGTGAACAAAGCACTGGTGAAACCTAGACTGAAATCCCCAGGGAAAAAAAGTGTTCTGTTTACAGAGCAGATTCAGCCCTGTTAACAACAGAAGCTTCTTCACTCAATCCTGCCAACGTAATGCAAATATGACCATCGCAAAAGGTAAGAGGGATTATTCACCATTTTCCATTTTTGCTGCAAGGCACATCAGTGTTTAGATGTGGTAGAAGTTCAACACCACAAATATTTGTGCATTTGCCAGCACAGTAAGTAGTACACACCACAGGTTACCAAAAAGCCAAAAAAATAAGTGTGAAGAAAAAAAAAAGAGTAGAATATGCATCGTAACACTTTAAACTTTGAATAAACTGTAGTTGCAGTTGAAAAATCAGAATCCATAAGCAGTCAAAAGAATATTTAAATGATAATAAAGTAATATGAAAGCATGTTTTAAACCCTTCAACTACACTGCTTTCACCGACTGGAACTGCACAGCATGTGTAACATTTTCAAAGTATCACTCAGGTTCTTCATCAGCCAGTCCTCTATCTGAAGAATTCAGAATATAGGAATTTGAGTAATGTGACAAGAAACAAAGGGAGAAAAAAATCTTGATAAAAACAAGGGCTTTCTCTAAAGCAGAATTATTTTCAGACAAAAACTGTGGCCAAGACATTATTTTCCTGGTTCAAAATACTGCCTTATACCCATTCTAGTCAAAAATGATACATACTTGCTGGGTTAAATCACCTGCAGACCAGCTGCCAGATAAGAACCAGGAACTGCAGGCTTAGTCTCAGCACTGGGACTCAACACGCTGTGGTAAAAAAGAGGACAGTAAGTGCACATCTCTTCCCTTTTCCACGGCTGAATTTCAGCTGTGGTTTAAAAGGCTTTAAGCTCCAAATAGGAACCTGAATATCCAGAAATTTGTAATGAACAGAGTATGAAAGTCTTACTCTATAAGAAATTTAAAAGTAGAGAACAAAAGAAACAGCAATACTTCAAAGATCATAGTGACAGCCTGCCTAGAACCATTTAATGTGCTTAAGAAAAATTAAGTAAGCATGCTCTGAACTACTGAAGCTGGTTTACAGAGCTCATTTACTGATGTGGGTACTAGAGGTTTTGATTATTATGACAATGATGAATTTCTACTTTCAACATGAAACATACTGCTGTTATGGAGCAACACAACCAGCAGAGCTTAGAGGGGGGCTCAGCAACTCTACCACAGCGTACAGAAGGAACCCTTCTGCTCATTTCCTTCCTACTTTCTATCATTTGTCCTGATGGGCAAAACATACCACAGTCAGTGTGAACTGGAGACTACTTATGTTCTACTTGGAGCCTGTCAGCTGACACAACACCTTGATTTATGGGTACCAGCTACATAAGATCATTTTTAGCCATAGTTCTAGATATGAAACAACCATACACACAACAGAGCATTCATCTCTACGGTCTTTACAGGGACACTGAAAATCTGGAAAAAAGAGTAACTCAAATCCCAAAATGAAATACTTAAATCTTCAAGTAACAACTAAAATTACTATAATCTGAATGTTAGCAGAAATAAAAGCGAGGCTTATCTGTTCTATCTAGGACCTTGTATATTTGGCAATGCTTTCCACCTAGACAGAATCAGCATTTCCTTGCATAGTCAAACACTCTCCTTGCCAATTGCAGAAAAAAAGACCTTTCTTCAAATGTCAAAGGACTAAAACAGATAAAGCAAAATGATCAAGATAATTTTAAGCCTTACAAAGCTTAACTAAACAAAAATCAGGAGGGGAGAATAGTATAAAGAGGTATTTTAAAGCAATTAGATTTAAATTGAAATTAGGCTGATAGGAACCTTTCAACATCAAGAAAGATGTTATTTTTTTTTAATTTACTTTCTGAAAAAATTCAAGTCATATGAACTGTGCTGCATTTCATATATAAATAAACTGTAAGATACAGATTCTGTAGATACACATTATAATGTATTTACATACACATACCTACATTTATATACCCACACTCTCATCTGTGTACACACACGCACACAGGTATTTTGGGAGAAAAGTTCAGAACTGTTCTCTCAAATTTTCTGCTTAAATGTCATGAACTTTTTGCATATGTACTCAGTGATGTACCAGCTGTCAAGTCTACAAAAGAGTTTTGATTCTTCTCTCCTACAGATAAGCCTCCTCAACTGGATGAGCATGTATCTCAATCTTTTACATGAAACTGTACAAATTAAAGCATGGAAGATAAAACTCTGGGCAAAGAAGCTCTATGATATATTGCCCAACTACATCATCTACCTGGAACAAGTCAGTTACAAGCTAGCAGGTCGAATAAAGCAGTGTATCAGTAAACTTTGGGTATTTGAGGTTACCAAACAGGAGTGCAAGAATAACTATCTCTGCAAATCTGATAAAAATAGCATAGTCTTCATTATTGTGATACTGTGGTGACATCATCTAAAGCCACTGTATGGCAGTTTGTCCAGTGAGAGAACATCCTAGTACAGTATGTTCAGATACATCTGAGCACATAAGTGCTTCCACCATGGTTTTCCTGAATGCTTTGTTTCCATCTCTTTTCTCTGATCAACTATCAGAATATTTCAATGCATTTTTCTAGCTTTATTCCCATACACTTCTACTCATGGTTCCAACCAAGAGTCAGAGATGAATTGTTATTATATCCACTGTCCATAGCTATTTACATAGTGGAATATTAGAAGCATCTAATAGTGATGTCCTTTTTAGCTAAAAAGGGGAATTATCCTTAGAAGTTACCTTGTATTTAAAGCAAAGTAAAAATTTTGTTAGAAACAATAGCTTTGGCTGATATTTTTAATTTTCCTATCAAGTGATAGTACCTATGGCAGAAATAGAACTTTATGATAGAAGTATCTTCCAGCCCTCAGTATAACTACATCAGTTAGACATACCACTTTCAGTATTCATTTTAGCAGATACAGGCAATATAAATTACTTGAAGAGAATTATACTACTGTGAAGGCTCCATAAATCTCATTTTCATTTTTCAGAGCAAAGACCAGTTTAATGGTCTAATCACTTGTGTAACAGGTACAAGACAACTTTCTCTATATTTCAATTCTTTTATCTTACCAACACAACCCGTTGTCCAGTCACTCCTTCTAGCAAAGGTGAAAACTGGATGATACAACAAGAAATTGCTGTCCTACAAACAGCACTGATGATGAAACACTGCATACAGAAGGTTTCCATGAAGCAGCATCCATCCTGAATGCTCCTAGAACAGGAGTAAAGTCAAGATTTGTCCATCCTGAGAAAATGCCAGAAATGGCTACTGGATCTTAAAAGCCCCTGCAAGTGGGCAAAAGACTGTATTTTAACTAGGCTTTTAAATAAGAGCAGAGACAGCTCACTGCTGGGAAGATCAAACAACAAGATACAGCTCACAAATGGCTGAATTCTCTCCCTCAAAGCAGGGGCTGAATCCAGAACTGGCTACTCTAGGCACGTGTTAGCCCTTGAACGACGCACAAACATTCTCCAGGAGAACACTAGCTGAGATGAGCCAAAAGGGCAACAGGGATCATAATAACAATGAAACATCACATGACTGCAACACTGTACATCAGCCTGTCTAATTCACAAGCATAGAAGCAGCCTCATAGTCTGCTTTAAGAAAGTTAAATTGGTTACCTTGGTCAGCTTTGCTACAGATCAAAGAAATCCACCATCAGGGCAGTTAGTACCAAGGAGAAAGAAACCTGCTGCGAAACCGCTACTTCATTTTACACTAGCCCTAAGATTAGCAGCCCACCAACAATGGGCCTCCTAGACCTATAAAAGGCAGTCCTCTCCAAAAAAGCGTAAGGGATAGGAAAGCCATGACTAGAGAGGAGAAAAAGGTCAACACAGATGATGTTCTACTTCCTTCTCTTTTGCAGGGTGGAGGAAAAAATCAGGAGGAAGATCATCTCCACTACAATCCTCCCGACTTTGTCTCTCCCTTTCACAGAGGGATACAAGTAAATTGGTTACTCTGTCCAGAGATAATTTCCAGATGCCTGAGGCGGCGTTCACTTTTGCTCAAACCTAGTTTTGTCAGAAAAAAAATCCAAACACAAAAAACATCTCAGTAGATGGAATTTGTGCTCAAATCACGTGTGGCAATTTGAGGCTGTAATTTCGCAAAATTAGTTGGCCTCACTGTGTTTAGTTAATTTATATTTGACACTTAAACCTTCATAAAATGAAGGGCTAATTTGTTGTAATACAGATTTGTTTGTTTAATTTCTTTCAAAACAATTCTATTACAGAAACAAAAGTAATTTTTCATTAATTAATTTTCCAGTAAGAAACAGTCCTTTCTGTCTCAATTGAGCATGACAGCAGAGTGCTGCCAACAGTGTCAAAGCAAGCTAACACAGTGGCATATCAGCATATACAGCATCACACCTGACAGCTGGTAATGCAAAGCATAAGGAGATCTTGATTTTCAGGAAGAAGACTAGAAAGAAATATAAAATCAGAAGAGAAGTGGGAAGAAGTAAGAGATAGCAAAAGAGGAGGATCTTGAAAAATTCAATTTAAGTTATTTTTTATATAGCCACTGTGACTGCTCTTAAATGAAGGAAAGTGAGCATGAAACAGAAATGTGGAAAGTGAATCTAAATCCAGTAAAACATGTCATCATATTTAGTGAAATATCTTGTTTGTTATTTTTATTTGCATGCTTGCTCTTATAGGAAAAATCCTGTGAAAGTCAATACGTGCTAACGAAAAATACATTCCTAGCATCAGGAGGTGGCACGTTTTGCCACAAGTGCTAACCTAGCCCACGGTCTGCCACACAGAATAGCTGCAGTGGCTTTAGGGCAGAGATATACTTTATCTCATGCAAGTATTACAAAAATACAGGGGGGAAAAAAGAGCAATGTAATCACCGACTGGTTCACTCATGGCAGAAATGGGCTGTTAAGACACTCCAGAGATAGAAAAGTCTAGGTAACATAACTGCTGTCTCCTGGCAAATATAAACATTCATTACAGCAGGCAACAGGACTAAAGCTAGTATTTCTTCCTTCTTATATAGCCTCTAGATTTGATGGTTTGGACAGTTCACACAATTTCATGCATATGACCCATGCACAGGTAATATTGCATCTCTTTTGAAAGTATTATTCCTTGATGATAAGTCCTAATAAATAACCACCTCTCCTGGAAACTATACAAGATGAAAGTCAAGAGTGTGAACGGGGTAAAAAAGGCTATCAGAGACAAAAATGCATTATGGAAGAAGGGGTTTGGGAACCACTGTCTTTATTTGATGTACATATAAACAACTTGTGCTGCTGAAGTGCTGCCTGGGTTGTTTGAGACATCATTTCTGAATGCGAATGAAAATACTGGAATGGGATGTCCCACTTCTAGAAGCAGCTCAAAGCAGAAAGAATGCAACTGATTGGACAGTCAGCATGAGACCAAAAGATGCAAATAACATGGCAGTGGCCTAAATCAGATACAAAAGGCTGAAAGGCTGAAATTCTTAATCTAAACCTGTGTATAGCACTGATAGCTTTATTGACTGTAAATACATGAACACACTTGCATCTGGCAATAAAAAGAAAACAAAATACCAGAGCTTTATGCATCACATCAGAGAAAGTTATTAGCTTTGCTATTAAAGAGAGGCTGAAATGGGCTATGTCGGGTTTGAGTGAATAGTTTTTAAAATTGGCCGTTGAGAAATTTATCTACCATATCCATTGTACAGAAGATTAAGAATTAGACCTTGGATTAATGCCAGGTACTTGATCTATCTGCTAAATCCGAACTTCACACGTATTTAAGAACTGGGTATGTTTAAACAACAGAAACACTAATGTTTCAAGCCAGTGCTTCAAAACGTGAGACCATGGTTAACTCTGCTCTTCCCCCCAGTGTGTGCTAATCAATGCTTTTCTTATGTTTATGAGGGAATGCATGATTTGCTTATACATGTTTACCACATGGGTAGTCACAAAGATGAGAAGCAAACACTTGAGAGCATCATCATTCCAGGGAACTTCCTCACAATGTCTCCTTCATGGCAGTTTCTTCAGTGAAGGAGTCAAACCAAGTTTTTTAGCTACTTAAGAAAACATCCAGTGTACGTTTTGTTGCTGTAACTCTTGCTCTAGTGAGTTTGGATGTCTCCCTCTAAAGACCTAATAATGCAAACAGCTTAATTCCCTACCATGGTACGGAGCTCTGGTAAGCTGGACAGCTGGCAGTGTACCTTGGGAGACCTTGCAGGGCTGTCTATAGAATGCTAATATGCGTCTTTTGCAGTTCATTCCTATGGAGTCTGAAAGTCATGTCTTTGAACGGGTAAGCAATTAGTGCACATTCAAAGATGAGGAGAGGGGGCAGCTGTGTCTACAGCAGGAATGTGCAGGCATTTCACAGGTACAGCCAAATACACCAAGATTCTCATCCACAAATGTGGACTCTCATTCACTCGAGGATGCTTGCAGCACCTACTGCAGCACACGATAGACTATCAGAGATGGCTTCAAAAGAAGATTGCACAAAAATGAACATACAATATGGAGATAAAGGAAAAAAATAAATTGATGGCAAAAATATCTCTGATGCGATGAAAAACTAAACCAATGGTAGACACAATCAGTTTTATAATTATTTGAAGAAGGAAGCTACTGACTTGCATTGCAAAGAAAAATTAATTTTACTTCAGTGTGCTGGCCTTTACAGAGAGATATTCCTGTGAAATAAAGCAGAAAAGCATCTTACAGTTTAGAAATGCAAAATACTTCCTGTTATCTGTTTATTTCTTTTCAAATAAATGTGAAAGACTTTGACTCAAACTAGTCATACAGACTTATTCCTGGAGTTAAAAACCACCTTATGTCTCAATGTGCAGTGCTTTCTGTTGGACCTGATCATAAAAAGGTCTTCTGGTGTTCTGAGAGTCTGCCAGACACATTGAGTTATAATCTGTTGCTTCATAAGCTGGATAAAAACTGACTGTAACAAATGTTTCCTCTGCCTTTCTGTGATCCACACATAATTTCTTACCTGAAGAATTTCAGATGACGTCAAGCTACATATTCTTAATCATCCTAAGATCCTAAAAAGAGGTAATAACAGACCATAGTATGTTTTAACACAGGTTGACCAATAATGTCTCTCTTCTCTGTTCTAGCCAATGACTTTTGTCAAAATATCTTTAGTTGCTGAAGGTACTCTCTGTTCTGCCTGCTCCTATTTTTATACTGAGGAAAGACACAGGGAAGTAGTTAAAAAGAATATTAGCTTAAGTAGGCAGAACTGACTTTGCTACTACTGGAAAACACATGACCTGTAGGGCTTCATTTTGTTATCTCAACTATTCCACATTTTAGGTAAATTAGAAAATCTCCTTTGAATTAATTTAAAACTTCCACATGACAATGCTGCTGAAGCACAAAATGCTAATCAAAAGTTGGAGATTAAAAGACCCACTGAGTCTTTCCTCTATCGCTGAAAATCACCATTTGAGTCCACAGCTAAAAGTAGGCACTCATCACTTATTGCTAATTCATTCTCACAACAGGCAGGGTTTGGGGGGGGGGGAGGGGGAGGGGGAAGAAGAGAACAAGTTTCTCCATCAATTTTCCAAACTTGGGGCATGTTTATCCAGACAAGTCCAGCAATATCAGAGGAGCTTCTACTGATGATCCAAACCAGTCAGAAGAGAATACTGCCCACCTGACTGAGCAAACATTCAACCTAGTTTGAAGTGTGTGTGTGTTGTATCTAAGAACCGAGACTGCAAATTTCCCCCTCAAATCCAGTCCCTTCTAATTGCAGGGGAGAATATTCACAAGGGTAGTTAAAAACCACACAGGTTATTATCACTCTATGACTAGTTGTCTGGAAACCCACGACTGAATTTCACAGAAGTCTCAAAGAAAAAAGACCTAATCCTCCCAAGCGCCACCACATCACACATGCAGTTTAAATACTGCTACCAGTACATGCTGAAATTATGCTTTCAGCTGGATAAAGCAAGCTTGTTCATTTTTCAAAACTGAAAGTTTATCACCAGTACCTGATCTTTACATAGACCAATTCAACACCACCTGCCAGTGCACTGCAAGTCAGAAAAATCAGCAGGAAGGTACGTTTGAATTGAAGACCTAACACAGGAATGTACCAGGATAGCGACTCCATTATTTAGTGGCCACAATTAGTCTTCATAGCAAGGTTCATATTTTGTTTAATACTACTGTTCCTTCCTGCATATATTCAAACTAAACAATGTATCTGCATTGGTTTGTATAGTTATATTTTTGAACAAGCACCTTCTAAAAACTCCATAATACAAAAATTTTAAGTCCCAGTATTTCTATACCTGCGGTACATACTTCTATTTTTTCAGTTCATGAGTCACATAATGTACCATCCAGCTACAATTTCTCATGAGACTGCTTCATTCACTACAAGAATCTGTCAATGTAGCAGTGGTAACGCCTGTTCTCTGCCCAGCACCATTCTCAGACCTTCTACTTTACCCTCTCCATTTCAAGCTTCCTACTTCGCTTTTTTGCCCCTTTACTCCAATTAATCAATGGAGATAACTACACAGAATTACAGAGATCTTGTTTCTAAGGACTTTTGGAGACCATGGAGTCCAACCTCCAAACACCAGACCACGTCAGCCATGGCTTTGTCTAGCTGAAATCTCCACAACTCCACAATCTCTGTAATGTGCTCTTGTGCTACTTTGCAAACATTTCTCCTAACATACAACCCGAACCTCCCACACCACAACCTACAGTTACTGTCTCTTGTAAGAGTTTACCTTAACCATCTCTGTAACTGCATTCCAAACAGTGGCAGCCTGCTATTACTTCCCATTTTTTAAGGTTAGCAAGCCCAGACCTTTCAACCACTTCTCATAGAATGTGTGCTCTAAACCCTGACCATCTTGGCAACACCTCTCCACTGCTTCAGCACCTTTATTGAAGGGAAGGCCAAAATACCAGCACAGTATTCCTTCATCAGTATCAAATAGGAATAATAATAATATTGCTCAATCTGCAAATCATACTCCTCCCTGTGCAGCTCAGTAGGCAGCTTGCCTTACTGATGATGACAGCACTGTGTTGGTTCATATTCAACCTGGTGTCCATCACCACCTCCAGATCCTTTACAGCATGGCTGCTAATCAGCCTGCGAGCTTCCAGCCCCTACTGTTAGGACATTACAAGGGAAGACACCAATTCAACTTCTATCTACAAATTTATAAAAGAACATATACTGGTACCACTAATAGACCCAGATTTTCTTGAAATATGCAATACCCTAGGCACTCAGAAAATTAATCATAAAAATTACAGTTCTGGACTTTTGAGAAATGGTTTACTGTGCAATCAAGTCTCTCCTGAATACTAGATGCTGCTTTTGATCTTTTTTGGTACAGCATGATCAGTAACACATTTCCATAAAGCAGACAACCAAGATACGCCAAGAATTGCAGAACACTGTACCACAAAGCTTAATCAACTGTTTTCCACTCTTTCACCATGACTGTTCCTCTCTGCAGCCAACTCCAAGAGTCCTAAGAGTGGCCATGGCAGGCAGAACTGAGTAGCATTCCAATCAGACAGCAGTAAATGTCTTAGTTCTCCTGTCAATGCATGTACCTAGGTAACATTATATTGCTAAGCACATTAGAAGGGCTTTTCTTCACAGAAAGCTGCAGAGCATGTATGCAGCTCTTATGCTTTTTATCAGTCTTACCTTCTTGACCATAATTTTCTGTTATTTATAGATGACTCATGCACTACTTTTGTCTGTATTCGGGTTTTGTTTGTTCTTGTTAATGCCAGATGAAACCTCTAGTTCAAATACAAACACTTAGATCACATTCTCTG
Source organism: Acropternis orthonyx (assembly GCA_035583155.1). Classification (NCBI taxonomy): domain Eukaryota; kingdom Metazoa; phylum Chordata; class Aves; order Passeriformes; family Rhinocryptidae; genus Acropternis; species Acropternis orthonyx. The sequence goes on from JAWWEU010000005.1 coordinate 11,636,132, forward strand.
AGGCCAAGGTACTGCAGGTTACTGAGTCTGCTGATGTTGAACAATGAATCTATTCATGTTTGACCCTCTAAAGCAGTCAATGTTTGTTTTTTTATTTTATTATTTTATGGTCTGCCTTTCTGTTCTCACTGATTTCACAGTATTAGAACCAGAAGGGACTCATCTCCTGTCCACCACAGGTGACTGTATATTAACCAGAGTGTTCTATATTAAACTCAGTGACTTTACAAACTTTATAGCCTTTAAGCCCATACAATTTTTGTGGTGTGCTCCCAAGAACAAAAGCAGAAGCAGCAAGTCATACTTATCCCAGGTCAAGTACATGGCACACCACTTGCTAACCTCGCAACAGGCACACAAACTTGGGAACTCACCTGCCTACCCAGGCAACCCACTGAGTCTGCGGTCTGTGGGAGAAGAGAGAGGGACATTATTTTCTTGCACTCAGTTCAATGCTGTGCTAAGTCCAGCATCTGTCAGCTACACCTGTACAAGACACATGTCTGGATTTGCAAGTTATTGCTAGCTGCAAAGCCAAACAGTAGGCTGAACAAGCCAAACTTCTAATATTCCAAGGTGGTTTCCAGTCCAAACACTTGACATGAAATCTGGCATCTCAGACACCCGCCCTGTCCAGATTTCTGATTCCTTCACCCTCTTCTTGCTGGGAAGGGACAGATGCAGTAGCTTGGAGTGTGCCACAGGCCACCAGCACCCTTTCTCCCCACAGTCTCCAAGGGACAAGGCTAAAGCAGGAACAGAAACAGCTCTGAGGGCTGCAGGCATGTCCCTCCCCATTGTTCCTTTTCAGTTACCTTAAATTATCTGTACAGATTTGTCTTACTGCAAGAGTAAAGAGATAAAACCTTTTAATACAAAAACAGCTTTTTTACAGAAGTTTCAGTTTTCAGTTTTCATATACATATATTGATACCAATTCTGCAGCATGGTAAATGCTAAGAAATGTTTAAACAATCATCAAAGACCTTCTTTATAATGTAATAGAGCAGAAGCTACTTCTATGAAATTTTAAGTTCCTAAAAATTAATTAGTACATTTTTTAAGAACACCTATATGGGTTGGACCTTGCCCAAGGTAAAAATGAGTTATTAGAAATAGTATGTTAGCAAAAACGTCTAACAAAAATTAATATTAAACAATTCTTTTTGAAAATGAGACAAACTTTTGAAACTAAACTTTCACTATTCAGTCATGCCTGAATTTAAGCTGATCATGACTTCCTAAGACTGTCTCATGATAGTAGAGTACATACAGCAAACTCATCTAGTTTTACTTTCAGAAACTAAACCCAGAAAAAAGTAGGAAGTTCACTCTTTTTTTTTTTTAAACAAATGCAAGGGTTTACATAAACTTTCATACAACTTTCACAAAGATTGAAGGCCTAGTATTATTAACCTAATCTCAGTCTTTATCTCATTCATGTGGTAGGTTCTTCCATTATTTAAAGTAATTTCCTGCAAATGCTGACAATCTACAGAACATTCTAGGAGTAAATCTGAATGTTAAATACATATTATCAGCAAATACTACCAGCAAGAGACTGTGTAAAGCAGAAAATATCTCAATGCCTGTCACACTCAGTTTTTAGGACTTCAGGAACCCAGTATACCTTATATAAAACAAAATCTCCAGTGCTGCTAAGGTCTTCTACAATCCCATATATAAACACGAATGTGTGTATACACATATGCATAAAAGGCAACTATGAAACTAACGGAAGAATAAGAAATTTCTTGGTTCATTTAGTACAGATAATGAAGCCAGACTTCTCTTTTGCCACCTGCAGATGGAATAAGTAACAGTATAGAAACAATGGAACAACTCCATTTGCACAGTAATATGATCAGGAAAAGAAACCAAACTGAGGGAAGCACAGAGAATGCAACAGCCGTGGGTGGCAGGTATGTATCTTTGTTGTATATGTTCACTGCTCAGCTACAGTGGATCCTCACTCATGACTGGGACTCCCACAAACTATTACAATATAAGCAACCAAAACCATTGGCACTGATTTTTTTACAGTGGGAATATCAAAGTATTTTAACAGATATACCACAAAGCCCTTCTGCTTGCACCATCATATAGTTCTACTCTAGTTTTGGAGTTAATAATAACCAAAAGTGCATGATGGCAATCGAGTATGCCGGTCTTCCACCCAAGGAAACTAAGAAAAAAATATTTTCTTTCTGCATTTAAAGTTTAATACCTCTGCAGCAATTTTTCTATGTGTACCCTACAGAGGTTATACAGTCTAACAAAATCTTATTGCAAAACTCAGAGTATGTGTTGACTATTTGTGGCAAGTGTATGTATTTTTTATGACTGCTGGTCAACTGAGACTTCACGGGCATACGCTTTTTATACTTTAATGTCTTACTTCCTAAAAAAGAAGCTCACCAAAACAAAACCCAAAAGAAAACCCCACCAAAAAAAAATCCAAACCAAAAGCCTATTTCTGCTGCATTTATCAAAACTAGGATGAATGCAGTGAACACACCCATTGCCACCGATGAATATGTAAGACACTTTGAAATGAAAAATTTCCATTTCAGTAAATATACTGCACTGTAATGTACTGAACTGTCACTAGAGAGATGCTCAGTGACTGCAGCTACTGTTTTACTACAGTCCTGGACTGAAATGTGGCAATACAGTATTTACTGATGCACTGTATTCACTGAGAGAGAAAGGTCTGGAAGACAGATATTATGGGGAAAACACTAAGAAGAACACCTGCTATCTCAAGCTGACTGCTAAACAGCCAACAACACTTTCACTACAGCACTTGCCCTTTAGAACAGGCAGGGGTTTCCTCAGTATCACTGCAGCACTGCAGTGCCACTGCCTTCTCAGAAGAGCTGGCAGCCTGCACTCTACTGGGAAGCCACACAAACTCGGGTAAAATATGATTACTGACAAGAAAATGAGAGTGCTGATGGCTCTCCACAGGTAGAAATTCCTAGGGTCTTCCACTTATTTCAAGAATGTGGTGGGGTTTTTTATTTAAAAACTTTTGTTACTGATTTTATGGCTATAAAAAGATGTTGACCAACTATGGGTCACTGCATCTTTAGTGAAATCACCATTACACAAGAGGTCATTTCAATGGAGGGCGGAGGATATTGAAAGGTTATATAGTCTGAATTCAAGATGATGGCACAGCCAAGTGCAACACAAACTGATAAGGTTATTCTATTGTCATCTCTGGGGTACAGTAAAGTGTCACGACATCTAAACAGTAAAGAAATACAATTAAGGTTTAGGGGGGTTGTGATTTTCTGGTTTGTTTGTCTATTTTTAAACAAAATGTAACAGAACTCCTGATCTGTTGGCATACACACTAATCCTTGAAGACCAACTGCATACACTGTATGCCAACATTGTTTTCTACTGAACCTTATTCCCTTCACTGTAAATGGACAGTCCGTTATTGTAATTTACTGTTTGCAATCTGTTCTTTGAACAAATAGTTTTAATTGTATCTACACAATACTGCTGTAAAGGTAAGCAATTCCAAAGTGAAATTGGCATAGGATAAACTGCAACAAGAGAGATCCTGAGAGAGAACTCATCAGGCAGATGCCAAGTCTGGAAATGTCTCAGTCAGCCCCTAGGAAGGATATTATTTCACAGCAGCCATTTCTGATAGCACAGCAAAACACAATGCTCTGCTACTCCCTCTGTGAGCCACCACCCCAGCTATGAATTCAGCACTGAGCCACCAGCCCACACTGTAAGAAGGGCAGACAGGCACATCTCAGCCAAAACCAGAAAGTACTTTTCTCGTGTATGTAGGAAGACCACTTTAAGACAGCATTAAATATTAAATTTTAATAACTGTTGTACAAAACCACAAATGAAAAAAACAAAAAAAAATATATTTGGGGGGATATATAAAGACACCCTTTCCCCAAATTTATTCATCTGGAAAGAAGCATTTTGCAAGGTGATTTATTTGCTTGCACCACCTAGTGGGGTTTAGTTTAATCTCCCAAAATATTCAGAGGTCAGTCATGTTCCTACCTCATTACATTAGTGACAGACCACATCTTCTCACAACATAATGTTTCAAGCCTCCATGTCCCACCAGCACCACTTCACTTCTAAGTTTCCACACATCTATAAAAATACCATGCAAAAAATGCTAGAAAACTGTAGCTATTTTGCTTTTATTAAGTTCTGCAGGAACTTCACAGAGATGTCACAGGAAACTGCTTCACAATGTAATGTTTATGAGTTTCTAATTTGAAGTACATGTCAACAGTACCTTGTCAGAGAGTACCATGCTTAATCTCAAGAGTCTGAACAGATTGTTAGGTGATAACAAGGCCACTCACTGAGACTTGGAAGACTTCTACAGGACTTCTGAATCAATCCTCTGGCAGAGGCTGGCACACAGAGCAAAGGGTTCTGTATGCAGGAGTGATGGCTCATCAGGGAGCAGCAACCACTTGTGACAGAGTTCAGCTGCGGCAGGAACAAGCACCTATACTGCCTTTGTCATGGTTCTAGGTTGTTCTACCACAGTTCGTGCTCATAAGCTGGCTGCTTTATAATGCACTGCCCCAGCACAAAACTTTACTACATGAAGTCCAGCCACACTGGAAAAGTTCATCAGGTCAAACCCCAAGCTTGTAATAGACAAGTACTCATTAAACATGCCATTTACAACTTGTATTTATACCAAACTGATCTTATTCAGAATACATTCTTCTCAAAGTATTCCTAAGGAAGAATTCACATATTTTAGTAAGAAGTCTGTTGCATTTGATCTGAACCAGAAGTCATGCTATAGAGGCACTACAGAATGTTTTTAAATGAGGCAATGAAATAAGAGAACAGTGCCAAAGTGCTTCTAGATCTTCCACGTGAAGTTTTTAGAGTAGGAACCTTAAGCATTTGCAGAAATTCACACCGCCTTTGTTTTTTTACAACATTCATTATTTCATGATTTCAACTTAAACAGTTTCAATTCTCACTTCAATACAGACATGTATTTGTAACTTGTACAATAAGAGAGGAGAAAAAAAATACTATGCCCACTTTACAATAAGGAACTCATCACAAATGTTTCATTTGGATGCACAAGAAAACTGGGGAATGATGCAAGACTTTTTACCCTTCTATAAACTTCCATATGAGAGGAGAGGAAAACATTTTCGTTTCACAGTGGTTTATAAAATAAATCTGTTTATTCAGAAACAATGCCCTTTTTTCCAAAAGAAACAGATGAAAGTAACAACTGCACTGACATACACACACAGCCCCAGGCTATGGCATTGTCTAGGACACTTAAGTACCATCTCCTACAATAGGATAGAATCATATTCTAACAATATTGAGAGGATAACTGTGCCACAACTAAGCAGACAACAACACAGTCATTTAAACAAAGGCAGGAAGTGAGTCAGACTGTATTCTAAAGAAAGGATGAAGTGTTTATTGTTTCTTTTTTTGTATTCAAACTTTTAGATTGTTTCAATCCTCATACAAAGCACTTTTCCAGGACAGAACATTAAAGTGGTTTTTTTCATAGTTTCCTTATTTGCTTAGGGTTCCAACATCGACCATTTTGCTGTATGAGGACTACAATAAAATTTAAGACTTAATAGCTGCATAGGAAGTTGGAAAGAAAAGATGTTTGTAATTTTATCCCGTGTACATTTGATGCTCACCCACATAAAACCTAATTCTGCAAAACTCTGAAGCAATATATAGGCAAAACACTAGACCTCCTACCCAGAGTCAATGCACTGCAGAATGCTGACTCCACTCAAAAATACAAAAAAAAGTATCAAAGCTCAGTCTTTAAACTAATCACTGATATCAGGATATAGGTTCAGACAAAAAAGCACAGTACAAGTTATTTTACATAAGCATGTTATGAATGGGCAACTCACACCCCTAAACCTACCAACGCTGCTCTTTCCTGAAATTTTGATGTCCAAGTGGCCTTTGCCTCTCCCATGCTGAAGGGCAGTGCTTTGTGGTCAGTTGACCCAACATACCATCCCCTGAAGAACTCACAGTATTCTCACATTTATTAATAAGACTTTTGGTCATGTTTATACCATAAAGTACATTTTCAAAGCCCACTCTACTGCACAGGTTAAGACTGTAGTTACTCAGAAAACTATTTGCAGAGGAAAAAAGGTAAGAAAAAATACTCCAACAAATTGCTCATAAAACTTTCAAACATTATTAACGAAATTTACAAAGTATCTCTTAATAGGATCTAATCTGGCTAAACACTAAAACTTCATTATTAATAGTGTTCCTCATACTTAAAAGACAATCTGCTGCTTATCAGGGGATTTCTAAGACAAAAGCAGAGTAGTAATCATATTTGCCTTAAAATTTCATTTTTATTTTTTAATGCTTTATAAAATGGCCCTCATATTTTCTGTTCCATTTCTTCTCTTTTTACTCAGCTTCTTTCTAAAGCACTGCTGGTTGCTATAGTAACTTTGGCCTTTTTTTTCCCTCCTCACTGTTCATGCAGGTTTTCATCAAACCCAATGACTTTTTTTAATCTTATCTGCTGTATAACAATAGCTCTTTGACTAAGGTGCTGTATACTGTACAAGATGAGAAACCTGGCATTTCACAGTAGCAACTGAAAAAACAGTAAATTTTGCTAAATTCTGAAAACTAGTGATTAAAGTGGGGTCTTTTAGGGGATTGGTTTGTTTGTTTTTAAATGTCTGAGTACATTTCTTTCTTTCTTTTAATCTTCATATTTTTCAGGTAAAACATAGTAATTAACACAATAGTAAATGCAAGATAAAGCAATCTGTAAAAACAGTAACACTTAAGGAAGAGAAGATCTTCCTGGAAACTTTTTTTGGAAAGAAAAGTAATTGCTGTTGTTTCACATAGACTAAGCTGGACACAACTAAACTAAATGAGAACTGTGTAATGTACTGCACTACCACTGCAGATTACCATTTGTCCAAATCTCCCTGCCACAGTAAAAAAATACTTCAGTACAATATTTCTGAAGATTACCACAGTCTGTTACCAAGCTGATCTATAACCTACAGGAAACAAACTGCATATGCCAACTAACAGATGAAGTATATGCAAAGGCTTGAGCCATTTCCAAGCACTCTTCACTAAGATTCTATTTTAAATCTATTTTTGCAACAATATTTAAGTTTAGGGATGAATTTTTCAAAACAGATTTCGTCTTAAAGTGTTGTTTTACCATGTATTAATACAGAGGAGAGACATTCTTGATATTTTCTACAGCACAAGGTTATTCTTTTCTGCTCCAGAAAGGAAGAACCTCTCAGGAGTACTTGCCATCTTACTGACAAAAAGTAACGCACAAAGCAATTCAACCAAACTGAGCTGATTAAACAACACAAAACTAATTCAACACACAAGACTGAACATAAAAAAAAAAAATCCACACCAAGCTATTATCAACAAACAGATTAACTACTTCCCTCACTAAACAAAGTTCAAAAGAAGCATTACTGGACTAAAGTTTTACTCCAAAATAATTTCCTGAACCTGGCCCCTGACTTTGTAATATATACAGGCAGGGCTGTGCTGGAGACAGTTTGGTCCAGTTCAGCAGAGCAGGCTATTGAAATAACTCTTGGTAAAATTAATTCACCTCTAACACTGTAATTCTTTAAAGCAATACCAAAAATATGAGCAAAAAAGAGAAAGCCTTTACAAACTAAGAAAATTACTATTTCATAAAATTCAAGCCCAAGAATGATTTTGTATTACTTTCTGTGGGTCGCACTCAATATCCATTTGTCTCAACAATAATAATTCAACATTTTGTCTTTTATTACAGTTATGGAAATTTACCTTAATTTCAGGTTTTATAATCAGAAATACATTATGATTTTTGACTTGAGTAGATGACTAACGTGTATTGCTGCTATTTCTGATTGTACTGATTTCCTGACTTCCTTCTCTCCTATTAACTTTGTTTTCAATTCAGTTTGTAAAAAAAGAATACCTAAAAATCACTCTTCCATTTTACAAGGACAAATGAGAATAAATAATCTACCATTTTCTTCATTTCAGCAGTTTTCTTTCTTTTCAAATTTCTGGTAAAGTTAGTATTATTATATAATTATTCTTTTGTATAATTCTGATTACATTTAGCAAAATAATCTAATTACTAGATGAGCACAGTAGGCATAAAATGATTAATACATTAATTATTCCCCATTGCAATTTAGACTACGCTAGTTTTACTGAGACTTCAGCTTGTTACCACGTGCAGGTTGCATATTCATTTGGCACATTAAAGATGGTGGGATTTCCTCAGTAGGTGGGATTACCGTTCTAATGATATCCGTATCAGCCACAATTTCTGCAGTTCTCTTATGCTCACAGCAAGATACAGGCAACAGTCACATAGTGATTAGGTCTCTTCCATAGCTGCATTTTATTATACAATTACTAGGATATAAAATGAGCTTCCCCTCCCCCCGCTTTTTCTTTCCAATCTCAATGTATCTTGCAGAGAACTTCATTTTACATCCAGAAAAAGGAGAAACAGTTGGAAAGCGGTAACAAACAATTATCTAGGATATCTCAAAAAACCCTCAACTAAGTACCTCCTGGGAGATGTACTACCATAAATAAATTCCATATCACACTGCTAATCACTATTATTCCAAGGCATCTCTTGCATCTATTATTACAATCCATAAAACTCACATATGTGTACACAAAACTCAATGCAGTGATAATGATAATCTGTTAAGAACTGCACTGTAATTTTAAATGCTTTATATTTACTATTAGCTGAATTTATGAACAGTCACCATTTGGCACAGAATTACCAACTGACTCATGTATACTCTCCCATAGTATTGAAGAAATAATTACGTTTGCACAAAACCTTGATAGTGCAATATAATAAGAATTTTGTGACCAGAACAGAATCCCTCTGTCTGTAGAATATGTACACCACTAGGGTTTTTTTCTCCCACACTCCATCACCAAACTGGAAATGTGTCCCTCTCCACAACCTTTCAACAGCTTCCAGTACTGCTGCAATGACAACTGGGGAAGGTGTTTTCATGGTGCTTCTTAGATGTTTGCTCATTAGTAACTGAACACACAAACATGCATCACAAATACAAGTATTACTATAAAATATTTACAGTGTTACTAATGTAAACCATCTTTGAATCTATGGCATGGAAACTCCCTACCACAGCTAGCCTAATACTTTCTCCTGTGCTTCCTAAATTACTTTATAAACCCACTGATTAATAAGCAGTCTAACATTTTTCAGTTGTGCCATTAGATTTTCAAACCATGTAGAAATATTCTGATTTAAGGACAATATTCCATCTAACCACATTTTTTGTGTGCACACACAGTTTCCAGTTTTAAAACATTACAGCAGAGTGCAGATTTATCCACTTTACAGATATGCCATATATTTTTATGGAGACATTTGTAAAAGCTACTAAGCATCCAATAAGATAGAAGTCAGCTCAGAATATTTTGTAATAAAGTACCTGTTAGTAAAAACTGTATCAGAGGGAAACCACACACAAAGGAAAAAGGAACTAGGGCACCCTGTTTGACAGCTGAGGAAGAAACAGAGGTTATGTCCTCTATGGCTGAGATTTAGAGCAGTTTCACTTAGTGGCTGTTCTGCTCCAATTCCCCAGTTAAAATTTAGACCTACAGCAAGAAGTCTTCATTCCTATTTTATTCTAGCAGGAAGTCATGGTTCAGACTCTTAAGTAACCAACAGAAAAAAATACTAGCCAGTGGGGAACTATGAAGATTAAGTATTATGTTACAGCTAAATTGAGATAAACCTTACAGTAACTACAGGGTTCACTATATTCTCTCAAACTAAAATGAGTTATAAATTGCTAACTATTTAGAGGTAGAACTTTTGTCCTACTATTTCAAACAGAAAAACAGTACTAAAACTTAGAGCAGCTGAAACATGTCTATGGCAACATGTCTCACTTGCAGGTAACACAGGACCAGAAATCATCCAGGACTACAAGTAACCCTTTTTGATTTTTATCTCACTCAATTTATTTAATAAAACTATAATATCATATGCACCTGACAAATTTAAATACCTACTGTGGAACTAGAGGAAAAAACATATTCTTATCTACTCCTTTCACACAGTTTACACTTAGCTAATCCTTCCAATTGCACAGAAAATCTAACCATTCCTATCTTTCAGAGCACTCTGCTGCTCAGGAGGAAATTCAGATGGATAATCTGCAAGCCAGATTTGTCCCTAGTTTTGGGAAGCTTCTGCCAGCAGAACAGTTGCCCCGGACTGCAGTTCCAGGAAAGCAGCCATGGGGAAAACATATTGGCACCAAGCAGCCCCGACCCTCCTGTCCCTCTTAGAGCCCATATGGGGTCTGTGCAAGCTGAAAAGCAAACCGTGCTGTTCAGCAGGACACCTTCAGCCACGCTGGCTGGCATGTCCTCGCCACAGGATTAACTCTGCCCCGTCTGTGATACAGTGCCCTCAGTGAGGGACTCAAGGACCATCTGTTCTCTCATGGCAGTTAATCCCCCTCCCAGTGAGGGCAAAAGACCTGCCATGCCAGCGGAGTGAAACAAGCTACCAAACTACCTGGGACCAGCTATGGTGTGGGTATGGGATGGGGTAGATGCATTTCTGTGGCCTCCTCTGACAGCCACTTCAGCTTTTCTAAGCAGAATAAATGAACTCAGCTTTGGCTTAAGAACATGCAGTGTCCCAGGACAGCAAAATCCCTTTCAACAATGGTTAACTTAATGAGGGTACTCAGATTCCTCCTGTGAAATGTGAATTCAAGTGTTTTGCAGAATAAGTACGAGAGGTAACCCACTTCTATGCAGTACCTACCTTTCCAAACATTCTGAAGCTATACGAATCCAAACATGTCATTTATCATTCATTGCTGAAAAACCAATAATCTAATGAACATTTTTTAAAATATTGACATAAGAAACATAAAAAGAATGAAAACATAACATCAAGTTTAAGATTATCATCTGTTGAAGATTATTCTGAAAGATAAGTAGTGTTTTTCCTTATCCTTCAATCAGTGTCTAAAATTGTACCAATATATTGTCAGCATTATTCCAAACACTTGACTTGAGAAAAGTATTTCCTATTGGAAGGGCTGGAAAATGTAGGCAGAGATCAGTTTATGGTCTTTTAGCCATTGCTATATAAATATGTTGTGAAGGCAGACTGCCCCTTTCTCTCCAACAGCTTTGGGCAAGACACAAATTTTCAGTGGCAGAAATTTCTGACCATCCAGAAGATTATCCCTCAGGCACTCAAAAAATCAAGTGTAAGCTTTTTCACAATATCAAAAGAGGGAAAGTCTAAGAGCATTTTCATATGGCTTAATACCATATAAAACAAAAAGGAGTGATATTGCTCAAGCCTCAGAGACTTAATAGCTATGTGCCCAGACTAATTTCTGGGGCATAAGGAATGCTAATGTGTGCTTGGCCACTAAATTCCAAAGACCTAAGAGTCCCATAATCACTCCTTCCAGATGCCTGTTTGCTCTCTGCCCCCAGTTTTTTCTGTTAGGAAACAGAAAAATCACACAAGAAGTGTATCCTAACAAACATAACCTGCAGTTCTGGTATTTCTGACAGAAGTAAATAACAGTAACAGAGTTTTACTGAAATTCTCATATTATCTCAAAGTGCTGAAAACATGCCAAAATTACATGAAAATATTTCCTGGTCAGAGTTATGCCAAATACTACTGTTCACCCAGTCTCCTTCAGCAGTAACATACAGTACACAGCTATAGAAGTACCTCTAAGAACAGATATTAATTTGTATTTAGCACTCAGGCAGCAAAGCAAGGAGATCAAGCCAGGACCTCCATATAAATAGCACTAGAAAGACTAACAAGCACTTCAGGAAAAGGCAATTATAAAGCAGCCCACTCAACTGCAAAAATAATACTGGGTAAAGATCACACAGAAGAGGTAAAGAAGAAATAATAAAATAAGAAAGCTACATACAAAAGGTGAAAAAAGGAGTAGATAAAGGAAAAAAAAAAAACTAAACCTTGACTGAACATCCTATGACTTCTGGATATTTTCAAGCTGTCTAGATGATGTTAAAATCTACTGGATAAACTTAAGACATCCCACTAAATCTGCCATGCAACCATTTTAGACATTATCTGTCCACTGCCAAATACTACGATGTGCCCAAGTCAATCGACATATCTAAGTCACTTCTAAAGAACATGTAACTTCTGGACTTGATTCAAAAGCTGAAGTTAATAAAAATATTGCCATTGACTTGCATGTGCCTCATAGCACCTCTACAGACCAAGAGTTTTCTTTGCTGTCAAAGTCTATTAAAATTACACATATGAATAGCTATATATAGGTTCAGTAAAATAGCCTTGTACTGAAAATGTGAAAAGAAAGAAGCACAACCTGGTACTAATAGTTGAGGGTTTCTCACAGAAGAAATACAGGGCTCCACAAAAAAGAATGATTTAGGGAAAGGGGTAAAAATCATCAAAGACCAAAGACAACCTGACTCAAGAGTTATAGTTTTGAAACAGAACCTTTTTTTTTTTCCTGGCAAAAAGCATGGTCAAAAAAATACTTTCAAAGGAACAAATAATATATTGTTCAAAGCTGTTTCTTGAAATGTCTTCTAAACAGGGACTATAATTACCAAGCATAACACTTCACTGTACTTAAAGTCTTCTCAATATGATTTACACCTCCAGTTTCTTCTCATATTGTCAGTCATCCTTATTTATTTTATACTGATGTTATACTAGTGAGATTGTATCCTCCTATATAATTATTCCTCCTATACCCTTCATTTAATTTTAGTTGCATTACTTTGAAAGTTCTTTTACAGTAACAGCTATAGGAGTGTATGTGTATATGCACATGTATACATTGATCTATCTTTAGGCAAGCGAAAAAACCTCAAATATATTTACAAAATACCTTAGGAAATATAGCAATAATACTTAACAGCAAGTACTAAGTCCACCCATCTTCTTTAATTACTTGAGGGCTATCAAAACACACTTACCACTACAACGGAATAAATTTGTAGGTCATTAGAGGAAAATATAATACACCTGATTAGTGTGCATCATGTAATAAATTACGAAACCCAGCTGAAATGTTTCTGGAAGGACCATGCTACCCAGAATTAACAGCTTCTTAATCCCCCTGGCAACTTCAGTCCTGATGAGTAGAGGCTTGCTTATTTGTAAGTTCTTTTCCTATTTTTACACTACTCTGAAACACAGTTACATCTCCTCAAGGTTTCTGCCCAGCAGGAAAAGTGGAAATAAGACAAAGCCCCTCAAATTTACCGCAGAGCACGAACTCCGTGCCCCCCGGGCCGAGGGGCTGCCCCAGCGCGGGGCGATGCTGCCCCCTGCCGGCGCCCGCCGGAACACGCCCGGCTCCGCGCAGCACCTTCCACAGTCGGGCCCCAAAATCACCGATAAAACTACGAACATGAGATACCTGCTACAGACTGAACGGGGATTGCGGGACAAACACATCCCTTTTCATTTTAAGGAAAGCCCACCGAGTTAAACAGCATCTGCTTGTCGAACAAACAAATTATCTATTGGTTCATAAAGTGGATTCCCAGAGGCTTCAGAACACACAACAGAAGCTTTACTTGTTAGGCACATCAAAGTGAAAATAGCTGGTGGAAAAGAAGACAGGACAGGAAAGAGACAGAAAAGAGACACTAACACACAAATAGACTGAGAGAAACATTAGCTAGTAACATACTGCAAATGAACCAATTACTCATAATTATCCTGTTACACAAGCATCCTTCGTAACACAAGTGGCCAATTTATTTATTTTTAGGAAAACAATCACTGCCAATAGTATCACAATTCTTCATTAGACAAGTATTAAATACAAAGCCTAATTCTCAAAAGCAATGAAACTAGGATGGTTTTATATGATGCTGTCTTTAATTCACTTCTTACTACCCTCAAGGGAAATATTCATCCCAATTTTTACCTACACTTTCTGCTGATACAGATCTTTCTTCACGACTAGAACTGAAAAGGAGAAAGTGTTCCAACTGCCTACAGAGTTACAATCTGGGTTTAAGAGACACACTCCTAATTTATTACACATACTAAACTCTGCCAGGCTCCTTCTTCAAAGATGCAGGATTTCTTCTACTCCTTAATGTGTACTCTTTGCACTTGCATGGGGATTTAGACAAAACATAATGTGCTGAAGCCCCAGAACCCCTAGACTGTCAGATTTTCTGCTAAAATTGGCAGCTACAGACCCAGTCAGGACTGAAGCAGCAGCAGAACAAGCCCTTTGAAGTGAACACAGCTTAGACTGAAACTGCTACAAAGAAAGGAAATAGCAGAGGAACCTTCTCTTTATTTTTTAAAGCTTTTACTCACAAATATTCACCTACCACTACATGGATAGAAAGAAAGCCTCTTCTGTTAGTTAATTAGTAGTTGTTCTTTGTACAAGTCTCAGCCCAAGCCAGCGGAAACTTCAAAGGCCTCACTTGTCAAACGTCACGGCATGTGCTCAACATGGAGCTGCCAGTTCTGATCTGGTTGCACAGCTATAGCTCACGCTGGGCTTGGGAGTGGATCTGTATTGCCAAGTAATTGCTAAGCAATTGTGTAACAAAAGAACAAACTTCTATTGAAAAGATTCGGCAAAGTCACAGCAGTGGGCAAGATGAGAACTTGAACAGTCTGCCAGCTGTACAATCCCAATGCATGTTCATGCCTCACATGACAGCACCTTCTTTACCCATAAGCTGTTTAATCAGTGGTTTGATTTATCTCTTTTGTTTTTTTTTTTAATGCCCTTATCCCCACATATGACACCTGCAGCTTTAAAACAAAGAAATCAGATCTAACACAGACTACTTAAGACTGTTGTCAGAATTGAGGTCTGGATTTCATTTCCTGGTTATGCTTGTAACACAGATATTCTGTAGCATTCTACTGCCACCAGTGTGTAACAGGAAAAGATATCAAGCTAACATTGTGGGAAGAATAAAACAAAGAGGACATGATTCATAAAGGAATGAAGCCTGGAGGTTATACCAAATATTAAATGAATAAAATCTGCATGCTCAGTAACCAATGTAACATATTTGTGATCTATCAGCTACTTCTTGGTAAATACTTCTTGAAAACCCTAAAGGATCCAAGTTCAATTCTACATGACTGTTTTCTTCTTCATGAAGGCTTTTAAATAAATGTTGGGCATGACCAAGATTAGTCATAATTAATTTGTAAGGATTATTTCATTTGTAGTAAGATTGTTTTAATTCTCTCCTAATGATACTAAAAAGAATAAACCATGCTGTGCTAGCCCCATCTTTCCCCAGCTCTTTTACATTAGAGTGTCAACAGCCATTGAACTCCCAAAAGGCACAGAATGGTTTAACACTGAGAAGGTTAAGAATATGCACTCACATTCTTTCCTTCAGAAACATTGCTTCCATGTGTCCGTCCAATCCAGTAGTCTCAGACCACAAAAAAACCCTCATCTGCTGACATCAAACTAACACAAAAATAAAAGCTAAAAATCCCAACCAGTCATTTCCTGTCTCAGAACAGTAAAGTCCTCCAAAATCTATTTCTCCTTTTAATCATCCACAAATTAGAAACCCACATAGGTACATTTTCATCAGGTTTTTTAACTATAAAAATGTCTGTTACTTGCCAAAAGATTTTTTAATCTTCAGTGAAAAACAAATTTAGTGTCACTGGATACCGTTCTATACTAAGGAGTCACAAAATGAAAACTACGTAGAGTATGTACTAATGCGTGTGATCCAAATAAAAATACAGTATGAAAATAAAAGATGAAATGCACTAAATCTGGTAGGGTATTTATAATTATGAGGACCAGAGTTACTGATATCTTAAAATAAATAAAACTGCTATCCACTAGCTTTTTAATTTGAGCAACACTAAACAACAAGGTAGACAACAATCTACATAAATGTATGTGTTGAAGAGTATTTCACCCCTGATATAGGACACTATTTCAGTCCCTTGTTCTCCCCCTCCTACAGGGCACTATCGTGAAACATAAAAGATGCAATGGAAAAGGAAGTACAAGGCTAAATAAACTCTACAGAACAAGTACATCCTCCTTTGCATGTTCCCAATAGGTGGCAACAGAATCCCAAAAATACAAAGAAGTTTATACTTCTTTATTCATCCACAAAGCAACGTAAGCCCCATTACAACTTCTATCAATGAACTTGCACCAGCAATTTTAATCTAATGTATCATACATGGCATCTCAGCAATGGAAATTCTCAGGACAGTATAATGTCAAAAGTCTCAAAATTCACAGAACAGAAACAAGTCATTTATAAAAAGCTAGTTGTTATCAAACAAATATCCCATGGTTTATACTCAGAGCTTACCTGAGGGAATAAACTATCACAAGCAGGAATTTACAATAGCAAAATGTTTCTGAGTATTAAAGAAGAAATGTTAAGGAAAAAAGAAAATTCTAGACTAATTCTTCTGTTGTTGACATTCACATCTTGGTCCTAAGAAGCATTTATTTACAAGCCTGAATAAAGCGGAAGACACTTTTAAACAGCTGACAAACCCTAACTTTGTCCCTGTAGTAGGTCCATATAATTCCCTGATTCTTTGTAAGAAATTACAGGAAACCAGAGTTCTTTTTCCTTGACAGTTACACGACTGTTTTGGTTTTGTGGCACAGAGCTATACAAATCAAGTCTAACGTCTACTTACTCGCTTTCAAAACCAGCCAAGTCACGGTCCAAAGCAACTGTCTCTGTTGTAATTTCCACCTTTCGCACGCTGCCAAAGAAGTCTGTTATCAGAACATTCTGGGGGTCTCGCTGAAACAGATCTGTTCGATGCCCAGGTGTGGAAACACACAAACTTTTTGGACAGACCTGAAACTGGAGACCAAGATGGACAATCACATTCTCATTCATCAACAGTCTCTACACACACCTTCCAAAATGAAATTGCTATAAAAAGAAAGATAAATTACACATATAACTTGCATTAATGTCAGCACAAGCTCCATAGTCAAAAAAAACGGTTGAACAAAAATACTAAAATGTATAAACATCTTGATTATGCATTTCAGAAAACCTTTATCCTCACAATAATGATATTGAGCAAACTCAAACGAGTATACAAACGCTTCTGTGAAAGTCAACCATCAATTATATCTA
Organism: Acropternis orthonyx; assembly: GCA_035583155.1. Taxonomy (NCBI): domain Eukaryota; kingdom Metazoa; phylum Chordata; class Aves; order Passeriformes; family Rhinocryptidae; genus Acropternis; species Acropternis orthonyx. Next base: position 11,653,370 of record JAWWEU010000005.1, read on the forward strand.
ACTGATAAATGCACAAATACATTACTGAATATAGATGCAAAATGCTGCTATAACCTTCCAAGAGTCACAAATGGGCATAAATTCTTCATATTTACCAAAGGGAAACAAGCTTTGATAGGTAGCTATGTTAAAGGCTTCATAAAGAAGCAGGAATTTGCATTTTGATCAAAAAGGAAAAAATCCATCAGTCTTGTTTTCAGTTTACCGCCTGCAAATTAATGTAGAATTAGGATCTTCAAATATCAAAGGTGCCTTATATACATTTAAGCTCACAGAGACACCCTGTGAAACCTACAAATTAGCTTTACACCTTATTATTTATTTTACCATATATTTTGTCTACATATCAGATGCCCTATATCCAGCACACACTGCAACACCTGGAACACACAAACAGCACCTAACAAACTTTTCACTGGACTCAAATCTATCTAAAGATCTATTTTTAGAAAATAAGATGTAACAGTAACAGATTTGTTATAGCATTTAGACTGGACAGCCTACCTCTTGCATAACAAAATTGTTATGTACCTAGCAGATATTCAAGGCAATACCAATGCATTTTGGACAATGCCATTTTGCACAAGTCCCACCACACTCACCACAAAAGTCTCAAATATTTCGCCTCTGGAGAGCTTCCTTATTTAAACGAATCTTAATGTACATAACTCAATATCATAAATAGTAACTGGTCTATACTTTTGTTAATAATACTACACAGCTTGAAGTACTGTGAAAAGCAGCCTAAGGCTTTCTCTAGACTCTGTGATGAGTGTGGAAAGCTGAGTTCATGTCTCTGTCATCAGCAAGATTCAAACCTCACAACCAAACCACAACACAACCCTACTAGACACACAACCTGCAGAAGCTCAAGAGCAAATATTGCTGTCCATTCAGCTGGCTCACAGGCAGCCCATGGACCACCTGGTAACAGGGCCGGTTGTGGGAGTCCTTGTGCATTTCAGCAACACAGGACACGTAACACAATAGATTTAACATACAGGACTAAGAAGGATGCTTTCCACATGAGTGCTCATCTTCCTCGATCTTAAGTTCTCCAAGTGATTTTCACAAACAGATCCATCAGTCACAGAATCTAGAGCTCATATACCTAAATTACATCATGGGTCAGCTCTTACAAGGTTGCATTCTTATGACAAAACCACAGGTCCTAGTTAGCCCCATGCAAATGCAATTTCAATTATTCCAGATTATGATTGACAAAACGTACGAGTTTCAGGTCAAACTTCCCAGCAGAAATTTTGTGCTCAGCCTGACACAAAATGCATGGGCTTTTGTTGCTCATTCTCTTTGGACAACAGAGCCCTACATTAAAAAAGTTTCCCAGAGAGGAAACAATTTACCTGGCTTTTCTTCACAGTGGACAGATTCTATCTCCCCATTCCTCCCTTCTGCTCAATTACACTTGCTCTTTCATACCTTGTCTATTTTGTCTACACCTGTAAGCATATGGCATTAAGCTGCTTGTCCAGGGAGACTTCAGCTCACTTTCACCTTTACATGAAGCACACAAGCACACATACACTGAGCTCTTTTTTAATGATTTACAACTCTCAGAGCATCACATGGCTAGTGAAGAAAAGACAGGGGCAGATCCAATATTTGTTATCCTCCCTGCAAAGTGAAAATCAACTAGGCTCATCAGCATCATGCTTTCCATACAAAAGCCCCTTGTCAATGCACATACAAACCCTCTAAAGTTTTATTTTCACCAAAACGCTATCAATTTCCTCCAGCTCTGCTCCAAGTAAGGGCACAAACATAAAAACTAAGTCCCTGAAGTAAATTCTAAAGGATAAGTATTTGTTTTAATCCCACTATTTGAAGCATACATTTATGCTGCAATTATACCATTAAGTCTCTGACAAGCTCTTGAGAGTATACATGTCCCAAAACAACTGCATCAGTACTGAAAGGGGGAAACTGATACTTCACCCAACTATTTCCAGCCTGTCCCACAACAATCTACTACCATAACATGTTGATATGAGTCTTGAATGAAAATGTGCAATGGCAGTGAGAAGACTTCAGTGTTAAAAATCTATCAGTGTGAGAAAAGGTCAACTGCACAGTAATTACACCACAGTAGACTAACACTAGTAACTGAGGTTTTCTGACTAACAAAGGAAAGCAAACACTGGCTAAATGAAACACATTTGATCCTGTATCAATTTTTCCCATTTTTTTTTAAATAAGATGTTATTCAAACAGAGCTAAACAATTCCCCCAACATGGGAACTTCGTTATCTTGATTTTTCTTATTAGCTATTTTATGAAAAATGACATCTCATTTAGAAATTTATTTGAATCTGTTTTCAAAAGTTCAACTGTGTGACATTTCAATTTAGTCTTTATTTTTTGGGAATTGTGATCAAATCTAAAGTCAGTCTTTGCACAGCTTTATGCCTTCCCTTAGCAACACAGATGGAGCAGGTGGGGAGTAGGTGGAGTGGATTGTGAAAAAAGATGTCTCATTCTTTGCAGGAATGCAATATCCAAATCTTAGGTGGATGTGAAGAGAAGCTGTTTCAAGAGTGGTTAGAGAAAAGTAAAGAGGTGATGCAACAGAAGCAGTGTAACAAATACACAGTACTTCTAAAAGAGTAGGCATTCGACATATCAGATCAAACAACTAAACATCAGTAAATAATTTTAAAGGTAGCTTGCAAGAAACTTAAGTTATTCTGAGCTTGGAAAGCATTAATTTAAATGCGGTATGTCTTTATTCTTAAACCAGCTAACACTAACTGCATTTCAGTGCCAAAGTATCCCCTACAACTGTTGGCAAAAGAACAGGCTTACATCCTTACCCTGGACTAACCATATGTTATTTTGGAACTCTTAGATGAAGCCCTGAAAAGTATCAACTCAAAATCAAGTGGTCACGTTAACTGAAATGCATGCAGTTCATGACTCACAACATGATCACAGCATGGTCTGGGCTGGAAACAACCTCAAAGATCAGCTAATTCCACACCCCTGCCATGAGCAGGGACACCTCCCACTTGACTGGGTTGCTCAGAGCCCCATCCAACCTGGCCTTGAACAAATCATCACCAGTCACGATATATTTGGGTTCATTCTCTTCTACTCCCAGAGCAGATCCAGCAGATCAATGTATGATGACTTACATGATGTAAGGAATTTGCCAGTATGACATAACCTCCCTCAGCTCTTCCTGACTATATGGCATACAAGCAAAAAACAAAAACACAATTAGGTGTCTTTTCCAAAGAGCTCAAAAGGTCAACTTGGCCAACTAACAAACTTCTACACTTTTCAACAACCAGATCAACATTTTCCTGGCTACACCAGCTATACCACTTCCCAGATGGTATCTTACACAGTAGAAAGCACAGTTCCCTTTTATGACCTTTTATTAACATAAATTCATTTTCTGGTTTACAATGTTATTTGAATGAACAGGCTAGAAGAAGACACTGAATCAATAAAGAACTTGCATATTCTTTACCAAAATTTATTGTGAAGTTATCTGTATCATATAGTCTGAAGGTATTACATTATAGGACAGAATTTCATTCCCCTGGAAGTAAAAGAACCTTGAATCTTAGCTACTGAATCAATTCTGTATCAACATAAAATCTGTCAAGTGTGGGTTGTTTAGAGAGAATTCTACCACACATGTAGTAGCCAGGCTAACACTGTCCTCTCTAGAGGGTGGCATAAAACTTCTGAGCAGCAGCTCCTTTTAGAGAAATTAATCAAGGAGAGTGTGTTCTGTAAGTGGTGGCTCTTAGATCACTGATGCAGCACATCACAGGTTACAGCTACAAGGTACCAAAGTACAATATATAACTACAAAGAAACTAGTATTGGAACAGGTGTAAGGGGTTAATAAAGTAAATAAAATATGGTTACTTTTTATGTCATCTCACCAGTGTATACATTGAACTGCTATAGACGCATTTTTGTAAATTTTGTCATAGGTTATATGGCTGGCTTCTCGTTTTCCTTCTGCCTCATACCTGAAATCTAAAATAACACTTACCTAAGATATAATTAAGTCCAAACACTGATAGATTTGGACATATCTTGCTCTGGAATCTAAGCAGATACACAGATAAATTAGTCTCTGCAGGCATTTGTGATCACAGTTAGAATTTTAACTGTTAAATCACCTTTGCAAAACAACGCCAATGCCTACCTTTCCACAACTGCCACTTTCACAACAAGGACAATCCCTGAAGTGTTACACAGCTACATTTAACAATGGCAAAAAAACCACTTTCCCCAAAGCTGTTTCCAAGAAAAACAGCAGGAGCATAAAAAGCATTTGGAGAACCCTACAGACAAAATAGATTAGTTTTGAAACTGTTAAAGTCATTAGCATATCAATGACTGTTAGTATTATACTTACTAGGTCATTCATATTTGTCTGACTGGCTGGATGAATTTCTTCCAAGAACTCTAGTACATAGAATGTGTATCTGTCCATAAGATGAACACCAATTCCAAGGTCAGGTTGATGCTTAAAAACAACACACAACAGTTACTGGGCATTTACAGGAGAACTCACTATTCAGGAAGGAACAGAATGTAACAGCATGTTAACAAAAGTTAGGCATAATTGTTTTTGTTCTTAGGCAAATTATGCAAAGAAAATGAGTAGCTGTGAGGAAACATATTGCTGGTAAGCTGAATAATACAGTTTATCTATAAACTCTATCCTGGTAATATCTATGTTTTCCACAAAGAAGGGAACCCTTCCTCTTAATGGTCCAGCACAGACTTGTGTGCTGCCCTGAATTGCTTAGGACTTTGAAAACAGGGCCAGGAGAGTCAACATGTCTTACAGCAGCACAAGGGTTTGGGTAATCCTGACCTGCTGAGTTTGATCTGGCTAAGACCTCTCCTATCACTCCTTCTATAATTTCGCTGGGATATAACTACAGCAGATGAAAGGTAGTGCTTTGGTTTGGTTTGTATCATGTGTAGTAAGTCCTAGATTGAATATTCCTCACACACATCTCTCAACAGCCTTCCCGTAAGATTTCTTCCTACCCCAGGCAATGCATAAGCTGGCCAGCAAGCACAGAAATCCAGTTAGCCTGGTTCTTTGGGAGAGCACACAAACTAGCAGGAAAAGTACACTTAAAAGGTTTGTCAAAATCACACTTTGTAACTAAATAACACATATATGCTGCAATTAGAAGGGAAATTTTTAGTTAAAAGTCAACAGGAATTCAGGCATTCTGCAAACTGTCTTCAGCATCACACAAATCTACTTACTGATAAAGAATCTTCTCCCACTTGGCTGCTGGCCAAGGCCATTATATTAGGCGAATAAAACCGTTCATACATGGATGCTCCTTGACAAGTATCAATAATAAACAACAATTCATTGTACCTGAAAGAAATCAAACAGACTCTTTACCTATTTCTACTTAAACAGCATATATGTACTTTGCTTTTTAGTTACCAGGACAGTTGCTAGGAGCCTAGGGCACAGGAGAGTTCACACTGGCAGGTTTTAAGATGTAAGTTTAATCAAAACAATACATTTGAGCAGCTCTAACTGCACGAAGCTGAGAGCAAAAACCAAAACTCTTCTTTCTGAATGCAAACTTCTATGCAATTTTATTGACATCAGACAGTACCACTGCTGAAGGTAAGCAAGGCCTATCAGTAAGAGTTTGGGTATGTCCAGGCAATACACTAATTAATGTCTAAATATTACTTTTCTCTTACCTCCTTTTCTGCCACATTTGCTCAAAGGCATCAGCAAGTTCTACATTTGTGATTTCTTCAGAATCTTGAAATTTTAGGAAACCATTTCCACCATGGCCTGACAGAAACATCAAAAGATAGGCAAGTATGTAGGTTAAAGTAAGATAATCAATCTGGTTGACCATTTTTCTAAAAAACAGCAAACACATCTCTCCTTCTCCACACAGTCCAGCAAAAGAAAATATGGGTACAGTAAGAACACTACACCTGAACCATTTCAGCTGGAAACTACACTGGTTTAGTACTGCAGGCATTTTCTTTAATTAGTATGACATGCTATAAATAGAAAAAAATCTTTTTGTTGATCCTTTTATTCATTTGAACTACTGATGCTTTCAGCAAACTCATCCAACTGCACGAACATCAATAAATTGTATACAGAAACCTGTAATTACCTGTCATATAAATTAGAACATTGCTTCTGTCATCAGAAAGAAGACGTTTGGATCGTGGTGTGCTTGGTGGGATTCTTCCTGTTAACACACGCAAGAAATTTTCAACAGTAACCTATGAATAGAAGCATAAAGTAATTTTCTAAAGATAAAAATATTGACCAAATACAAACCCAAATATCAATGAGGGGAGGGGTGTGTATTTTAAACCTATGAGTTGATAAAAAAAGCCCAGGCCCAAATTAGTAATATGAACAGAAAGACTTGCTCAGACTTCAAAGATGCTGCATATATCTTTAAACCAACACTAAAAAACAAAGACCCAGTGTTTTAATTAAAGTTACCTCATAGCTTCTGTAATCCACTTCCACATCATCTCCATAGACATTTAGCTCCATATTTTTATGACTGAATACAGTAGCTGGTTTGGGATTTCTGGGATTACATGCCATATCATCTGCCAGCATCAAGACAATGTGACTATGGAAAAATAAGACAAAAACATTTCAGCCATTCTACTTTCATGTAACAGTCAAACAGAAATTATAACAATGCTGTTCATGATTGCAGCAATAGCCTATAACATTAAAAAGGTTCCTGAAACTGCAAGTAAAACTTTGCTTAGTTTCACCCCATTTCCTTTTGCACATCCTCACTACAGTGAATATATCACACATGGAAATGCAGCTGGCCATTATTTATCTACAGGATTAAGTCAGGTCAAAGACAAGCATGAGATTATTTGACATTAGAAACTTTAGGATACATGCTTGCCTGGACCTAGGCTGACAGAACTCTTAATAAAATCTGGAGATGTTTATAGGGCATTAAATCATTTCATGCAGCACCACAGAAGAAATAACAGCATGTGTGCACCTTCTCAGACAGATCAATTAAAAAGATTGTGATAATTTTTAATTAAATAGAGGAGCTCCTGAACATTTCTCAGATCGTTATACTACATCTGATACGTTACCCTATGATTATCTGTGTTAATGGAATTTTCCAGAAGAACACAAGTGGGCTGACACCAGACAATGTGTTGTCTTTATAGAATGAAATCAAAAAAACAACCAAGCATTTCATAGTCCCATTGTGCGTAACAAAGCTGTTCCAACTTGCTTGCAGCCAAAGATCGGTGTATCACCTGGCAGAGTCAGGTTTGGGTTAAAATATGAAATAACAAGTAGTCACCAGACATTGTTAGCAATAGGAAGAATGTGCCAAAGATGTCTGAAACAAGGTGAAGTCAACCTTTTCCTTCGATAACCCCGTCTTGGATATAGTCCCTCCTGGACTGTGATCCTCATGTTCTCCCAGACAATGCTTACAAAAGCAAAGCTCTGTATCCTGCAAGGAATGCTGTTAATTCAGACTCTCAGGAACACAATTATAAATTGTGTCCTGCTATTTCAACACCATTCCTGTGCTTGCCATCATTGACTGTACATCAGCTTGAACACTTGAAGAGTAAAATTATACAAGTGCTGATATGCTCTACAGTGCACCACAAAAACAAACAAAACAAAAGAGAAAGAAATGCTGTCCAAAATAACATAAGCGTAAGTCCTCAAAAATAAACAAAGTAAACTTTTTCAATGGAAATAAAGTACTGGCATAAATATGAGGCTGTGATGACAGAATCCAGAGGTGGACAACTACAGAAGAGAAATTTTTTTTCTCCTCAACATGTACACAGCAGTACAAAAGTTTATTTGCAAAAGATTAGCATTGAAAGGGAAATAGCTGGAAGCAATTGTTCAATATGTCTTGCAGATTTACTGAGATAGTCAGGTGTAGACTTGTATTACACTCAGAAGAGAATATTCTGGACTAAGGAATTACTAGGCCTGGAGTTAAGCACTGCATTTTAGCTAAGGATGTGTTTATAAGAAAAAAAAATATTCATAATCATACACAATCAAAGGTTCTTCACAGTACTAATACAGGCAGGTGAGCACAAACATGCACAGTCTGTATACTATCATCTGGCTTATTACATGCAGCAAAATTGTTTAGGTGTTAACTTGCATCTTAACTGTTAAACAAAATCAATCTAACCATATACTATACCATGATGTAAAAACTTACACAGCGTAATGACTCCAGGAATACAAAAGAATTTCTGGATTCATTTAGGAATTGGCTGTTAGCAAAATTTTTATAAATTGGACCAGTGTACCCACATGGCAACAAACCAAAGCAACTTACAGTTTTAAAACCAAAAACCATCTTGCTAAGAATTTTTGTTGTTGGAGGACAGACATATTCAAATCACCAAACTGAAACAGTCCCATTCAAAATAAGGCTACGAACAAACCCCTCCAAAAACAACCAATTCCAAAAACCATGATAAATGTTTATTTTTCAGATGTGATTTTGAGGTTTCTTGTGAATTTTGAGGGTTTGGTTGGTTGGTGTTTTGGGGTTTTTTTGGTTTTTTGTTTTTGGTCATGTCAATATGTTGAACAAAGACTTGCAGCAAAGAAAGAAAAACAGATAAAGCAAGTTTGTCTAAGCAAGAAACATGGTCAAACCCATGTAAAAATTGCTGCAAATAGTAAAAAAATAGGCTCTCTCTCAGTCTTCTCCAATGTCTTATTCTTTACCTGAGCCTGAAGCATTGCTGGCTTTTTGAGATTAATTTTCAGATCCTTGGATACGGATAAGAAATGGATCAATCTCCAGCCATGCCGTAGTTTTTGCAATACTTCTAAAACTGCCACTTATTTTGACCTTAATGGTGAAGACAGATGGATGCCAAGAAGATGAAAGCTCTCAGGTAAGGGCAGAACTAGTGAAAGAATTTCTAAGGCAGTGCCTAGGGCACCTGTGCTTCAAAGGCTACACGGGAGAGAAGACAGATGCTTCTGAATGAGAAGTGCAAAACCAAAGCCATATTTCTGTGCTTTAAGCCCACAGCGCTTCAGCAGTGCTTTCCCTTAGATTTATAGCACCCAAATGCTTTTAAAAATTAGGTTTCAAAATGCCTTCTTTCAAAAAGTAGAAAGTCACTCTTTTTAATAAACACAGGAAACAGGATGATACTGCCACTGAATTCATAACTGAGTGGAAGCTAGTTTGGGACTCCAGATACTACCATTTTGGACTTGGGGAAAAAAAAAAAACCATCCAAATTTAATGTAGCAAAATATGATTTTGCAATGATAAAGCAGACATGCTGGAGAAACTACGAGTCCTCTACACTAACATTAGTGGACCACCAGGATTTCCAAAGGAGTCTATGGGTACATATAGCCTATTATTCAATGGATATTGATGTCTAAAATTCGCTTCCACAGTTCTAAGTAAATTACACTCCAAAACAGCTGGATGGAACTGTGGTGGCACCCCTAGAACTTCCAGTAGGAACACAACTAGAAGACACTCCAGAACAGTTTTTCTACCTTCCTACTCCTGCTGTGAAAGAAGGGGTACTATTTTAACCATTGTGCTATCACTAGAGAAGCACAATTTATATGAACGAAACTACTGGTTTCTCTTTAAAAAATAATGCAAAATTGATTTTTTTCAAGGCAGCTTTTGCTATGTAGGAGTTGCTGTGTTCAAGGCGTTTAGTTAAAGACTTTGTGTAGTTGCAGATGTGGAAGTCTTAAATCTTGATACAGTCAGTTACTAGTCTCTCTCCCCACTGAAAGGAAAGTGAAGTACAGCAAGAGTCATATCTCGGAGTAGTACTGTCATTGTTGAGTGCGTTCATCAATTTTCACATTATGCTTTCATCAATTTACCAAGTGGTACATTTTAGTGGCCAGATCTAATTAAGCAATTCCAAGTGGAAGTTTTATTATAAAACTTGTTTGTTTGCCTTTTGAACAACACTGCTGCACTTTCCAACACACTGATGTGCCTGTATCCTTCCTTTTTACTCTTACCCAGTTAAACTGAGAAGATAAATGTATTTCTATACTGCTTCAGACAGCACAAGAACTTTAAGAGCACATTTTCAAGGAACTGGATTTATCAAGACTCCCTCACCTATCAGGAATGCCCAGTCTCTTGACACTTCTGTACACTGAAAGAGTATTTGCCACATGACGATAATTAAACCAGAATCGAGATGTACACACCTTGAAGAGAAAAAAAAAAGCATATTAAATAATGTAAAAGATACAAACTGGCCTGGCACACTGCATCAGAAGACCACAATTACAGGAATATTTAAAAAAAAATGGTAACAAATCTGAAAGAATATAGCAACACCAAGAAACTCATGATCTAAACTATAAAAATCTTTGTTGTACCAAAGCAAAAAATACTGAAAATAAAAGTTTTTAAAAAAAGTTATTAGCATACTGACTCATGAAAAAATTGTCATAAACCCTAACTAAGTATAGAAAGTGGCACTTTAAAGAATAATTCAGCACTAGTAAATGGATAAGCTAAATTTTTTTCATTTGCTTTCTCATTATCAAATGGAATTAAAAACCAAAGGAAGAGTTCTCATCTCAATAGCAAACCCATTCTGGGAGCATTCTTGCACAAAGGTATTAGTGAATTCATGCAGAAGCCACACATGGGGGAAAATACACTGAGGACATTTGTGTTTAAGGAGTAAAATATAACAAAGTAAGAGCTAAGTGAGTTCTAACCAAGATCTAAACACAAATTCTCAAAAACCTTGAGGGAGTTCAGGTTCTACCGTTCTAACAGGCAAAGGGTCAGGGCTCAGTCATTCCTCTATTTAAACACTCCCTATATCAGACATTATTCTACTTCAGACTTCAAAAACTTCTAAAAGAATAGGTGACTTTAAGATCACAAAAACAGAGATGTAGGAACAAGCATTTAGGCAGTTTTTTAATTTTTCAGTTTTAAATGCAGAGCTTTAAGTTACACTACATAGCATCTTTTTCGCTAGTCTTTTCATAAAAAGAACTGAGTTGTAGCTTAAGCAATTACAAAAATTCAGCCTGAAAGGATTCCCTCGTGCCTTGATTATCCAGCCAGTCAGGAATTCCAAAAAAGCCCACAGGAATCCTTCTGTGAGAACATTTGCCTTTCGGCAAAACTTAAAGCTCTGAAAACTAACCATGTCCAATTTAGCTGAGACAATTCAAGGTACTACCATGCGCACATTTCCTCCACTAGCTCCCTTACAACACAGGGGAAAATGTGCCTAAGCTTTAACTATAGCTAATTACACTGCTGAATCTTATTTCAAACTACTGGTGAGGTGGGACTGCAGCAGGATCCCAGGTTTGAAAGACCTGATAACAGTAAACCTCTCCCTCTTTTACTGCTTAAAAAAATCAGTAGCAATTGTTACATAGCTTAACAATGAACCACTGAAAAAACATAACCAGAAGAAAATCTGTTCAGGGCAGAAGACATAGCTCCTTGGACTTAATTTTCCACCTTCTTTGTGTGTTTTTGTGGGTGCTGATAAAAGCACCTATTTGTTAATAGTATTAAAGTAGAATTAGAAGTTTTAATAGTTTCAAGTTTATACATTGTCCAATATAGAAATTATTCCTTCTAATTCAATTAATTACTGTTAACTTTCCTTTTATTTTGCTCAGTTTTAGTATCTGGAAAACAAACAGCTGCTACTGAGTAATTACAATAGTGTTCTGAAACAAATTAGTCATTAAGACCTGAATTGTGACTAAGAACCAATTGTGCAAGCATGATTCAAAGCTAATAAAAGACACATGGCAAAGAAAAAAAGAAATAGGATAAGAACAGTTGATCTAAACATTATGTTGCCTAAATTGCTTTTATTCTAAGCCTGTTATCACAAGTTAACAGACTGAGTAAGAACAAAAATGAGAAATAAATTGTACCTTTCTGTTAAAAGAGACCACATTTCCCTGGTTACGCTTTTTTTTCCCCATATGCAATACATTAATTTAACTATTTTAATGCTATCAGAACTTTTGTTTTTTGAATCATGCCATGTAGCTAGACACATTGAGTGCTTGAAATCCAGTCATACCGAAAAGATAATTTCATTATAGTGTAATAAATTTGCAATAAATTTCAAATTCATTCATTTCCAGGTCTTTCTATTTCTTCCAAGGAAACAGAACTCTTTAGTGACTTACAATTATGGCTCCTGATAAAAAAACACCAACTTTATTGGAAGAAAACAACCTGGACAATGCTTACCAAAACCGCCCAGTTATTTGTATGCCCACTTCTAAAGAACTGCTCTGCTTGATCCTGAAAGACAAAGAAAATTTTAGATATTTTTTCAGCTGTAAGAAATGACGTTCACACTGAATAAACTTTAGAAAAGCTACAAGAGAGGAAGCGGAGTTTACTTCATGTGAATTAGCTGCTCCAAATCCTTTCCTGAAACTTACTACATAATGAAGAAAGAACTATTAGTCACTTGCAGCTTAGTTAAAACGAAAAGCCCCCACATCTCTATTCCAAAGGACACTACAAGAACAAAATAATATGATTTATAGACCTATAGTTTCATCCTTAATGAGAAAAGAGGCTCAGATTAATTTCTATTTTCAAAAGCGGGTAAGTGAATCTGCAATTTTAGCCCATTTTAAATCCAGGGTGGTTACATTTGTCTTCCAAAATCAGGAGCTATGACAGCAACCGTCTGTATAATCTGTGTTCTCCATAGTTCCCACTTTACTTTGCAGTGGTGAGGGACCTTAAATGGAGAGCATGAAACAGGACACAGGGGATAAGACTTTCCAAAGGTAAGGGAATGAGTCTGTCACAGGGCAAGAACCCAGGCCTGCTGATCCTTAAATTAGACTGTTAATTCTGAGGGGTACTGGGTTGATGCCTGTGGTCTCACAGAAAACACACAGCAGAAGTGTTTATTAAAATATATGTAAAGTGGATTTACTTCAAGCAGCAAACAACTCGCCACTTAATCAGTCATCCAAAAACTCTAAAAATGTATCTGTTGTTTTCGGGGAGGATTTTATTAATTCCAAGTATAACAACTTGTTAATAAAGCAAAACTCAAACACAAACAACACTCCAGATGTAGCGTGGGCACTGCGCATTGAGCCAATTGCTGAAATACGAAATTACTCCCACCTGACAAACCCACCGGGCACCTGCCGCGTGTGAGGGGCCCTGGGAACGGCACCGGGCGGGGCCAGAACAAGGCCGGGTTTCGGCAACCTGTCAGCGGATCCAGAGTCTGGGGGCTTGTAGCTTTAAGCAGTTTTAACAAGTCAGACAAAGACAGTGCCTGCCGAGCCGGGCTGCAATTGGGCCGTGCCGCCCCTCACGGCACACCGAGCCGCGCTGTAACTGGGCCGGCCTGCCCCTCACGGCATACCGAGCCGGGTCGTACCCGGGCCGGCCTGCCCCTCACGGCACACCGAGCAGGGCCGTACCCGGGCCGGCCTGCCCCTCACGGCACACCGAGCAGGGCCGTACCCGGGCCGGGCCGCCCCTCACGGCACACCGAGCCCCGCGCGTCCCGCCCACGGGGCAGGGCCGGGGCAGGACCCGCGGCGCCGCTCGCCCGTTCACGCTCTGTCCCCGCCGCTGCCCCCGCAAGCCTCATACCTGGACGCTGCCGGCCAGCGCTGCCCCGCAGCAGCAGCAGCAGCCCAGGAGCAGCGCGGCTATAGCAGCGGTGCGGGCCCGGGAGAGGCCGGGCAGGGCGGCCGCCATCGCAGCCCGCCCCCTGCGCGGCCCGGAAGGGGGGGCGGGCTGTGCGCAAGTTCCGCGGGCGGGGAGCGCGGCTGGGCCGGGGCTGTGGCGGCGGTGCCCTGTGCCCTGTGCCCTGTGCCCTGTGCCCTGACCTGAGGTGGCCTCAGCCTCGGTGGCCGCAAGGCAGAGCTGCTTTGGAGTGACGGGGGCAGGCGGGGAGAGCGGAGCCCTTGGCGCGGGGGAGAGTGGAGTCTAAATCATACTTTTTTTTTTTCCTCAGGAAGCATTACCATAGCCTTGCTTTCAGCGCGTGCATCCCTCAGAGCTGATGAATCGTCAGGTTTTTATTTCAATCTATTGAACCGCTTGGTGTGATTCTTTTATTTCCACTAACTCAGCTTGTCACCACTTTTTTCAATTGCCTGATGCCTTCCATTAGTGAAGATTCAGAATCTGCGCTGAACCATGGAAGCTATTTCTTGCCCTGTGTACTTGTCATCAGTAATGACTTTCTCAGACAGGAGCATATTTCCATGTATTGATGTTGGATTTTCAATAGCATCGTGTTTGCTGTTTGAAAGCATCATTGGTTTCCTGGATAAAAATAATCACCTGTAATTAGATGGCCGCCTTCTGCCTAAAGCTAATGAACTTACTCCCTTTCAAATCCTATAGCCACCAGTTCCTGTTGTGCCTGAACATATCTCCTTTGTGAACCTTTCATGAACCTACTGAGAAGAGCTATGGGCGTCAGTGTCTCTTGGTGCCTGCTAAAAGCTGCACTATTTATCTTCTTGCAACAGAAAATTAAATGAATTTAAGACCAGGGCCAAACTTCAGCTTTTTCCTTGCCCTTTCAAATGCTTCCACTTAGGTCTCATTCTCAGATGTGCTCAAGATGTGTCAGTAATTGTAAAGGACAGGCAGATATCTTTCCATCATGTTTTATAAACTGGTGAATTGATTTCATGGGCTTTGATTTGGACATCACCTCATTACCTTTCAGCTTCCATGTAGAGTTGGTCAGAAAATGTGTGACAGAAGCTATGACCCTTTGACTGAACTTTCAGTTCAGCTTGCTTCCTTAAGGGTTCTTCGCATTTATTACAATATTCATCCTTTGGTAAGATGCATTTTGGTCAACAGCTTTTCCTACAGAAATAATGTCAGCAGCTGTATCTTGACGATGCATCTTTGAATCAGACATAAGTCTTGATGTTTGAACAGCTTACCAAGAACTCGTTCTGACGTGAGAAGTAATGAACTTCTTTTCTGTGAATAAAACTTAAAATCATCCTATTTGCTTAAAACCTCCTGAACTTTCTGAAATTTTTATCACAAGTGACCTTAATTTTTTCATTCTCTGGAATACTTGACTTTGCAGTTTTAATACTATTTTAAGCTCACTGTGTAGGGTTTGCTACGTAAGAAAAAAGGAAATTGAAAAAACGAAAACCCAGCAAAATTTCTGTTATGTGGCATTGGAATGATATAAACATAGGTTATCCCCTGTGGACCATACAAATATTTGCTACTTGCGCTGAACAATTAAGAACTGTAGCAAATTTCCCTTACA
Organism: Acropternis orthonyx; assembly: GCA_035583155.1. Classification (NCBI taxonomy): domain Eukaryota; kingdom Metazoa; phylum Chordata; class Aves; order Passeriformes; family Rhinocryptidae; genus Acropternis; species Acropternis orthonyx. Next base: position 11,668,709 of record JAWWEU010000005.1, read on the forward strand.
TGAAAGTGTGGTTGAGACATTTAAAAAAACTAGGTTTCACCCCTAGTCAGAACCGTTTCAGCACATTTGTCCAGTCACTCTTACTGCTGTTTCTCCTGGGTTATATGTAGCTGGTTCTGCAGTCGGCAGGAGGGTTTAGCTGGCTCCTCATGTAAACGCATCGCTGCAGGCTCCCGGCTCTCATGTCACATGCTGTCTGCTGCAGTGTGTGAGCAGCGTTTGGATCCTCTGCAGTCACACTGCAGGTGCTACTCCTTGATTGTAGGTGTTCAGGTCATATTGCTGCCTTTCCATCCCAGGGCACAGACAGCACTGAGTTTGGGCAAACTCAGTTGCACGAGCTCATTGGAATACTCCAAAAGTATGGCCACTATTCCCTCTGATTTATATGCTGTGTAATACGGTGCATAGTTCACGTTTTTAGGTCTGTCTCTGGTTTGCCTTCCAGATTCCTTTAGCCTGCTGGAGTGTATTTTGTAATGGATCTATTTCTTCTGCTGCTTCTGGCATTTGTTTCTTTACAGTCTCAGTCTTTCATGGGCTTTAGTATTCTTCAGACACACATGAGTTTGCCAGTGCTTCAGGCATTGTTCCTGGAGGTGGTTTCACTTCTCTTTTTTTTTTTGTCCCCAGTAAGACAGTACCAAAAGCTTTGTCCTCATTTTTTTCATCTTTATTCCCTTAGGCAGCTCTCAGTACAGACTTGGTGTTTCCTTCCATGCCTGCACAGGAATTATTTTGTCTAGAAATTAAGCTCTATGCTGTTTGCTTCTGTTTGTTAGCTCTGCTTTTTTTCTATGCTAATCACAGTATTTTTTCATGCTTTAGCTCGACCTTTGCCACAACGTATTTTGTACATCATGCTGAGTAACTAGAAAGGATACCAGATGTGTATCCCAAAATTATTTGTGATTAAAACAACTGTTTAAAAAGCCGCTGTACCTGCAGCTGGTATTCACATTGGTGCACATCTTGGTGCCCTTCCAGACCCTTTCCTTCTCCATCAGGTTGCTCAGGTCCTAATCCTCTAATCTATACCCTCTAAAAATTGCCCTTTATGAGCCATCTGTCAGCTTGCTCCTGTCCAGCATGGAGCAAAGGTAAACCTTCCTCTGAGGAGGGGCAGCAATCCAAGTGTAACCCCATAAACTCTTAAACCAGGGATTTGTAATACTAGAGTTCACCTAACACTTTTTGATCACAAACTTGTGGGTTTTTTTCTATACCAAAATACCAATTAAATATCCCTAATTTTGTTGGTATTAACCTTGAGTATATTACCTATTTGTATCATAGTGTATCTCTTCCTCCTTCTGTACTCTTGATCTTTGTTCTGCATTTGCTTTCCTGTTTTTATTAGACTTGCATTATTTTATTGGACTTGCATGATGATTTTCTACTGTATAAGAGAAAAAAATCATATCTTTTGCTGTATTTATTACGTTTCCAAAAGAAAACTTAAAATAAACTCTTGCAATGAAGCCAGTAAGAGTGATTCTTAAGGAATCATCAAGAAGAGCTTGACTGCACTATCTCACTTAAAAATGCAGATTTATTACTGTCTTAATTTTGGCTGTCAGTACAGTAGATTAAAAAATTTATCACCAAACAAATCTACTGCAGTTTGGTTTCTGAGCTGATAAAAAGGCTATCTTAAAATATTGAACCTGAATGAAGCAGCAGTAATCAAATTACTCATTTCAGGGTTTTTCCAATTCTGTTAGTGGAAGACTGGCTTGACTACAGAACATTTGTACTTTGAAAAGATGTACAATAGGAAATTAATACTCATAAAAAATAGGCAAAATTAATAGATACAGAACTTCCAAAAGAAAAACAGTTGTACTTAACTGCATTTATCAATAGATTCTTTTTGTTCACTGGCTAAACACATAAGACCCTACACTTTAGTTCATCCATAGCATCAAGTTGGTTAACTCTACATTGGAGTCAAACTAGACAGTATTTTTTACTGTGAGTTTTACAGACTTAATTTTTTACAGGCCTTTTGAGCTCAGAATAGAACAGAGGCAAAAACCTTGAAGCCTACAATGAAATTCAGTTGACATTTGTTGTTAATGAATTAACCATCTACCTTGTCATCAGTTCTGTCATTAATGATGCAAATATCACCAGGCGTGGAATTTCCATAATGCTGAATTGTGTAATAAATCAGTATTTCATCTTCAGAAGACATGAAGTTACAAACCATTTCAGCAGCTTATCCTGTTGGTAAAAAAAAGTAAAATATGAGAAAACAAAACATGAAAAAACAAAGAGCTTATTTAGATAGTTTGTTAGGTGTAATGGCAGTCATGAAATATGAATGCACATTATATTTGGCCTCAGTGCATCATTATTTTTCTCAATAGAAAAAGCTGAAAACCTTTTGTCAAAACATTCTCATTTATTAAAATAACAAAATACGTGAAAAATACAGCAGTTAAAAAAAAAACCAAAATGCTGTCTTTTTAAAATTACCCTCTCCATCATATTTTTCCATTAATATTTCAAAAGGGTGTATTCTGAAATAGAAAATTCATCGGTCTCTTAATTAGGAACAAGATAAGAATCTTAATTAAATTGCCCTAAATAAAGCTGACTTTTTAGAACTACAATTTTACTCTTGACTTCAAGCAGTGAATATAACATACTGTGTTTTAGAATTATTAATAAGTCATCATTTTTATTCCACTACTAGTTCTGACATCTCTATGATAAATCTCTCCTGTGTCCCAAACAAGTGTCTGAGTGTCTCAGGAAAGTCCTCCCTGTAGGGACTGAGCTGAAGTAGTCTCAGCTCTGCCGGTTAAATTAACTCAGATAAAGGGCCATGTTGCTGATGGACTCATTTTTGCTCCCAAACCAATACTTAAAGCTATTGTGTGTGCTCTTAAACTGTTCTACAGTCTGCAATCTAAATATATCCTTTTGTCTTCCAAGTAATTGTCTTCATTTGCAAGCAAGGGGTTTTTTTTATTCAGTTGAGGACTACTCATCAGCTATATGAGAAACACAAAAGGTTGGGGGGAAAAAAGGCTGAATGCACATCAGCTTTACTGGGGAAAAAAAAGATTAAATTCAATATTATGAAAATCATATTAGAAATAAGATCTACAGTGAACACTAAGTCAACTTTAAAGAAGGTTACTTATACTCCAAGTACAATAACATTGATTAACATTAAATATTTGAACAGTGACTAAAACTGAATCCAGTACATTGCCAGGAAAAGTTATGCAGATCAATGTGTGATGAGAACTGAAATGTTATTAGACCTGATTAGTGGAAGACTGCCCTCAAGAAGCACAATTTAAAACAAATACAAAAGTAAGCCATTAAGAAATTTAAAGAAATATTCTCAATGAAAGGAATAATTTAATTTTTTTAATGTAAATATGCACTATTATTTCTGGGTTTTTTTCAGGAGTTATGGGGTAGAGTAGATCAAAACAGCCCAAAAACTTTTTAGACAAAAGTTTACTTGTACTTTTTAGAGCAGTTGCTCAGCTGTGAACAAAAGTGGCAGAGGATCAGCAAACCTTAATAATTTCCCTGTCTACTCAAACTGTGTAAAGCAGAGGTTTTTGTTCTCTCTTTAGCTTCATTTACCAGGATACTGCAAGAGCTGCTGTGGATCAGGTGGAAGGTACTCATGTTGAACTAAGCATGGAGTATCCTTCAATATACTAGAGATTCTAAGTCCAAGCTCTTGAAAATTAAAAGTACCTATTTCTGTGAGTTCATTCACTGGAAACTGTTCCCAAGCAAAAATGCCAGAATGACTTAATAAATTGAAATCATAATGCTTGGAAGCCAGATTTCGCTATGATTTATAAAAATGGAGTCTTTCCAAAATTTTTTTCTGCACAGAAAGTCAGTAAAAGGCCTTGTCACCATTACAGTGCTGGCACTCAGTTCAAGGTGGAATTGTACCTAAAAACGAAATAATCTATTACTAAGCTGAAAGTCTAGACAAAACCAAACAGCAAATTCAGCAATAAAGTAAACTGGTGACTAGGCAATCCCCCAAATACTTTCTTTCTTAAAAGGCAAGTTGTGTGGCCTAAGTTGATGAGGGTATTGTGCAAACTGAGGAGAACTGCCCACACAAGAATGTGTTCAGTTATGAAATCTATGGAATTTTTTCTATATTGTCTTGCAACTCGTGAATAAAAAATCCAAGCACCTCCTTTTCCCTGTGTTTGTATTTGTGCTAAGTAGTGTAGCCTGATGAGATTTTTCTAACTGAAAGGGACTGTCAAGAAAAAGACCTTGTGATAACAGGAATTACCAATACATGAATATATGCCTGTCATTTCTGTGTATCTGTCCTGTTCTGTGTCCTCAACCAATTGTTTCAGCTGCTAAATGTATATTACACAAAAGTGTAAAAGCTAAATTTACTTCAGCTTTTACATTTACTACACCTTTTTTCCTACATGTTTTACATTTTAAGATAGACATTTACATTTACATGTTCATTCAAGGTGATTGATTTCTACGTGGAGAAAAGACACCAATCAGTCAATCAGCTTCAACTAATCAGTGCCTTAATGGATGCATTTGCAAGAGTATTAGCGAAAATCACCTTCTTGCACTTTAACTCTGATAATTATCAAGGATTTCTTTAAACAAAATTTCTCTCATTACAACATTATGTAAATGCTAAAAAAATCTTGCACTTTAACTGCAATATTCATATTAAATATATATCTCAAGAAAATAATAATACCAGGTACACAAATGTAAGGATTCCAGATTGAAGTTTCACAACCAGAACAAATTAAGATTATCCTTTTCAGAATAATCATATCAAAATCATGATATGAGAGCACGGGTACATAACTTTACTTGCTACTTAGCTTTAGAATGAAGATGATAATAACTTGACTTTGTTAAATATTAAATAAATGCTTTTTATCTGTACAACACCTCTTATTGAAAGATCTAAAAGCATTCAGTGTTAATTTCATGTCATCTTGAAACCCGGATACTTCAATAACCACTCAAAATGTTTTTGTGTTGCTACTATATATCTATTTTTGCTCTTTCATCTGATTCTATTTGCCTACATATTTCCCTGAGATAAGAAAAACAGTTTAATTTTTTTTGATTGCTCTATATTATCATGTTATGAGAATAATTTTTAATACAGATTCTTTTCCACATCTAGATTTTTGTCACATAAAATTAAGGAGGCTGAACATATTTTGCCTGCCTTTATATCCTCATCTAGGAACCAGAACAGTATGAACTATCCTTTCCATTTTCTTAAGTAATTCTGTGTCTAGTTATGATGATCTAAATTTGCCAGATTTGTTTTCAAATCCTTTTGTGAAATAAATTAATCTTAATTCATTAGGCTATTTATCTGCTCTGAATTCTAGGGGAAAAATGTATTCTCTCTCTCAGAGGAGATTTTCATAGGTTCATAAATGAAAAACTTGTTTAGGAGAGAAAGTATGTCTGTGTGTGTATTAGTAATATGGAAGTAATCTGTAATTTTTTTCCCTGAGGCTTCTCATAACACTATTTCCATAAAAGAAGTCAGCTGTACAGGGAAGCTGTACAGTCTATCTCTACAAGTCATGTTTCTCTTTTCCCTAGCCCAGAGGCTGATGGAATAAAGTTTCAGTAGAAAGCCAAGAAAATGCAGTAGAATATCATTAATTGTCAATCAACTTATATAGAACAATAAAATGTCAACTACCCTAAAGGGTAATTCAAAAATTACTTCCAAAACTGATTCAGAGGTGATTTAGCTGTATAATGTAGAGAAAAAAGTAATTTAAGGGATCTTTGAATATTCAAGTTTTTTCCAAATAGTACCAACTCAGCTGTAAGTCAGTGATCACTTTTTCAAATACACAAGAGTCAAAAGAATACTATTTTTTTAATTCCTGAACACTTTTTTGAACAAATGAGAAAGCCACAACCACTGAGTTTGTCACTTGTACGGCTCTATCATTTTATAGTAACCTGCCTTGTGCAATGAGTTCACATAGGAGCAGAACTTGTAAGTTCTCCTGAAAACAGCTGTCCTTAATAAGCTTCTCCTGAACCTGCCTTCTGTCATGAATCCAACACCAGCCACAGTGCATTTGCTTTCCAGAACACACCTGCCTATTCTGGTGTGAGGTATTAGTAAGGCAGAGCCGAGGGTCCTGTGCAGCACTGCAGTTCAACAGCTGCTTCATTTTATGGGGTAGCATGACAAAGAAAAAAAAAGGCCTTGGTTATTCAACAAGTGCTGAAGATTATTAGTGATTTCAAATTTTAAAAACTGCTTGGTATTAGGCTCTATCCAATAGCAGGCTAAGCTCTTTTCTTCCATTTTGCCAGAAGTTTTCAACCCATGCTATGTTGAACCTGAGTTCAAGTTCAACCCTCATATGACAGTTCTATTAACTGTTATCTTTGCTAATAAGCCATCTGGCAGGGTGTCAGCTTCTACTGAAAACAGGTGTTTGATCCAATTTTCATTTGTTATACTGTCAAGAAAACATTCACTGAAGTTGGTGACTAAATTCAGGCAATGTTCTTGTACGTCAGCAGAAAAGCAGGATGAATTTTGAATTAACATTAAACCATTTCTACGGTTAAAACGTGTCACTTTCATATCTCTCAACGTACCTCATTGTATCTTCATGTGCAATTTCTTTATCTTGCCTTTGTTCTATATTCTGATTTGTATCTAATTATTATGTAATGTGCATATTTTAATCTCTACGCATTGCATTCTATTCATTGAGATGAAAGAACAAGAAGTTAGAGTTCAAGAACCTTAGATCATCGAAAAATTACTTAAGCAAAATTAAAATCCCCCTCCCCCCCAAAAAAAACTTGTTCCTTATATAGAATTCAGAGTTGTGAGCCAATACTTGCCTAAATTACACTGTTTCTGGGTTTAGAAAAGTCATTTGGACACATTTCCCATTTTGTTATGAAAATTAAGCTCTAAAGACATCAAGTACTTTAACAATGAAACAACAAACACCAGTGGCTGACTAACATTTTGACAGCTACTGTTCTGTGGTGAATACTGAATACACACTGCATATGGAAATAGGTGACTCTGCTTTTTATCAGAATGCTACCGTTATTGCCATGATCACGCTCAACAAGAGAACTTGCCAATATTATTTCATTGTGAAACCTGATTAAAAAAAAAAACAAAACATGTTACAAAATGAGATTTTTTTTTCCTTAACATTTATTTTATTCTTTGGCATACATGTACAACCTGACCAAAATTAATAGTACTTGTGTTTGACTACAGTGAAACAAAAATCTGTATTTCTAAATGTCCTGTGGGCCTTTTCATACTAGGAAAAATAAGTCCATTCTAGAATCCTTCTTGACTGTGAGTAAAAACAACTTTTATCAAACTAAATTTGCATTTTTCCCCTTTGACTTGACATCATCATGTACTGTGCCACTGTAAAGATATAAGCATCAAAAAATGTTGACAGTTTCTCAGTGTGAACAATCCCTGAAATCCTTATATGACTCTTCCAAGCCCTTCATCCAGGAAGTTGGTATTACTTTCAAATCATTTAGCTTTCTATTAAAAAAAAAGTCAAGATGCTTACCTTTTCAAGAGGTGTACTTTGTGAAAGATGATTTTCAAGAAGGAAAGATTTTCACTGTATGACTGAACAACAAGTTATAGAAATAATGTCATAAGGAACTGGTCCATTTAACCATTGAAATAACGCCCAAATGTTAAATAGCAGAGATCCATACTTTCTACAATCTTAAGCTCCACAGTGTTCCCAAGATGAGGTTTAATGGCTGTGCCTGAATTCTTTTCTATTTCCACCACCCACAAGTCATTATTTAGTTGAAGCCTATTTTACTAACTGAATTTTGCTGCATTTCTTTGTGTTTAAGGGTTTTTTCCCTCCAGCAACACAAACTCCCTTAGCTCATAAAGAGGAAACAAGATGAACTAAAATTATTATTTGGGGACAATTCATAGATTAGAACCTTAAAATCCGTGGCTGGATCCTTAGGATGAAAAGGCAGGGAAATTAAGACTCTATTGGGAAAAAAAACATCACACTGCATTTCTAAGTTGTTGAAAATTCAGTATCCATTGATTTGGACTGTTTCTTAATCAGTTACTGAAAAATGGTAACTGAGGAATATAAAATAATCCTCATAAAAAGCAATTTCTATAACAGTGGAGGGACAGTGGGGGACTTCAGTTTAACTGATATTAAATAAAAACAAGAAGCATCAAAAAGCTGTAGTGGATCAGACTGAAAGCCTCTGTAAGCTCTCAATCTGTGTTCTCACCAATAGTGATCAGCTGTCTTAGTGACTAGGAGAAGCTCTACAGGATTTCCTGCCTTGCATCTTGGAGAGACTTAAGGGCTTTCTGAGGTGGTAACCTTGAATTTACTAAGTTACATAATGCCGTACAATATCCTCATACTATCTAATTATTATAAGCCAGATCAAGGATAAAAATTTAAATATAAAAATGTGAATGATAACTGGGAATTATTTAAGAAATGTTAACGAGACAGAAAAAAAAGTGCAGCAATTTGCCTTGAAAATAAAGATACATAAGAATAAAAAAAAATCAATTGCAAGTACCAGAAGCTGCAAGAAATATATGGGAGAGATTTAAGAACTGTTAGAAAAATGAGAAGGTAAATGAAATTACATAAAACCCTATGGTAAAAGTGGTACAACAGCATTTAAAAGAACTGTTTTTCTGAACAGAAAAAAGAAAAGGATCCTAACAATATTATTGGAATACGCTTGCATGGATTTATTAAAAGCAATTGGAAGGTTTTGCTAAATATTTCTGATATAATTATACCATAGCATGATGATAAAACATTCTCCATTACAACCATAGTCAATTAAGTTTTATAAATAGTAATCACTAAAAATAACTGAGTAAATCTGCATATTTGGATACCTTGCATTGGAGTTTTAAAACAGCTGGAAAGGACAAGCAAAGGAAAAGCTGGAAAGGGCCTCTAAGAACACTTGAAATATTTATATTCTGGGAATATGCTAGACCAGTCCCTTTTAAGGGTGGTGGCATAGGGAATTACAGGCCTGGCCATCTAATGTGGAACTTAGTGGAAAACCAGAACGGATAAGAACATATTGGAATATAGTTTAATTAACTTAATTAATGCCTGTCAATTCCAGTTTTTGAGAAATAGATCCTCTCAAATCTATGCACAGATATTTTGTTTGTTTGGCTGATGAAGAGAAAATGTCCTGATCTGATGGCATTTATTTACTACTGCAGGGTATTTTCTTTAGGATTCACTTTAGGAAACCTGAGTGAATCTAAATTAATGAACATATATTTAATGACTAATTGACTGGTCTCCAAAGTGGAATAAAGTAAACAGAAAATATTAAGTGAGATTCTGTTTTAGTTCCATGGGAACTGTGTTTTGGACATGTGCTGTGTAACAGTTGTATTGATTACCAAAGAAAAAAAGAAAATCACTGTATTGATTACAAATGAAAAAAAACCCAAAACAAAAAATAAAACACAACAAAAAACCTACCAAAGAAAATCACTGGTTGCAGCAGACTAGGGACATGAGACCTCACAAAGGGGACAGCTCATTGGTACTGAGAACACTGATTTCTTGATAAACTGGATGTAAGCAAATGAATGAAGTCACACATCAAAGAATAAAGCACAGGTGGTGATGCTCGAGTGGAGGAATCTGGGAGAGAAAACAGTGGAAAGCAGAGCTGCTGGGAGCCTGCCAGGTAACCAGCTAAAGGTGAGCCCCTCTGCAACACCGAGGCAGGGCACAAATTCAGTCCATCAGTGGGAAAACAACAGAACGAGAGCTGTGAGAATATCCCAGGCAGGCAGGAACAGCAGAACAGTGTGTTCCGTTTGATACCATCGCTGAAGATGCCTGTTGATAAAGTGATAAGAGTTCAGGGAAGGGTCACAAGAATGATTACTCTGTAACTGGAAAATAAAAGCTATAGCTATTAACCTATCATAACTTTTTTTTTTAAATATTTTTTTTCTCAGGAGACTGAAATATACAACCTCAAACTTGTAAGCAGCACAATCTTCTCTCTTCCCTTCCCTGTTCTATTCATCTTGGTGTCCTCAAAAGTCACATAAAATGGTAATTCTGGAACTTAGTGAAATCCAGATACAGAGATCATATTTTTCCAGGTAGATTTTTCACTACCTTTCAATTAGTGATTTCATTCACTTAAGTAACCTGTTTAGGTATCAGTAGAAAAGAAAAAAAGATCTATGAGAGTGGAAAAGAAATAGGAGGGGAAACATCAGGTTTAAAAACACTCTAGCAAAGGAGTTCAGAAATGGATTTCTCATTAAAATGTAAAAATCATTTTAGCAATGTTGGATTAATTTACACAACACTAGACATAATATGGGGCTGCAAGTAAGTTAAATGCATATTATTTCTGGATCTGAAGCATATAATTCAGTATATTCTATTTAAAAGACTACATATAATTGTTTCACTTACAGAATCTACAATTCAAACTGTCCACATATCAGCCTGTATAAGTGCATCAATCCAAGGACATTGGTTCTGATTTAATAAAGACATCTAGCAGAGCAGCAACTTGTGTGACAAATGCCAGCTACTAGTGCTTGAGCCAAAAAAACCCAAACATTTATAAAATACTGGGGTATTCTGAAGTGACTTTTGAAAACATAGAACCCAATTAAGCTTTGACTGAAGGCTATGGGTGTGAGGTAATTGGTTTAACCAAGAGGAATAGAAGGCCCAGAACACCATATTCCAGCTGATCCCATACTAGTTTCATTGTAGTGCAGCTTCATGTAGCTTCTGAAGGAAACAAGAATGGAATCAGCCCAATGGTATAGGATCCATAAGAAGTTTTCAAGATGGATTTTCAGAAATGTTATCATTTTCATAGCAAAATTCTGCTCTTCCTACTGTAGCTTCTGCCCCTCCAGAAAAGGTAGGAAGTGGTAGAAGTATCACCAAAGTGAGCCTTCAACCTCACCTGGTCCTATGAAGGGCTGTCCTGTACCTTCAGGAACGGGCAGTGCTCTGGAGCTCAGATGAATGTTCCCATTCCTGTGAACTTTTTTTTGCATTCTGTGTTATTTCCTAAGGCAGTAAGACCACTTTGCTCCCATCTGCATTTATGATCAGGTACTGCTGAATGACAAACAGCTCACCTTCCAACAGCTCCCTTTATGTTACCTACACACCTGAAATGTCAAATAACCCAGCTTCATGTGCCCGTTTAGTTAACCTGTGCTTAATCCTTCACTGCCAATATTCTTCAGAGCCTTTGAAAAGCATCCACCTGTGACCCTGTTTCAGTATGGGAATTTTGCTGACAGCAAACACATAAGAAATTACTTCTAGAAGGAGGAACCCTGTTATTAGATCCAACAATATCCTTTCCAGATACATTTCACGTATTCGGTCTAATAGATTCCTACATGGCAATATTTGTTCTGAGGTGGTGATTTCTGCAAAATAGAATTTGATTTTGTGCAACAAAAATCAGATTAGCTTGAAATCTCTCTTTTCTTGGACAAGAATTTAGATGTGCATAATGAGAATAGTTTTATGGCAGAACAGTCAGAGGTTTTTATTTTCTGTTAGCATTATCTAACTGAATAAAATGCCTAGGAGCCTACAGTAAAAAACCAGTAAGTAGGACAAAAATTTTTCACATTCCTGAAGAAGCATGTGAAAGGAAATATTTTTCTCTTACCAAACCAGGACATTGGATGAGATACTAATTTACCCATAAATGTTGAATATATAAAAATATGTATGCTGAAAGTCTATAAATGGAATTTATCTGAGATGATAATAGAGATTTGTTTTGTATAAAGAAACAAACAAAAAAATTAAATGCACAAAATGCCAAAACCACAGCTCTGGCTGCCTAAATAGAATGGCAGCTTCCATTAGCCCTCCTTAGGAAACACATTATTTCAAGAAAATATCTATTTAATTTAATTCCATCTTCCTCTTGTCAAGCTTCATTTAAGGTCTTTTAAAAGCAATTATATCTCATATCTTTTGATTAGAACATTGGAGCCTATTCAATCTATTTTTTACTCAATCAAAATTAAGGTACTGTGCTTTTCAATGAATTTGCATTTGGATATATTAAAATCTTAGCAGAAGAAAGGAGGGTTAAGGCCATATCCAGATTTTATGGGAGAATGAGAAAGTCTGCAGATGAATCCTGATTAAACTCTCCAGCAAAGACGAAACTCTTCCTTAAACATAGGAGAAGTGTCAACCCAGTGACTGCAGCTTCTCTAAGTGGACACCACTGGATTCATAAAAGGTGGAGAGGATCTTAAGCTGTCTAAGCCAAACTACTTTCCAGAGACACTTCAGATGTAGTAAGTTTCTCTTAGTTTCACACTGGAACAGGTTGCCCAGAGAGGTTGTGGGTGCCCCATCCCTGGCAGTGTTCAAGGCCAGGCTGGATGGGCCCCTGACCAACCTATCAGGTGAGTGACATCCCTGTCCGTGGCGAGGGCGTTGGAACTAGACGACCTTTAAGATCCTTTCCAACCCAAACCATTCTATGGTTCTGTGAATGAGCCATCCATCAGCCAATTGCTGTGAAGGGACATTAGTTGGTGCCCTTTATGTAGAAGCTGCTAGGAGTAACTGGATGATTTGGAAAACCAATCCATCCAATATGTCATAAGAAGATCATGGGACTGCCTCCCAGGCAGTGTTTAGCAGTTTGTGGAATGAACAAAGACTGGAAGACTCTCTGGGAGAAAGGGAAGTGTCAACATAAGAAGCTGGAGGCCTGACTGAGGAAAAATAGGGCAGTTCATCTACAGAAGCAGCAAAACAAGGAATGTGGCTGCAGCTGAGAGAGTGAAGTTTTTCAAAGTGATATTGAGCCACAAATCATGTACAAAGAGAAGCTTCTTAAAAGACTCATACAAAGACCTATCGTACGAGTGAAAAACATGGAGATACGGAAGGCAGTTGCTCAGGTTGTTTATAAGTTTGCAATTATGTAACCTATTTCTGTTAGGGTGTGCCTCAGTGGGACTACAATGATGTTGTGTTAGAAAAGATAATAAAATTAAAATCTAGTTGGAACATCAGACTTGACATAGGACAATTCAGCAACTGAAATAATCTACTCTGACTTCCAGTATGTTACAGAGTATCACAGAAGTTACCCTGTACTTAGCACTCAGCAGGGTACATGGAGAATAATGCACCCTGTTTTGGGCTCCCCAGGAAAAGAGAGCTGTTGATAAACTGGAGTGAGTTAAGTGGACAGCCACAAAAATGGTCAGGGATGAGAGCACTTGTCCTTGAGGGAATTGGGCTTGTTCAGCTCATGGCAGGCTTAGAGGGCACATGATAGCTCTCCAAGACTTGATAGGAGGTTATCATGAAAATGGAGCCAAGCGCCTCACAATGGTGCAACAGTGGGCAAAGGACAAACTGAGACACTGGAGGTGCTAACTAAACCCTTTTTCACGTCGAGGCCAGCCAAGCATGGGTTGCCCATAGAGACTCTGCAGTCTACATCCTTGGAGGTTTTGCAAGATGAGGCTGGATAAAGCCCTGAGCAACCTGGTCTGACCTCAAGAGCTGCCCTTGCCCTGAGCAGGAGGCTGGACCTGAGGTGACTCCAGGTCTCTTCCTGTGACCTGCCGATAACAGATCATAGACGCTCATGACCGATCGTAGTTCGTGGCCTTTTGCCAGCCCAGAGTGTATGAAACGTCTCGCTATCCCAAACGCCAAAAAAGCGGTGCCAAGGGCAGATAGAGACCGCGTTATACCGGGAAGCTGCTCGCAGCTCCGGCTGCCCCCGCGGCCAGCCCTGCCTCCCGCAGCCGGCCCGCTCTCTGCTGGGGCAGCGTGCCCGCGGCTCGCCGCCAGGCACAGCCCCTCGCCGCCCCCGCTCGCCGCAGGCACCCCCCGAAACTTTGCCCGGCAGCCTGCGCACGCTCTGCCTCCCCGCCGGGGGAAAACGTGCTCTCGGCTCGCTCCGTGCAGCGGGCACGGGAGGCGGCGGCTGCCTCCCTCCTGCCTCCCTCCTCGCCCCCGCCCCGGCTCTCCCTCCCGCTCGCCGAGGTTCCCGCATTGCACCGCCGCGCCGAGCCGAGCGCGGGGCTTGGGCTGCCCACCCGCCCCGCCGGCGCCCCCAGCCCCGCCTGGCGGAATGAGCGCCGGCGAGGCGAAGGAGTATCTGGCCCGCAGGGAGATCCCGCAGCTTTTCGAGGTAGGCGAGGCGCGGGGTCGGGGGGCGGGAGGCTTTTTCCGCCCCGTCGGGGGCATGCTCCGCGCTGGGACCCCGCGGCGGGCAGGACTGAAGGTGGCTGGAAGGACGGAGCGGGCGGGGGCTGCGGCTCGCGTGCCTTGCGGGGGGATCCGAGCCCGGAGCGCTGCCCCAGCCCGGGCCGGGGTGGGCGCTGCCCCTGCCCACCTGCGGAGCTCCCGGGGGGAGCGGGGCGGCCGCGCCCCTCCAGCCGCCGCGCTGCGGCCGCCGCGCCCTCTCTCCTTCCCTCCCTCTTTCCTTTCGCCGGGAGGGAGCGAACTTGGGTGTCCGCAGGGCAAAGGAGCGCCGAGGAATGCAAGCGGGGGGCATCTGCCTTGGGTCTGGGAGAAGAGAAAAAGGCACAACTGTTTAGCGAGGTTTTGTTTGGCTTCTTGTAAGTTACCTGCTGCTAATGGCCGAAAATTACTTCTCTGTGCGGTGTGGATTGCCCCCCCCTCCCCGAATCAGACATCCTGCAATCTATATAAAACACGCACGGGCACATACGTGTTTTCGCTTGTCTGTGCTGAAGCTAGACGTTTTTCTATGCATTTGAAAATTATGGGACACAGACCATGCGAATGTTTTAATAACACAGTTGGAGTGTGAATGGTTTAACAAGAGATGCAGACGAAACTGGTTTTCTGTAGAGGCTCAGAGCTTGAACTAGCGATTTCTAAAAATCGGTGCATATCTTCTGCAAAAATACATGGTTAATTGCTGTGATCAGTTAAGTATAATAAGGGCACAGATGCCTTATATCCTATTTTATAAGTTCAAGTGTATGTAAATAACAATTATTGTAAAAACTGTAGATAATAACTGAGCAAATACTGAATTGGAGCTATTTCTGTTTACTACTAACACCAACTGTAACCGTCAAGTTTATTCACACAAAAATTAGAAAGAGCAAAAAAGGAACATAAATCATCCTGAAAGACATTTATTGTTAAGGGAAGGTTGTATGCAATTGTCTTGTGCAGAGGTGAGATGATGACTTATGTATCACTTTGTCAAAGAAAATCAATTACCATGCGTTGGAGGAAGGCCTGGCAGTCCTTCCTGCACACTCCACACTCCCCAAAATGCTCATGGGTACGATGGGTGCAGAATTAATACTGTAGAGAAGAGTCTTCTAGTGGCTTGGAATTTCTGATCAGTTAAATCAGGAAGCACCTATGAATTTTGGGGTTGTGGAGGTGGTTTTTTTTCCCCAATACTGATCAAGATGATATTTGACTATTTCTCATGATTTTTAAAAATCAATTTTTCATTGCTTGTGTAAGTGTTGACAAGAATCTGGATGAGGTACTTGTGAGTGCACTGGTCTCTAAGGAAAAGATACATTTTAGTGAGGTCAAAGACTCCAAAGAAAATGTAATTTTTGGGGTTCTCCAGCTTGGGCACTGCTCTGCATGTACTTGGCAGTGGTAGTTCTAAGAAGAATGTAGAGGGTTTTTTGCTTTTTTCAGAGTTTTTTACAGTGCAAACAGACAAACATAGAGACACATCCATGAGCTTCCTGTTCTGAGTAATTTTTATGACAGCGGTAAACGAAAATTGTACAGTTTTTGCAGGCCTCAGTTTTATGCACTGGCTTGAAATGGAGAGTCTGAATATACCAGGAGTGTGGAATTTCTGTGTGGAAAGTAAAAGGCGAAGTAAAGGTGTTGTTTTTTCCTGGCATCTACCCTTATAGTGTGTATTTCTGATCTTATGTTTCAGAGTCTGTTGAATGGATTAATGTGTTACAAGCCCGATGACCCAATTGAGTATTTGGAAAGCTGTTTGCAGAAAGTAAAAGAGCTTGGAGGGCCAGAAAAAGTGAAATGGGACACTTTTGTCAGCCCAGAAAAGAAGACCCTGCCTCCACTCAATGGAGGACAGCCCAGGAGATCTTTTTTCAGGAATGGTAATGTATTAAATGTAAAAATTATTATATTTCTTGTACTGGCTGCGGGTTTACATCCACTGGTGAACTATTTTGTAGCAGATCATATCTCAGTCTGATTTTCCATAGGCAAAGCAGTCAAGAATTCTGTTTTCTTGCATTTTGGCATTTGTTTTTCTCCTCCCATAACGGATGCTAGGGAGGAGAGGAAATTGTGATCACTTTGCAGCCAAATGATGAATGGTTGCTGTGTAAATATTTAACATGTTAGTGGAGAGATTTCTTGTATCCTCCTTAAAAAATTTGCAAAGTAGGGGTAGAGTTGAATCACTGCACTTGGCATATATTTTTATTTGGTTCTTATGCATGACATACATACCAACTTCAGTGCAATTACATTAAGTGGCTTTTCTAGTTTATATTGGAGCTATATGCTAATTTAATAAATACAATGTAAATTATAAAGTCTTAGAAAAAGGTGCATCTCGTAAAATCCAAGCAGATGTCATATCAATACCTATAATTATTTTATTTGTAATGTTAACAAAGAGTAATTAGCTCATCTTTCAGTTGCCATAGTTATCCTTCCTTGCCACCCAGCATTTCATTAGAGTAATTAGCAAGAATACTGTCTCTATCTCTGTGTACAACATGTATCACCAAGAGAGCCCTGCTTAATAGTACAGGTTATCTGCTCTTCTCAGAGGCCACTGCTGAACTCCGGGTGCTATGAGCAGATGTTCCCAGAAAACCTGATGTGCTTGTACAGGAACTCCAGAGAAAACTGACTCTGAGTGGTTGCGATTTAATAAATCAGCTAGATAGAGGCAAGGAATATTTAATATAGCAACAGCAAACACAGTGCAAAATTATGAGATATTTATACTTTATTTACTGTACTTATTTAAATATCTGTGTACACAAAAGATTTTTAGTTTTCTGTCTATTTCCACAATTTCCAGTTTATCTTACTATTTTACAGTGATGCCTGATAATTCTAACTTCCCATACCGACGGTATGACAGACTCCCTCCCATCCAACAGTTTTCAATAGAAAGTGACACTGACCTATCTGAAACTGCTGAGCTAATTGAGGAGTATGATGTGTTTGACCCTGCAAGACCTCGACCAAAAATTATTCTTGTCATAGGTATGAAAGCAGTCATTTTCACATGATTTTATGTCTGTTACTTTGCCTTTTGATTTGTACTGCAAATACATTGAATGCCTATATAAATTTAAATATGTTTTTTTCCATCTGCCATAGCAAGTCATGCAGCCCAATTAAGAGTGTGAAATTCTTAGTGCTGAGGATATAGCATACCAACTGTAAGCATTTTAGGGGTTACAGCAAGCACCTGCAGTTGTGTTCTGTAGACTGGATCCCTGTTTGCAGCTGGAGAGCTCATGGTTTGTTTATGGAGCACATCTGCCAGTTTGATTTAATCTTAACTGAACTTGGCTCACGCATTTCAAGAGAGCAGTACTACATGAACCAAAGTGCTCTTCCAAAGGATGCTCCAGATTGAACTGTAACACTGTCATAGACATACTCAAGGCTGATCACAAAAAAAGAGTGTTTAAAAATACTGGATAAACCAGTTCAAAAACCTGATATGGAACTGCTGTTGTCTATATTTAGAACCTTGACAAATGGTTGATATGTCCAGCTGGAGTGAGCATACAGGGTCACTAGTCCATTGCATTGATGAATTAATCCCTAGATCTAATTGGCAAATGAATCCTGTGCCAACTTCATGGAGAGTGAGCACTCAGTTGAAATTAGTTAATTGTGCTTTCTGCCCAAGTTCTCTCTTGTGAGTTGTTTAGTGTCCTTTTTAAGCAACTCGTATTTTCCAGTCTCAGACAAGCATAAATTATTAAAAAATAGATGCTGTTTAAGTCTAAATCAATGTTTTATTCTGTTTTTGAATTGAAGTTCTTTGAACTAGTTTTCTCGTCATCTGGGATAGTTGTCTTTAGAAGTTTTACTGCCAGGCCTAGTTCTCTGAAAGGTTTAAAGAGTCACAGCACATGTGCCAGGTGATGGACAATTACATTTTTAGTTTATAAAGCTTTATTCATATTAAAGAGAGATATTGCTTCCATAACAGGGAATAGTAGTAAAAGGGAGCAGAAACGTCTTCCCTCTACTACCGAGCGGACTCTCTAAGAACAGCTTGTCCTCTAGGGCAATTGGAGATACAATTGGAACACACTGAAACCAGAAAAATAGACGTTTTTCTAGATATTTGTGGATTGCTTAGGGCATTTGAATATTCTTAAACTTTCGTTTCAGAATTAGAGATCTCAATGTGCAAATCTCTCCATGCACTGCTGAACTATAAAGATTTCAATTAGATGGAGAAATAGCACGTACCTTTCTTTCATTCTAATTAATTAGCTAGCCTTCCTTTTCATAAAGGAGAATAACTGGCTCTTTTTCAGTGACCACAGAAGGGTCTTAACGCATTGATATCCATGTAGTTCAATTGCAGTAAAGTGATGAATGATAGTTTGATTTAGGTAAGATAAAGAGAGATTGGCTTTCACCTCTGGAACTGAGTGCAGGTGCATTTGAAGTGAAATCCTTGAACGCCAACATGTAGTGAACAGACCATGGATTTTACAGAGTTTTCTTTTCTCCCATTTATATAGGGAACATTGTAAACATTCCACAAAGGCTATTTCAGGTTTATATTCCCACTGAGTTTCTCTAAATCTATTACGGTGTGATCTGATAGAAACACAATACCATGTGTAGCATAGCAGCTATTGTCCATTTTTGTACAGTATCAAGAAAATTTCTCCCAAACTCAATTTCCCATTGAGAAAGCACATAAAAACACACTGGGAAGAACAAAAGAATAACTAATATACCAAATAAAAGAGAAAAAAGAAAAAGGTATACTACTAATTTCAAGAGACAAGTATTGCACATAAAAAATGTAGTTTGTATTTTCCAACCAAAAATTCAGTTAAGCAACATATTTATGTCTAATTAGTGAAAACTAATCATCCTGCCTAGCTCAGGTTGTACATTCACTGTTAGGGACTGAAATAAAGTTAAAGACCTCTCTTCTGCTTCACATATTAGGTCAACTTTTCTTTATTAATGCATTAGCCCCAGATCTTTTTAATCCTTCCATAAAGGTTTTTACAGCTTCTTTGCTTTATGAAATCTGTCATCCTTATACTGAACCAGGGAGCTACAGGGCAAAAGAGAACTTATAAAGGTGGATGTTTTGTTCTTTTTCTGGGTTTGCAGAAAACTTCTGGTGGAAGGTAAAGCTATAAAGGTGCAAAGTGAGTAAATTACTAGATTTTAGAAAAATCTGATGGAACCAGCCAGGATGGCACACATCTGAATCACGGGAAAAATTGAGTTTCTAAGGCATTATAACACTGGGAAACGAGACTGTGTTCAGAAATGTGCTTCCTAATATACTTTAACAAACACATTTTTACTATTGATACAGCCTGAATTTAGAGATCTTAAAATATTAATTACCTGGTGTTATTAGCACCTTAGTTCAGTATGTTTTTTAGCTGCACTTTGTTAAAAATACTACTTAATATTAAAAGAATACACTTTCCTTTTGTGATCAAAGTTTAAAGGCTAGATCAAAGATGGTGCTGTCGGCTCAGAACTGCCTATAGGTTTGTTAAATCCAGTCGACAACTGGATTTTAAAGCCAAAAGTATTTTCAGAAATCTTATTATTAGATGAATTTATTCCAAATTTAAAACAATATAAGCAAAATTGAAATTTTGAACTTTCATTGACAAAACTAGATTAAAACGACTGCTTCAATAAAAAACAAATCTTCACTTGAGACCCATTAGCAAACAATTTTAGATGCAACAAGTGTTCCCTGGGCTAGACATCTTCTAGAAATAGTAAAATTATCATGCTTTTCTTGAATAATGCATTCTCAGAATAAGTGAAAAGAACAAAATCCAAAAGTGATTTGATTTTCCTTTCTTATGAACAGTTTGGCAGTGTGACTCGTCAAAGAGTCAGGAATGGATACGTAGTTCAATACATTATAACAATTTGCTGTTGGAAGTGATTTTCTCCTACCCCTTTCCCCTTATTTTATTACCTGACTGCTTTCCCTCAGAATGTAAATGGATAATCCCAACTTGATACAAAGGGATGTGTTTGGACTGAGAAAAACAAAATGTGCGAGAAGTTTATGAACATTAAAGCAAATACTTTATTAGTTATTTTCTGATTGCAATTCAAATTGAAAGAAGTGTGAAACTACACTATTTTTTTTCTGCTTCTCTTTAATGGCAAAGCAAAGCTCTCCTTAACAGAAGTGTGAAGTCCATATACTTGTTTCGAACAAGTTTTTTCAGCTATTTTATGCTCTTACAGACTGATGTTTTTTCAAGTATCAGTTCTGGTTTTTCTGGCATCTTTTGTCTCTCTGTGGGAACAGGAATACTATTTTCCTTGTTGTCAATTTTTCTGTTTATAATTTTGTACATATTACCTATATATGTTTTGCATTTTTGTTGTTGCTGGGGTGCAACACAGTCTATTAAAAACTTGTAAGGTTTGGTGAAATGCATTTGTCATGGGGAGGGCTGAGTGAGCCATCAAAGGGAGCAGGGAGAACCAGAGCAGAAGTGCTTTATAGCCACTTCAGTGAGGAGAGGATTCCTGGTGTATCACATACTTGTGTATCTACAAAAGGGCAACATCCTTTATTCTAACAAAGAGGCTAAGCTGTCTATGAAAGAAAGAGTTTAAGCTGAAAAAACTAAGCCCATCTAGATCACCTGGAACTACTGAAATGGAAGAATAGCTGTAGAACATAAACAAAAGAAGAGAGAAACATACATCTTTTTACTACTGAAACTGCAAGTTAATGGAATGAGGGAAAAACATTTTTCACTTGTGACCTTAGTGTACTAACAGTTTTTCTTTCCTGTCCTTGCTTCTGTGTTTTATGAACATCTGTAGCTGTGTTGACTAGTTGGATGATACAGATAAATGCTTGTAGAAGCATTATTTAAACTAATTGGATAATGATAAAACCTTTTTTCCCCAAGGGTGTATCTGAACTGTGGGCAGGGCATGGGAACACGTTAACAATATGCACGTTTCTCTGTGCATTCTCTTTAAATGGGTCTTGATCTGAGTTCAAAAGGGCATGTGGAGCACTGACATCAGGACAGAGAGCTCCTGGTGACGGCTGCTGACACTGAAAGCTCTCTGACAGCAATACTGGAGCACAGATTTGAACCTGGTTACACAGAGAGTGCCATAATTATATGTGTAGAAATAATTGTCCAGCTTATCCTGAAGCCAAAACTGTATTAATTATATAAATTCCTATAAGCTGTTTATGGGAATAATACAGATAATATATGAAAGAGTTACATGATTACTAAGAAGAAGCTCAATTTATTCATATTTGCTTTCATTGTGATGCTGTATTTTTTAAAGTTCATAGAAAATATATATTTTTAATAAATCTTAATTCTTTGTCTGTTGAAATAAAATTCAGTGTTCTCACACAGAATTCTCCAAACTGTAGCTACTTAGTGTTGGGAACTATTACCAAAATATTTGGTTTGGATCTGCTTTGTTATACTGTTCAGTAGCATACACTTTTCTGTGTATAAATGTTTATCTAAACAATTCCCAGGTTTTACAGACTGGGTTCCAGATTCTCTATTCATCACATCATAGTGTGTCCTTTTAGTTTGGATATGGTCTGGTTGTTTTACATACATTCTTTCTTCTGCTGTCCAGCTGACCTTAACTTTCCCTACAATGTAATGTAGCTGCTTTCTGTGGTTTTGATACCCATTTGGCCTGCGCTATATCTTTTGAAGGGTTTCTTTATTCTTCAAATTGTCCAGCAAGCTGAAACTAACAAATTGCTTCTCTGTCAGATGTTTCAAGCATCAATACCAGAAGTATGCATGGTTCAATGAAAGTCCTTGTACCATGTCACTATGGAAACATCTCAGCTGATTATTTAATATTTTTCTGTATTTTAAAATTAGAAAACCTCAAACTCATGGAAGAATGTTTAGGAGCAGATTTCATTAGTTTCATTCATGACTAGTCCATTGATTTAATTGGCTTATTTAACTAAGTATGATTCTTTCTGACATGAATACAGTTCAGACTATCTGGCTCTATCTTTGCATTCACAGAGTTCAAGAAAGGCAAAGTTCATTTTCTGTCTCTCTACTACAGATCAAGAAAAACTCTGTTCCAGGAACAGTTTTAGATTTAGGTCAAGCCTAAAAGAGTGTATTTGTTTTTGTTTTGCAAGTAGGTTTGTGGGGGTTTTTTTAACTTCATTTTACAACCTGTTACCTTTATGATCAGTAGATGAGACACGTTTCCAATGGCTGGTAACAGGTCATGCAGTGGCAAAATTTACTCTAATAATGGTTGGAAAATCAGTGCCCACAGGAAAGATTTCACGTGTGATTGGGTTCTTCAGATGAAAGGTTAATTTAATGTTTTGCTTATAATTCACAATAGGTGGCCCAGGAAGTGGTAAAGGAACACAGAGTTTGAAAATAGCAGAACGTTACGGATTTAACTACATATCAGTTGGTGAATTGTTAAGGAAGAAGATCCACAGCACAAGCAGCAATAGAAAATGGAGCCTAATTGCCAAAATAATTACTACTGGAGAACTGGCCCCTCAGGTACAGCATATCCTGTGTTAATGTTTACTTTCAAGGATCTGTACATGCTGTATTAATGTGCACCACCAAGAAAACTTCCTTTACAATATTAAATAAATAACTTCTTTTCTCTGTGAAAGGAAACAACCATAACTGAGATAAAGCAGAGATTAATGCAGATCCCTGATGAAGAGGGTATAGTCATTGATGGATTTCCCAGAGATGTTGCCCAGGCAATCTCCTTTGAGGACCAAGTAAGAAACTGTTTTTATTCTTAAAATAACTTACATATCTCTACAAGCTCATTGAAATAATCAGTCAGATTCCAAGAAAGAGTACTGCTCTTTAAATCTTTGCAAGTACATAATTATAGTTGACTAAAGGTTATTCTTTTGCATTATGTTATATTATGTCTGAAGACAGACTATTTTGTAAAAAGGAAATGTGATAATATAACCAATAACCCAAGCCTCTTGTCTCAGTAATGAAAATACTCTCAAGATGAAGAAGAAAACATGAAATCTAACAGTGAATATGTATTGTATCTTAGTGATTTAGAAAGGGGGAAAACATATTTTCGTATCTATTTGTTCAACTTAAAGGAAACATACTTAAAGTGATGACTGTCTTCACAATGCTCTTAATTTCAAGTTTATTGTAGTGCATTGAAAAGACAAATAAAACAAGGGTTAAAACTGCCCATCTTTTGCAAGTTTTTGTAAACCAGAAATTATGCTCTTTTTTTAGAAAATTGCATAATTTTGTTTATTCTAAACTACAGTTCTAAGGTTTAGTCAGCTAAAAATGTATTTCCAAGCATATTCACATGTTGTTTTCATGTGTGTATTTTAAATTAATCTAAAAATACTTAAATTCAGTGGAAAACCAAACAGTTTATGTAATTTTCTGATGAAGCACTGCTAACACAACAGTTATGGTCACAAGAAAAGGTTGCAGTTTCAGAGCTGAATTCTTAGAGTGCCCTCATGCAGAGCATTTCAAAGTCCTTCACAATTGCTGTTTTACTACTGTTTCTGTACTTCGAGTTCTGAGTGGCATTGCCAAGGCAGAAGTAACAAAACAAAGCAGCTAATGAGGCATTTAATTAGTGTGCTTTCATAAGGTATTATTCTAGGCAAAATTTAGAAGACTGAATTGATGAAATTAAAGGAAGCAGGCAAAATAGTTATTACAGGAAATAACGATGACTGCCAGTGATATCTCCTGATAATTAACAAAAGAGAAGATTGACTATTTCATAAGTGAAACAGCAGAAACGTAGGCTTAACCATCATTTCCTTGTGTCACTTTCTCTGTCCAGTATACTGTGTGATAGGGTGGCTTAGGTGCATTTCTTGGTGCTGTGGTTTTGTGCTGAAGTTGTGTTTGGTGAAAGAATGAGGGACGTGAAACAGGAAGAAGTGACAGGATTTAAGTGCTTTGAGTTATCCTAGGCTCACATTTTATTTTTACAAAGGAAAACCAGTTAAAAAACACTGGATTATATTCTCAGAGAGTTTCTTCATTTTCAGTCAGTTTGGGATTTGCTAAATCCTACTCCTCAAGGTCTGATTCTGCCTGAAAGATAGATTACTAAAAAAATCCAGGAGCACTTCACATAGGGACATCTTTCACTCTTGTCTGTTCTAAAAAAAAACATGAGAAAGGAGGAATTGTAGACCTTTTATAGGAGCATAGGAAGGAAAATTTTATCTATTTAGGCTCCTCTTCATCTTTCATTGCAGCTGATCTGTAATACGAACATATCTAAGTCCATGGAAATAAACATAGAAAGGATATATATATTGCAACATTGAACATCTACATCAATATCTCTAATGAAATATGTTCAGTGTTTTATCTTGGATTTTTGCTTTAATGAAATAAGATATATCTGTTGTTTCTTTAAAATTCTCTGTTTAGTAAACTATAATACTACACACATAAGTGGGAAGGCCTTGTGGTAAGGAAAGGGGACTATTAGCAGTTGTGGTGCTCATCGTCCTCCACAGGATGAAGCTGACATAAACCATGGCATGTCAGGTTATTTATATTACGCATGGTAACATTTTCAAAGCACTCAGAGATTCCTCAATGGGAAGTGCAATTGAGTTGTGGAGAGTCCAGTAATTAACTGTTGTGATAATTTGTGTAGGTCTGCAATTAGAGATGCTAGGGGGCTTCCCACAGCCTAGAAATGTAATAGCTTGCTTTCTAGCAGTGTATAGAAGCACAGAACAGAATTGTTCTCATTAGCCACAAGTGACAAGATTAGTTGAAATTTCAGCAAAGAAAGTTTTGATTAAATAATAAGACAATTTTATTTAGATCTCTTAAGCAATGGAACATCCTTTGAAGAAAATGGTGAAATTCCAAAAAATGTGAATGGTTAAATCATACATGTGCCTTATTCTTACAGAGACATCCCCTGTAGAACACTGAGATCTGTTGATGAAAATTTCTGAATAAGGGCTAATTCGGGTTGTTATCACTAGTTTTGTCACGGGCAAATACTTATTCTTACAGATGGTCTCTTTGAGACCATTGCATGCTTATGTACCTGAAAACGGCAAAAAGTTTGCATGACACATACAAATTTTTGCCATGGTTTACACAAACAAACTCCAAGAATATATGTAGTAATTCTAAAAATAAATTGGGGAGGGGAGGAGTAGAATATGAAGGGGAAGTTATTAAACTGAATGGAAATAAAGATGAACAATAGAAGATATTGAGAGAGTAGGTAAGGCTGGAACAAAGACTAAACAAATGTGAGGAAAATTGGAAGAATATAACCAAAACAGGCTACAAAAATCTGACATCATTATAGTTCAAGAAAGCATGTCTGGCTGTTATTGATAGTAAGAAGTCTATAGTGTTTTGGTACACATATGTTGTTCAAGTGTGAGAAAGTATCTGGACTCAGTGTATCATAAAGAGACAGGAAGTCAAAACTTGGACTAGGTGTGAGCTGGCCACACTAAATGTGACCTGGTCAGTAAATGGTGAGCCAGGAGCCTGTGCAGCTTTTGGTCTAAATCATGTCACCTTCCCATTCTTCACCAGTAGCTCTTGTGGAAAGTAGGTGATAAGCGACTGAAAGGCAAGGTACAAAGGGCATAAAATCGGTCTTGCTCCCAAATATAAACACTATAGTACCCTGACCACTATTTACTGAATGTTTTTTGTATATATTATTATATGGCCTTCACCAGTAAGAACTGTGCTCAGTTATTGTAAAGATAAACTAACTTGTATTGGAAATGGTTTACTATATTATAGCAGAAAAGGAAAAGGACAGCTAAGTACATGTAAAAGCTACCTGTGCTGTGTTTGCAGGCATCCCTAATGTTAAAAATTATTTATGTTAAATTAATTCTTTCTGTTTATGGCTCACATAGCTGTTACTAAGACTTAACACTATTTGAGCTTTTATAACCTCTTCATTTTGTGGAAAACTCGAATAGGTACATACATGTCTGAACACCAGTTCAATATCTGTCCTGCATAAGTTACAGAAATACTTAATGTCTGCTTGTTAAACTTCACTTGTAATTGCTCTTGTTACTACCAGTACATTTTTATCCCTTTGACTAATCCAGAAGCTGAACTTTTCTCTGGGAAAAAGTGTTATTTTTAGTAAACTCGTCAAAACAAACCAACTTACGCTAGCATAGGTGTAGTTAAAAGATGATGATCTCTTCCTTATTATGTAGCCAGACTCTCGTGTGGACAGTAAGTTCTCAACATGTTGCTAGGCAGAATTGTATTAAAACACATTGCATCTCAGTGACTAAAGTGCTTAAGATAAAGCAACACATCATTTGCAGCACAGTACTTCTTCTTCTGCCAGATCTAGAAACCAGAAGTAACAAACACTTCCAAGCAATAATGTCAGTCCGGAATAAGTGCATTAGAAAGCACTTTACATATCACAGGAATTTTAGATTTGAATTTATACTTTTTTTCACCATCTTCTTTATTGAGTTTTGTCAGTATCACTGTTCCCGTCATCCATATCTTATGAGTGGGAAGGAAGTCTTTAAGATGGCATCAGTGATGTTTTCAGATTTTCAGCAGTGCTTGCCAACCAGCACCATGTTGGCCGTTCTGGTCACTTATTACACCAACTTCATTTCCTAATACTCATCTTTGCAGCCTTACTGTGGCCTGTGACACCTCAGCCATGAGCACTGCAGGATTCTTTTCTCAGTTTTCTTGGAACTTTTTATTCAAGTTGAAATAAGGCCTGTATTTTTCTCTTTGAAAACTGAGCTTAATAAGTAAATTCTCTCATTGGAAGTCTTAGATTGCTGCCAGCTCCTTACCCTCTCATTTCTTAATTCCAGAGAACAGAGTCAATACTGCCAACACTTTTGATAGGTGTACTTTTAATACAGCCCTGAAGTTCCAAGCAGTCATAGTTCTGGAGAAATAATGAAAACATGAATTTTAATGTCTTAAAATCAAACAGAACTTCCAGTTTATATATTTGTTTTATATACATGATAATTTCTGCCTTTTGATCATTTTGAAATCCTTCTGCATAGCAGTGCAGATTTAATACTGATGTGTTTAGCCCTTCAGTTTGAGCCTAGGCATATAAAGCTAGCTATTCTAAATCACAAATTTCTAAGCTATCCATGATCTCTGCTGAGTGCAAATAATAGAAAGGTGTTTAGATTTCAAGGACACATTTGAAAATGCCAAGGAGAAAATGGTTTATTTACCATTAACCTGTCAGCTTGAAATGCAGCAAGTCACCTACAGCCCCAGTATGCTGAAGCATGCTAAATATCTTCCTCTCCAGTAACGCTGTAATGAAATACCTGGTGTATTGAACTCAAACGGCTTGTGGAGAAACTGCAATTTGATTTTCTGTGTAATTTCTCACACGGTTTTTACCCTTCCCAAGAGAAAGAATTAACTGTATTTTACAGTTAATTTCAGTTACT
The DNA here is from genome assembly GCA_035583155.1 of Acropternis orthonyx. Classification (NCBI taxonomy): domain Eukaryota; kingdom Metazoa; phylum Chordata; class Aves; order Passeriformes; family Rhinocryptidae; genus Acropternis; species Acropternis orthonyx. The sequence goes on from JAWWEU010000005.1 coordinate 11,696,510, forward strand.
GATTTGCTTTGGTTTGTTTTTCCCCCCACTTTCAGTCATTCATGTGTGAACTTTCCTTCCAATTTGAGTAATTCCTTCACCAATATTAACCTTGTTAGTGGCAGTAGAGTAAGTACAGATGTAGTTTGCTTAAAATGTATTAATTGTAATTTTTTAGTAGTGGCATAAATGTAGAACAGGTGTTAGAATCAACGGCTATTCATTTATGAATATATAACTTAATTATTTGATAAAAAAGAAAAGCTATTTTGGTAGAAATTATCTTAAAAATTATTTTTGTCATGTATAGCCTGGGTAACAAGACTATATTTGAGTAAAATATTAATTTAAATAATAAATAGAGGCTGTAAATTTTATCTGATTCTTTGTTTAAAATGCCCTTAAGAATGTTCATAAATGCACTACACCTACAAAGGATAACTAGTCATCTTGGCTGTAATTTGAGTTAGTTTTTAACTCTCAGACATGTTCTTTATGAAAATTATTATGGGAATAATTGTGACAAAGTAGAACTGTGTAGGTGGCACAGTATAGGATGCAGAGAAAAACTGACTTTGTACTTTCACAGGCTGAGGATAGCAGTACTCTTCCTCCAAGGCTGATACTTAAACCTGCAAGAGCAGTGCTGCCTGCAGTCCCCTCCAGGTTTGACATAGGTGTTTGTGGACTGTCATGGTGGTCCGACTGTCAAGCTTGAGCTCTGCAAAGGAGCTTCTCACAGAAAACCTGCTGTCACTGGCCAAGTGGGGGCTCCAGAACTACTGGGGAAACAAGCCCAACCTTGTTATGAATCTTCTTAAGGGAAAGGATCTGCCCCTTGCAATAGGTTGTTGTTCTGGTAAAGGTATTTTTATCTGTATCATGGCCAACATGTCTTCATCTCCTGCTCAGCTTCTATCTCCCTTCTCTGAAATCTCCACCCACTGAATGGGATCTGTGTGAGGAGTGGGAGGACTACCACATCAGCAGTCTGCTTTGCTGTGGTTCCTCTTGTTCACTGTCTTTGGCCCTGCAAGTTTTACATTGCCTTCTTAAAGCCAAGCCAGACCAGGAAGCCTGTGGAATGTTCTTATCATTATCTGTCTTCTCCTCTGGAAGCTAGAGCACTCTCCAGAGAAAGACTAGCAGTGGTTCAATTTTCTGCTTGGGTAAGAGACCCTAAACCGCAGGTTTCCTGTTTTTCTGGAGCAGGGCTCTTCTCTAGCCAGACTAGGTGAAGAAGAGCTCATCCATTGCAGGTCCTCAAGAGAGGACTGGATGTTCTGAATTCAGAGCAGATGAAGATGCCTGATGAGTGGTACTGAAGGAGAGGTCTGCTCAGACCTTTCTTTGTATCACTAGAATTCGTGTTTACAGATTGGGTTTTTTATCAGTTAGCTGCCCTACACAGGTGAAAATCTGAATCAGTTCTCCCTAAAGTCACCAGTCTCTCTCAGCCTCTCTCAATTAGGGGGCCTAATTACATACTCTGGGCAATTTGCTGGAAACTTATTTCTTGGGCAGTGTCAATGGTTGAGTAGTACTTACCAGAAAAAAATCCAATCATCAGGATCCATTGTTTGGCAATATGATTCATGATTTTGCTTTTCTAAAATAAGAAAAAAACTATGCAAATAGTCTAGTAACGCAGCAGTTATGAAACTATAAAAAGCAAATCAGTGATTACAAGGGACAGCACACATACAATGGATGTAAACTAGCTTGCCAGTAACCTTTATCAATAAGAATAAAATGCCCAGTTACATTAATGGCAATTGGTCATGAGCTGTCTGTTTTCTCAGGAGTATCTAGTAGAACATACCAGGAATTAAGAAACAGAGCATTTTCATCTTTTGCCTAATGAGGACTAATGAGAGAGAGCGTAATCATCTAATTTCTAGCAAACAACCACACTATTCTCAGTAACAAGAGGAGATGTAGAAAATATCCCCAGAGAAAGGAAAGCTTCTCTCCACTTGTACTGCTTAATGTCAATAACACCATCAACTTGCATAGAATTACTCTCAATTTACTCCTGATTCCAGTTTAGGAAGGAGATTCAGACCCAAAGAGAGTAGGATTTACTTGCTAGTAAATACTATTCTAAAAAATGAGAGGATGTACCCACCAGTTTTATTCTGAGTTGATGCCATATGCTCTTCCTCTCATTTAAAACAAATAACCAGAAACCTGTCTGTTCCCATAAGCAAAGATTCTCCCTTCTGATGACTTCCAGTTAGTAAGTAGTCAAATTCACTTCCCTGAGCCTCACAGCCCTACCTCACTTGCATTTCTGGACATGAATAAAATCCCCTGCCTTAAGCATAAGACGAACACACTATGGGAAATCGGCATGAAGGAATCCAGTTCTTCTCTCTGCGTTGGTTCTGTACACCTTTTGTCAAGTCTCAGAATAAAACTTATTCTCTAGCCATAAAACTCAACAACACTTAGTTCTGAGTTTGAAAAATAAGTTTCTTTTCAAATGAGTAATAAAAAACTTTTTCTTTGTTAGAAAAAAAGTGATTTGTACTCATTTACGTAGGAGAATAGATGTGTTTCTAGACAAGTAATCCCAGATGTCCATATATTCCCACTACCCTCTTACATTCCAGCTAAAAGTATTTGTAATCCTGTCTTGCAGGAAGGTACAGTTGAAGTAAGTGGAGGCAGAGCGGCTCATGAAAACAGGAGTGAAATAACAATAGCATTTCCAGGGTGTATCCTGAAGGTTGTAAAAACGTGTAGGAGGAATATATTAAGTGCCATTAGGTCTGTATGCTTGTGGGTATAGGAGAGATATTACCCTTTTGTGCATCTTGTGTTTATTAAATGATTTTCAGCTACTTTCTGATGATAAAGATGCATATTCTGCAGGTAGAAGATGAATTCATAGGGACATCACATAATCAGAATCTGCTTTGTATTCCTACCTCGAAGGTGCTTGAATTACGTTTCTTTTTTTTACACTTCAGAAAATTTTTCAGACAGTGCTTCATTTGAAACTCGGCTTCTGGAACTGAGAATTTTTAAACAGTGTTTTCTTTGACATTTTCTTTCTGTGAGTGAAATGTATTTCAAATTACAAAACCCACACTGTAAGAAATAAGTAGTCTTAGTTGCTGGGATTCTGATAGTATCTTTTGTATTGTTGCTGTTACTTGTAAAAAAATTCAGAACAACAGCAGTATTCAGGTCCTTTCCAATTTTATAAGCAAAAGGAAATAATTAAACCTAATTAACTAATTGTCCAAGTTCTACCTTGTTATTATCCTCATTTTACAATTAGGAAAAAAAAGAAAAGAAAGAATTTAAGCCCAGGGAGTGCTTTCCCATTTTCTTAAACATGAAGTGACTGCTGCAGCCAGTGCAGTCTGTGGGAACTAAAAGCAGAGGAGAACCTGCACACCTGCAACCAAGACATTCAGGTCCTTCCCCTCCTGTGAGGCTGCTCTTACTCAGCCACAGTTTCTTTAAAGAGCTGAGATTGGTTGTGGAAAGCTGCGCTCTCGTGTTTGTGTGAAGCAGGAGACCCTCTTCTGGTTTCCTGCCTCTTTTTCCTTTAGGGTTAATAATTTCATGAGTGACCTGTGTATTGTAAGCACTCTGTAAGATTTGATGCTATATGTGAAGTCTTGTGCTACACAAAAGCTCCAGTCCTACACTTGAGGAGGTCTGGTATGACTTCGCAGACTGAGTAGATGCAGTCCTGAAGACGTTCGGGAGCGAGTGTTGAAAGTAAGAAGCCCAGATACATAATGGAGCATCTGGAGCATCTTTCTGCCACTATTATTAGGATTCACAAAAATGGAAATATTAAATAAAACTACTCACTTGTATAAACTTCTTTTGTTTTTCACTTTATTAGATCTCTGATTTACAGTTGTAATTTCTGAGTCCCTCTGTGATGTGTGTTGGGAAGCTTCAATCAGTTGGATATCCACACTGGGATGTCTGTGTGCTCAGTCTGCTCTAAGGCGCATCAGCCATTCCCTTTCATGAGACAGTGTTTCATGACCTAATAGGCTTTGAAATCTGTAGCATTTTCTTTCAGAATCTATGTGTGTCATAATTTGGTTTTTTTACAACTGTATGCTTTTTGAATTCCCAAATTCCTCATTATTCGTCCACTACTAGTGAAGCAACCTTAATTTAACAGAGCTACTTTTAATAATGTCCATATTGCACTAAAGTCTAACACAGAAACTTGCTTTCATAGTCTTTCATGTGAATAATTATGTGCCTTAAAGCTACTATGTGGTAGTAAAATTAAGTGTCATAATTAATCCATGAAATGATGGAATAACTCTGTCAGTTATGTGTTTACAATAGTCTGAAAAGGGAAGGAAAAGCTACTCTGGTTTTGCTGAAATTGAGGTACGTGTGTTAGAGGTAGCAGAGAGCTTCTCTCTCACTGGCACTTATTTAAAAAAATATAAGGTTAATTGTTTCAAAATCTAATAGAAACTCAGAAATAATTACCAGAACTAGTATTTTTGTAGTTTGTGTGCTCATGTCTCCAATCATCTACAATGTGTGTAAAAAATAATTTGATTTTCTTTAAAATCCTATTTAATTTTCTGTAATGATAAAGAGGTCACCATCCTGCTGGCTAGTGCTGCTTTTCAGACTGTCCTTTATTGTTTGAAAATGGCTCTGCTTTTTCACCACTTTCTGCTTCCTCATGTCCATATACTACTCTGTCAGTGACCTCATTTGTAAAGGCTAATGACCATCACCCCACACTGGAAAAGCTGTATTTGTTTCTTTTGACTTCCTAAGAAACTTTTTGTACTCAGTCTAAAAAAGGCCAGACCATACTTCATGTTGTATTCCCTCAAATGACAGAAACCTAGCTAGATGAGATTTTTTAAAATAACTTGGTTATTTATTTTCCAGATTGTCTATCTGGGAAGTTTTGACTATTCATGCCAAAAACATGGTGTTCTTTATGCAATTGAACATCCTTGGGTAGAGGGATCTAGATATAGAGAGTATTCAGAAGTTTAATTGGTTTGTTCTGGCCCTCAGTATTGTATTAGTTACAACTATATAATTAACAATAAGATATAAATCCCATATTCTTTACACAGTAGTAGTTAGAATATATATAGATGTTTTAGTGATACTTTTGTATAGCTCAAATTTGACTACCAAATTTACATCATATCAAATTTAACAGAGACAAAATTATTCTGTAGATAGAAAACATCAAAAGAAAAATGTCATTTTAGCTTTCTTGAGCATCCACCATAATTTGCAACGAGATTAGGTAAGTCCTAGAATAGGAAACTAATGTTTTTACTAATATCAGTTAAAATTAAAGCATGAACTTTTTTGTTCAGGTAAGTAAAGACACCAGAAATTACTTTGTGCTTGTATGTGAGAACAAATAAACCCTTTCTAATATGTAATCAATAAAAACTTGAACAGTTTGTTTTTGTCTTAAATGCTTCTAGTATGTTTTAAAAGGCAACGCTAAGCTAGTGAAATCTTTAAAGAGAGATAGATTTGTTTGCAGCAACCAGGTAGAGGAAAGAATAAAATCAGATCTTATGAATATGGTTAGTATATACACTGGTAGACCCATTTTTAAAATCCTGTGAATTCAAGTGTCTGAGTGACTTTAGGGTGAGAGGAAACAGCCTCAGGTTGCAGCAGGGGCGGTTTTGGTTGAATATTAGGAAAAATTTCTTTATGAAAAGGGTTGTCAAGCCTTGAAACAGGGAAATGGTAGAGTCACCATCCCTGGAGGAATTTAAGAGATGTGGAGATGTGGCACTCAGGGCTGTATTTCAGTGAGGATTTGGCAGTGCTGGGTTAATGCTTGGACTCAGTGATCTCAAAGGTCTTTTTCAACCTAAATGATTCCATGACTTCTGTTTTTTTCACCCCACTTACTAAATATTAGTGACCTCCAAAGACTGCCTGTGAACATTTAGCAGTATGCCTAAGCAAGTGGGGCTATTACTGCTTTCCCCCATCAAGCACCAGAGATATCTCTTCTTTAACTGTTTGATAGCGTGAGTAACCAAAACTTCTAAAGATTTTTTTCCTTGGCATTTCAGGTGAAACAAATTGACTAATCTCCACATAAGATCAACTAGCTCCTGCTTAAGCCTACAAATTTCCTTTAAAAAGACCAAACAGCAGAAAACAAATGGCTTCATCAAGTTCCAGCTTACAAAAATGTAGCATGTCTGAGCCTCACATAATAATGGAACTGCTGAGTCTTGTAATGCTGCAGAGTCAACTTAATCAGACTTCTTGAATTGCTCTTTCCACAGATCTGTACCCCAGATTTGGTGGTGTTTCTGGCATGTTCCAGTCAAAGGCTGAAAGAAAGGTTACTGAAGCGTGCAGAACAGCAAGGGAGACCTGATGATAACCTGAAAGCCACTCAAAGAAGACTAATGAATTTCAAGCAGAATGCTGTCCCATTGGTTAAATATTTCCAGGAAAAAGGGTTAATCATCACAGTAAGTCCTTTAGTATATACCTCTGAAATCTTAATTGTTGTGGTTATACTCAACTTCTTATACCTTTTGCTTTAAGATAGGCTAGAGGAGTCAAATTATGTTTTAGGTTAATACCATGGTTATTCAAGTGTTTAATGAAGACACAAATTCATTGAGCAGTTGACAACAGTTGAATTATTGACGTGTTCTAAATTACAGTCTGTGTCTGTTTTTAATAATGCACAGAAGTTGGTACTACATATGGTACCATGAGAGCACAGATGGCCTGTTTTGTTTCTCTTGATAGCCTAAGTACCGTGTGGAGTTCACCTTGGTCTTGGTATGTTCTCCTCACAGCAAGTGTGACTAATTCTGTATGCTGGTCAGACTCATGAAGGGGCAAAGCATCCTTAATTGCAAAGGCACCTATTGGTATTAGTAGCCTTAATAACAAACTTCATCATATTTCTGAATTTCAAAATTAAAATCCCAGGGAATTATTACATTGTCTTCTCCAGAGAGTGTTTTCTGGTTAGGATTTTGATGAATTCTGTTCTTAAGGATTAGAGGACTAAAATTCTCAGAAGTTTTTCTTTATTATTGAGGAAGTGTGTATTTTGTAATGTTTCTATAGCATTTAAAAGTGCTCCTCCTATAGAAAGCATACTTAGCTCTTCAGGAAAAAAAGTACCTTTGTAGATAAATTATGTGGGGCATCTGGATAAAATTGCATTTTTCTGATGGGAACTGTAAAATAGAAGATTTTTCTCCTATTGAAGTTCCCTTCTACTTTTTAACTCTGTTTCTTGAGTGTTCTAAAGATAGCTTCACCTCAGGTATCCTCTTTTCTTTTTGAAGAAAGCAGATGATTATGATGGGTATGGAAATGACAATATGGCATGTGAACATTATATTACTGTGCACTACAGGACAAAGAAACAGCACAGTTGCACCTAACAGAAAATACTGCAATTTTGCATGCTATTTCCCTACAGAAGGAGGCAAAAAGAAAGAAAATAGCATTCAGCCTGCTGCTTATAATGCTGAACCTGGAAGACACTGAAATACTATGCAGATGGAAGCAGTGTAAGGACTAGAACAACATCAAATAGAATTACAGTAGACTAATTCCTAGAGGGGTAAATCCCTGAGGCAAGGTCAGACAAGGTCAGTGTTGACCAGGAGGAAGTAAAAATATTTACATTTTTCTCAAATCCCTACCTGTACCTTGTCACTGCTATTCAAAGCTCTAAATCTGACATTTCTTCTAACTAGCATCACAAGCTACCCAGGGAAAAGAAGCAGGACTGTTTGTCTAATGGAGTGTTCTAATTTTAGAATCACAACTCAGATTTTATACATCTACTTAAATGTGTTGTTCTTCATCAGTAAACAGACCAAACAAGAAAATAAAAATTCACTGAAATATAACTAAATATGATTAATAACCAGACATTATATATGTATATAATTATAATCTGCTGTTAGACACTGTATAAGCAAGAAATAAAAATTCACTGAATGCCCAAAGATTCATTTTTGTGCTCCAACAATTACTCCATACTGGTTTTAACATACTTTGGTTAATAGAATTGAAAGTCACATTCTTAATTTCGGGTCTTATTGATTAGGTTGCTTAGGTGTAAGTCTTTCCCTTTATCTTTTTTTTCACTCGATCTTTGATAATTTTCTACAGTACCTAGCTTGTACTTGTTTGGTGACCTGTATGCCTTATGTTGTCAGTCTGTGCATGGTAGACCTGCTCTCAGAGTCTAATCCTGTTTTCTGCTTTGATGGAAAGAAGCAAGGCCCCCACGTACAGTACTTCTAAGAAATACAACTCTGTCCCTTCTGAAAAACTCCCTCTTTGGAATAATGATTGGTAAACTTCATTATAATTAAGAGAAGGAAATATCTGATATTTTCATGAACACACAGTCTGTATTTAAAATTCATTTTAGCAATCTGTCAGTAGTCTTAATGATGCAGAACCTGACTTTACTTAGCTCAGATTTGAATTCAGAAGGTATCAAGACTGTAGTAATACAATTTTAGACAGGAGTATGTAAATAGATGCATATGTTGGCATTTATTGCTTCAGTAACTTTTAGCAAATATTAAAACATTATATATTGTTTACCTAGACAATAACTAACACAAAAATTACCCAGAGGGAGGGCAGATGTTAGACTAAATTATAAAAGAGAGAACATGTAAGTGCCTAGGTGACCTCAAGGAATATAATGTTTAGCAGAGAGCTTCAGTTCTGAACACCAATTCTCCACATCTCCAGTTTGTGTTGACTGTAATCTCATACAGATACTGGTATTGTTATTGGAGAGGAGATCACTGGGTTACAAAAATCTTCCAGTCAACAGTTCTCAGAGAGCTTAGCTGTTCTTTGTAGAACATGCCTTTTGGTCTAGACGGCAAAAAAATATACAGAGCTTGTCATCGTACCAGTGGAAGTTTCTCCTGATGGAGACAGGATTAGGTCCAGTCTGCCTTATTTATAATGGTTCTACATAAGCATAGTGCTTCAGTGTCAGCCTTGTTATGTTAGTAAGTCTGTGTGCATTTAAGGGGGAAAAAAACCAACTGGCTTTATTAAGACAAAAATACTAAACATTAGAAGAAGGCACTGTCCAGAATGGGTCAGCATCGTGTGGCATACATGAAATGCATATTTCTCTGATGTCTTCATTGTCCCACTTCTCCTTTTAGGGAATTTACCGTGCCTATGAAAACATTAAAATGACATTCAGATTAGTCAGAGAAGGGAACTCAGAAAAAGCAGCTGAAGCTGGAAATGGATTTTGAGCACAAATTTAGAAGTTAAACAGTTGCGGGTGAGGGAAGTAGCTGTCTGACCTCATAAGCATCAAACAAGCCTAATGGCTGTCAACTGTCACAGAAAAATTCCCCAAGAGCTGTGTTATATAAATTTTGCTCTTGTTTTGGTTAAAAAAAGGGGGTTTGCTATAGAAATTGCACATTGACATGATCTTCATCTAAAGGCTGTAACTTACCAAAATGCTGACAAAAATATCAGTTACAATCTATTGCTAAAGTTTTCATATAGCTGCCCAGCTTGAGATGTTGGGTTGGGCTTTTTATTTGTTTGTTTGTGAATGCTGATTCCAAAGGACTTGCGCTTAGTCTTCCTATAACTTTGGGTCTGACCCTGGAAAAATGTGGGTCCTGCAGTCCCATGAGCAACTCTCAAGGTCACTCCAAATCTTACTGATAAGACACTGTTATGCAAAGGTATGATAGGAATTGTCACCCTGCTTCCATGTGCTAATGACAGCCACTGCCAGGCACCTCTCCCAACCAGAATCCAGCTCAGAGAATCTTCTCCTCAGTGGTAGAATGTGCATCTGGTTTGGCAGAATGCAGAATGAGTAGTTGCCTTTGTTTTTACGGTGGTGATACTTGCTTGCATCCGTGCAGGTTTTGCATTAAATGATCCTTAAAAATTTAAAAATCCCACTCCTCCTTCCCTTGAAGTGATGCTAGGAATAGGGACCGTTAGCCACCACCTCCCCCACGTGCTCTCACTTCCCTGCTGCAAGCTCAGAGTCTCATTTGTGTGCCATCTGATGCTTGGATCTTGCATCTTTGGCTGCAAAGTGATACAGACTTGGCAGGAATGGTATCTGAGCATGGCCTTTCTTCCCACAAGTCATAGCTGTGGGTTTGAACTTGCTTTGTTTTCCAGAGGGTACTGAGCTGAGATTTCCCACTGATTGGTCCAGTGCCACCAAAATATCTTCAGATGCCTCTCAGTTGTTTTAAAAATACAGCAGCCATGAGTACCATCTTCTAGGAACATTTTAGATGTGCTGTTAACATGACTACTACACAGGACATTCAGGGTACTTCTGGTTTCTTGGGCATGACCAAGTGGGCTGTGAAGAGGAACCCAGGGAGCCTTGAATGTCATCTGGACCAAACCTTCAATGTTTTAGAAACTTTTTGAATCAAACAAGGAATGTAGGCAGCTATTTGTGGAAATCTTGAGACCAGAGGTTTTGTTTGAGATTCAGGAGTCTTCCTGTGTTTTGCTGTATGGTTCCTAAATCCTCATCTGGCTCCATGAATGTATATGCTTCTAAAATCACTAGAAAATTTCTATACAGGGCAAATGAGAGGTGGGATGGGAAATAATGACTGTCACTTTTTCATTTTTTGGTAATTCAAAGGCAAGTTGAAGCCTAGAGCAAGTAATCAGATCTCTGCAGTCACAGAATCAGGATCACTGCTAGGTTTTACACTGCATCTCAACACTATTTATGTGTTATTGTTTTGTGAGATATTTTGAAGAACATACAGAAGAGGTATATAAATGAACTTTATCTCAAAATTAGTCTAAACAAACTGTTTATAAATATATGCACATTTTGTATGGGAAGGATAGATGAATAATTTGTGCATATGTGGAAGCATGTGCACCATAAACAATTTCCAAGCTTCAAAATATTTTCAGCCTCCCCTTTTTATGATTTATGTCAACAAGTTAAGTATATCAGAAATGCCAATGTCTGCCAGGAAATGACCAAGCATGGAAACTTGCCATCTGTGTACATGCAAGCAAGCAGAGAAACCTTGAGGGCAGAAATTCTTTGCTGAGGTGAATAGCATCAGTGCAACACTATGTTCTTTTCTAACTTGGGAAGCATGATAATTTAAATAAATACATTCTTTTTGAAAGCTGCCCTGTCTCCTGTACAGCCAAGTAGCTTGAATGAAGTGGATGGCTTTGATAAAAGAAATAAATTTGTCAAGCCTGGCTATAGAATTAGCCAGTGATGAGTGCATGGGCCAAGCTGATTTAGGAACTCCAGAAAGAGAGGGGGGGAATGCTCTTTCTGAATGCCGTACTATTCTGTATTTTACCCATTTCTGACACCGTGAAAGCTGTTACATGTTTAAAATTAACAGACGGGTTTTTTACAGATCTGAAACTAAAGCTGAGATAAGTAATTAAGCCAAGTTATCATGCAGAGAAATGAACTGTAAGAGATGTTTAAAATAACATGTCCTAAATATTCTCCAAATTATTTTAAATGGTTCCTCTTTAGGTAATTAAGCTGTGTCCTTTGGGTGAATATTAGCTTCTAATTTCATTCTTGTAGTTAAAATGATGCTTAAAGAAGATTAATTTTTCTTATTTAGATGAGATATATTAAGAAACCAACTTGAAAAAATTACTTCATCTCTGGGAAGACCTTTTTTACTGAATCAGGAATATTTGCCATCCATAAGCAAATTTCCCTACCCTAAACAACCACCAATTTTGTGAACATACAGCTGAAGAACCAAAGTTGCATTTCAGCCCTGCTCTGCAGGAGATGATAAAATACCACTTCCTTATCCAAAGTTCCATTAGTGATTTCCAGGTCTGATTGCCACTGGTGGATCTTCGCTGTGAAAAGTGTATCGTCAGTGACTTCCTGATACATGCAAAACCACTTTGCTGCCATTGGATGGAGAAAATTTGCATATCAAGTCATGTAGATTGCTACATCAGTAGAATCAGGGTGGTCTTTCAGCTCTCACAGTCCTATTAAAATGTTACTACATCTGGTGGGTTGTGCTCTACAGTTCCAGTATTTAATATCCTCATTTCCTGGATCATTGCTTATAGCATCTGAGTTGCTATCATTAGCTATTAACTATTTCTGTTTCCTTATGCAAGTGGCAACTGAATGTTTTTTCTACTATAAATCACTCTCAACTTGGATTAAAATGAGCAAAGTGAGACTGGGTGAACTGAGCTCTAGTAATGCAATCTGGTATCATCCTGGAATTATTTGAGCATTTACTCCTGTTCCTTTTTTACTGCTGATGTACTGCATGAAAGAGAGGGGAGACATAAGAGATTATACTTTCTTATTTTTTGTTGCATCATAAAGAGGAATTCATTCACATTTGTGAATGCTCAGGTATTGCAATGATGGAAGCCATTGAAGTGTCAAAACTGTCAGCAGAAAGTCTGATGCCATTAATATTCTGGACTTCTGGCATTTTTCTCTGGCGTTCTGTAGTCTTATTTAGGCTCAGCAGGGTTAGATGAACCTACAGTGTTGGTGGAGAACTGAGAAAGCTGAAAAGCCACTCATTCATTGTATGACTCAGGGGACATGCCACACTAGACAGTACTGAAGTGAGAACTACAGCCTTCTTCTAGGACATTTGCCCTGTTGCAGGGTGTTTCTGACTGCTGTTGGGAGGAATTTTTATTTTTATTAATACAACTAAAGAATATGTACCAAACAGTGCTTTGAAGAACTGTACGGAATACTTCAGGATTGGAAAAACACTGCTATTGTGTTAACTCAGCACTTCACTGAAGTAGTATATCTTTCTATATCTTTGTATATCTAAAGTATATCTTTGCCCCTTACATTCACTGATCCTCTGATCCACTGATTAGTAACCACTAATAGGGCTGTTTTGTTTCTTGTAACTGTGGTACCTCATTGAGTGTTAGGACAAATATCTGTGCATGTCATTGCCTTATATCACATAGACACTACCTGAAATTCTTGACAAAGACTCTCTTGTGAATCCCCTGCAGTTTGTCATTGCTATAACTATATATGTTTCCTTATCCTCTTGCCCAGTTACCATCCTTCCTACTATCTTTCCATCTTATATAGTACTGCAGTTTGTTTAATTAATGGCCAGTGAATTTAACTATCTATTCACTTTGTTGTCACCATATCATGTTCTGCAATTCAGTAGTTTGCTTAAATAATAAAACAGGAAAAGAAGTCTCACAAGAGATAACTATAACACTGCAGTCACAGTTATTGTAGGTTTCTGGGAAGGAAGAACTGTTGTCTCCACTCTCAACTGTTAATCTCTTTTTTTGCCAACACAGTCAGTCATACCAGTCATGGTAAAAGAAATAAAGGACTTATTGTATAAAAGGTGGCATTGTTTCACTGTAACTTGCTATGATCAGTTATTTGTATCTCGGGTTCTTCATACATATGATATCCCCTGATCCTTTTTGTTAAAAATGTAATTGCTAAAATAGCATTGGTTTTAGGCAAATCTTGATATTTTTTCATTATGTACTCAGCTGAATTTCTCCTTCTGTCTTTAACCAGAACATCAAATTCAAGCTTCACATTTATGTTTTCAACACCAATAGTTCAAAATTCTCTGCTCTGTCTAGCATGCCAGGTCTTGTCTTTTCTTGTGTTCTACCATCCATTGTGTTGTGGTAATAATACAGTTTTTCTAATGCCTAGGTCATCTCCTTCTCCTACCACTGCAAGATGCCAATTAGGCAATTTAAAAATATACTTTTCACTAGTTTCCTACTGTGTCCTGCCTTCTGGGCTTTTTAGGTTGCTTTATTGAAAAGAACAGACTTTCCTGTGAATGCAGAGTCCTTACCAAAAGGGAACCTAGAATGTGGGCAATACAGTTTTTAGTCAAGTTGATTATTAAATTTATCTGTCCTTAATACATTGAAAAAAAATAATCCAGCAATCCTCTTTATATCTGCACCTTACTTCAAGAATTTCACTGTATATGTTCTACATAATACAGATTCACATAACCCCAAGGCAGGTGTTTCTTTTACAAGAATATTATCTCTGCTCTCCTTCAGGCTCTGTATGTCACCTCGGTTTGCTGTAATGGCCATTAAAGGTTTTGTGGGTAATTTAGCTTTCATCTCTGACCCTGCTCATGGGGTGCAAGACACAAATGAGCTCAATTCCAGTATTGTGAATAAAAGCTTTGCTTCATTTATGCAATTCGTGTTCTCTCTTGAACTTTAGAAGGAGGGTCAGGAGCCATGTGAATTCTGAAATGAGTTTGGTTTTAAGAACTATTCATTATATCCTTGAACTACAGCCAGGAGACCACTCCTCAGAAAAATCACTAAATTTAGTAGGATAAGTGTAACAGAGAATAAGTTAAACATGCCTGGATATTCTCTCACAGTTAGGTCAGTGTTTCTTGAAAAGATGCCTCTGCTAAAATCTTTAGCTTAACAACCATTAATGTTATCGAGAACTTTTGAAAGATTTGTTTGATAGCTTCTTGTTAAGCCTGTGCAACAATTTGTTATAACCCCAATCTGATAACATGGCTTGTAAATTTTAGTTATTCTTCAAGTTAAAGGTTATAGTTGCTCTTTTTACATTAAGCAAAGTTCGAACAAAACTGCAAGATTCACCTTTTCCCCCATGAATTGCCTGAGCATGGGGAACTTGGCTGATTTTTTAAAAAAGTGCCTTGGAAAAAGATTTAGTAGAAGATAACTGACATTCAATGTATGAAACTAGACCTAAATATAACCCTTTTTGAGTACATGTTTTGTCTTGAGGATGAAAAAGGACAAACAAAAAAGTCTTAAGCAGGAAAGGGGGTCTATTTTGTTCAGTGTAGAGTGGTCCACGTGATCTCTTGTTTCATGAGGTATTTGTATTTAGTCCGCTCCCCTGCTCCCTTGGCATAATTTTAGTAAAGAGTAAGCTTTACAAATAATTAGCATCTGCCTCTAAATTATTTTTCTTTTTTTACAATATAGGGTACTCTCAAAACTAATAGAATCAAATAAGATATTACAGTTCTCTGGAAGTTTTGACACCGACTCTCAAAAGTTTCTGGGAACTAGAATGCTATAGTAGAAGGTAAATGAAATCTCTTCCATTTCACGGAGGTGACATTGAAAACAACCATAGTGTGAGAAACACCACTGTGTAGTCTTATCCAACAGAAAAACAGCAGTGGTGAAGGAGCTGCAGTGATGGAGAATACTAGCCAGAAACTATTTCAATATGGAGAAAACCCCCAGTTTATAAAATAATTACTGTTCAGTAAGTGTAAAGCAGTGGATTCTCTTTCAGAATCTCAAAAGCTCTAATTTTCTGCATAAATGGAAGCAAAGGTCAGTTACAGCAGTTTTTGTAGATAGTGTTTTATAAATACTCAATATAGGTTCTTTAGCTTGCTTTTGCAATAAATTATTGATACCCTAACAATGTATGAGTAGTATGTTACTAGGCCCCAAGTGTTAGAGTTTCACGTATTCTTAATGCACTTAGCTCAAACAAACAGGTAGTAGACAGCCAAAGGAAAAGTAATGAAATTATATCAAAAGAAACATTACAGAGGCTTAATTTTTATCTTTCTTGGGTCTTTTTTTTCATCCTTCTCCTGCAGCACACACTATTGGCACATTACATGTGTTTCTTGACCATATTGCTATCCCTTCTCAGATTTCTGTAGTGAGTGTGAGTTTTCTGATTTGTACTTTCCATTTCCATAATCAATACCGTGCCCATTCTTTGTACTGCTTGTTGACAAGATGTTCCTTGACATTTATCATACTTCTTAAAATAAACTCATTATATTATTTAGTTCTCCCCTAAAATTATGTTTCATTTAATAGCCTCTGGGTAAGAATATTGTCAAAGCTTTTAAAAAGTTAAATTATGTCAATCAAGTCCACTTCATCCACTTTTTTATTATCTTTAAAAATGCTTTCAGCCTACATAATCATGTGGGATTTTGTCCTACATTTGTTTCCAAAAAATACATGCTAGATGCGAGAATGTCATATTCCATGATGACTAAAGCAATAGTTTCTGTCAGTATCTCCTTAGCTTGCCAGCTTTCATTTATTAATCAAGTAGTCTCCATCATGCTCTGAAACAACATGCGCCAGTAATTTGGATGTTGAAACAGAACTTTCTGGTACAGAAAATAAAATAGCAGTGGCTCACTTCTTGCTGCAGGAAACAAATTCATGTCCCTCCTGAGGTAACACAGTTGGAAGTTGGCTTTATTGAACCCATCCTGAACTCAAACTGACATTTGCTAAATAGTATCCTGTTTGATACGAGTCATCCTTCTAGAGAGAAATAATTTATTTCATGAAAATTTAGTACTCTTCAACTCAATATGACCAAGAAAGGGTTTATTATCAAGGACTCCAATGCTGTTTATGAAGTTTATTAATACAGAGATCACAGCTGGAAACACTGCTTGTCCTGGATCAGAATTTATTTAAATACACAGGAACTGTGTAGCTGGGAATTAAAATTTATTTTTGTCTTCCAAGGAAAATAGAAAAGCCAGTAATTTTCAAATGTTCCAGTTCTTACAGTGTGAAATTCCATTTTGAATAGCTACAACTATTGCAAATGAAACTATTTGTGTTACTAAGGTCTTAGATGACTAAAAATGTCACATTATTTCCTGAATTAAATGCAGATTTTGCATATGAAACGCTCACAGCAGCTAATGTTGAAGCCTGTGGTATACCCTATGCTTGTGCTTGCATCTGAGTCATTAGTTCTTGTGCTTTAATAACTTGCTAAATTTGCAGCTGAAATTAACTCAGGATTTTTCTTGCTAGCTTGCAGTTGGTAACATTCTTCCTTAGAAAATTGTGATGATGCATGAAAAACTATAGTTTTGTAATAATTGTTATGAAGTCATCTAATGGTAAAAGACCAGACAACAATATTTTAGTATTTTGTTTTCAGGAGAAATGCTATTGATCTTGAAAGGGAAATATTCGGCTGCATTTGGCAGCAGTATCAATGTTTTTCTTTGAAGCACAAACTATCAATGGAAGAAAATAGTATTTATAGGAAGAAATGTCTTTTATTTTTGAGTTTTTCTAAAATTTTTTTTTAGTTTTCCTAGTTGAGTTACAGTTGTTGCTTGTATGGACCCTTTTGGGAAATGAGTGTTCCTGTACATTTATTCAGGGTGCCTCTCTGCAGTCTGTACGTGCTGTGGGACCTGATGCTAGAAAATGATTTAGTTTTGTTTTGAACAAAAGGAACAGTGACACAGGAGCTCTATGAGCAGGGGGAAACATATTTTTAAAAAATTTTACTCAGGAAAAGTGTCTCTACACACGAACGTACTGGTTAATGTCATGTAGCCTTAGGGCTCATTCTGCTTGAGAAGTGCTATTGCACTCAATATTAAAAAAAAAAAAAAAAGAGAGAGAGAAAAGCATTTATTTGAACATGTTGGTAATCAGAGCTGTTTCACTGAACTGGGTGCTCTGGGAATGTGAACATTCTGGTATTTGTCTCATGTGGTACTGAAGGAAATACAGGAATTGCACTGTAGAAACAGGTTCTTTACTAGTTTATTCCCAAAGAATTCAACCTGAACAACAAGGGCATATCCAAGCTCCATAGGAGTATTCATAGATGAAGATGGAAGAAAAACTACTAGAAAAGCATTATTACTGTGGAAAGAAAAATCAAAGGCATTTGGGGAAGAGTTGTGTAGTTCTAGATCTTCCTGTAACGTCACTGAGGTGTATATAACAAAGTGACAATTACAGTTACTGAGTGAGCTTCATGCAACTTGTTTGTACTGCTCTGCCCTTTATCTAGGTTTTAAGATACTGAATTTTACATTAATGCTTCATAATTTGCAGCATCACTGAGCTCTGGTAATGTAAGAAAGGATTTTGCAAGGTAAGACACAGAGGGCTGTTAAAGCTGTTTGATGCTTTGGGCAGCATCCAGTCATACCTGACTCTCTGTAATCAGCAGCATCTTTCCCCTTCCTTCAGGGTTAGATGCATTAAAGTAAAAAATCAAACAATTTATTCTAGACCCAGTGGAGAAAGAGAGTAAGATGATCTCTCCCCCAGGCTGAATGTTTTCCTGGGTTCTACAGGAACAGAGTAACAAATAAATCATAGAGCATCTCTTAACTCAGACTGTAATTAAGTTTTCGATTCAGGCTCTTCTGAAGTGATCTGTCTGGGTACTCAACACTGCTGTTCTGTTTCTTTGTAGTACCATTTGCCTCTTTAAAGGCAATTTTCTTTAAAAGGTAAAACCATAGTGAAATTTACTCCCACAGTGGAATGTATATCTTTCTTTAAAAAAATAGAAGAAGTAAGCATTTGTGCTTTCAAGGTAGAAAATATCTCTATATGTGCATATGCTAAAGCATCTCTTTGGTTTTAATTAAACTTCAAAATTAATTAGTATAGTTGACTTTGCCACAGAAGCTGCTGAACAGATGTAATACATGTCAAGTTTTCAATCATTTGTAAAGTGAATATGCACATAGAGTTTATATGTAGAGATGTTGGCTGTATTTATAGCTTGAAAAGCTACTCTAGAAGTAAATTATCTGATAAGTCAGTTAACCCAGGACAAACACATGCAAATCATGTCCTTTAAATGCTGTGTGAGTTAGTGCATATGCTGCCTGATTCAGTTCTGATTCCTGATGACAATTTCAGAGTATTTATAGTAGGGATCATAGTAGTGTAGAGAAATGGCTGAAATTTTGAATTGTTTATTACTGACTATGTTCAGCTAACTTCAGCTTTAAAAACTTAGACAGATACAAGTATGGTAGAGGATAATGCCCATTGGAAGCTCAGAGACCCTTTGAGAAAGTGGAGAACATGATGCAAAAATTACTTTGGAAATAAAAGAGCATTGTGTCTGCTTTCCACATAATAGTCACCAGCCATCCAGATGAATATCCTTATTGGGAAAAAAATTAACCAGCCAGTGCTCTTCAATATCTGCACAAACAGAGAGGCTTTGCATCTTAAGTGTTACGAAAAGTGTGTGTGTGTTCCAAAACCACTCTATGGCACCCTCTTTACCTCCATCAACTTCCCTATTAAATAACGTATTGCTTTATCCCCTCAAGGCCATTAATTTTCTATCCACTGTGCCACCAAATTATTGATTTCTCCCCTCATCCCCGATCAAATCCACGTCTCCTTTAGTTTGCCCATTTTCTGCTCTACAAGGGCCCGTAATTGCACAGTGTCTTTCCCGTCGACTCTTGCCACCACATTGCCCAAGGCACTCATTTTTATCAGCTGAAAACTGATATAAGTCAAGGTGTTGCTCAAACAATCACGGCACAGAGACAGAACTTCTCCCTCTCTCTGCCTTTCAAAAGCTATTATTCCACATGAATGTACAGAGACAGGCTATTATTTCTGCTACTGTTAATTGTTTCTTCAGGTGAGAGATAGCAATTCACTGGTGTCACTATGTTCAATATTACAAGTATGGAAGCTGGCTTAGCAGTGTTTTACTGTGAAGGGAGGGAAACTGTCAGAACATCTCCACACCTGTGTGCCATGGCTAAGTTCTTGAGTTTATGATGAAATAACAGAAAATCAATTGAAGAACAAAAATCCCCAAGCCTGTCTTTTGTAGTAATTTTCATGTAATGCCAAATAAACAGAAAGGGGTCTTTGAATAGAAAAACAGAAAAAATACCCAGAAAATGTCTATGTGCAGGGGTGTGCATGTTTGTATTTTCACATTTTGTGGTATAAGGCAGTTAAATTAGCTGATAGTTTCTGTTATAACCATGTATTTGCTCTTTTTTAAGGCCGTTTCAGTACTCATTAATGTTAGTGGAAGATGTTATTTGAATTTGATGGTTTAATTTTAATTTGTTCTTACTGTGAAAGAGTCTGTCTACGCACCTAATGTGTTCAAAAATTACATAATTGGTGGGTTCAAATTGCACCTATTTTGAGTAAATGAGGTATGGATACACAAAAGCCAGCAGCAGCTGCTACAGAACTGTCAGGGCTGGAGAACATTCAGCCTCATGCTTGTTTACAAGTAGCACTCAGAGCAATAGATACTTGGATGACAAGTGGAACTTGAGAAACTAATGATGGATGTATGAGGACTCTGCAATTATTTATGAATCCTCTTTGGATTCCTGTGCTAAGAAAGAATAAGGTGTTAAGTGGTTTATTTTAAATAACCCAGAGTATTCCTTAGGATTCTTACAATGGTGTTAATATCTCAAATTCAATTTCTTTCTGATTTTCTGTCTCATACAATTTGTGACCTCTGCTAATTGCATAATATTTTAAAAATCACTGGTGAGCTCTAGTGTGATTTCAGTTGTAGTTTTTCTTCAGTACATGGTAAAATGTAATATAAAATAATCTGAGATATCAGAGCAAGAGCTGTGCACCTTTTTCTTTAACTCAATACACAGTATTACTAAACCTCCATTTATCACCATGAACCAGTGAGATTTGCAGTGTTCAATAACTCATCTGATTTTCTCTGAAGCTCCATTTACTGGGTGCTTATTTAGAAACACTAATCATTTTCTCTCTGAGAGCAGCAAGTACCACCTGCATTCCCTAGGACAATTATTTGCCATGCAGAAGATCTAGAAAATATTTTCCATCATTTTTATGTAACACTATGCCAGTGTCAAATTCTGCAGTTCAACAATGTTCATGTGAAAATGAGATTTTTTTTCCAAAAAATTCATCATTAAGCCAGTCATAATTTTGTTCAATAAATCAATATATACTGAGGCACATGACTTACACTAGTAATTTCTTTACTAAGTCATGATGTCAGAACAAAGCAAAACTATCTGAAACTCAGATAAAAGGAAACCTTGGAGGCTTCAAAAGTCTGGTTTTGTTCCTGCTTTAATTCTTGGGATGTATTCCCCCAAACCAGGTGGGAGCAGAACAGCATGCAGTGTAACTGAGTGCAGTAAATTCACATCGTCCCAAACAATGCTGTATTAGCTCTTCCTCCCACAGAAACACCATTACTGTATTGACTGATGAGAGAGAAAGTAGAAAAAGCCTCTTGTACTTTCCTTTGTCACATGCAAATATATCTTGGAAGCAGGACCACTCCCAGAAGTGATGTGGAGACTTCCTGCCCTGCATCTTCCAGGTGTATGTGTGGAGCAGGAGAAGGACTTTTCTAGATGCTAACCAAGCATAACCCCCAAACATACTAAAGAAAACTCTATGAAACATTTCCTGGCTCAGAGATTCAGATTAGTTTTTTTTTTAAAGAAATGAGTTAATGTGTCCTGTGTATTGAAAATATTTTCAGTGGCATGTTTAATAAAATTATATTTCTATAAAACATAGGCCTTCACTGTAATTAAACTGAGATACATATAAGTGATGTAAAGATACAATTAGGTTACTTAGTTGCAAAGAGCTATGTTTTAAAGCAAGCAGGGATTTGTTTTCAGTAAGGAAAGAAACCTATTGATTTAGACAGGTTCTGCTAAAAATACAAGTTTCACTGCTGTTTATTCTTTTGTGAGTAGGGTTTCTTGAGTACCTTTTATCTTTTATTCAAGCCTCCAATAATTATCAAGGGATTTCATGTTAAAATGTTTAGCAATTCAGTAAGTACAGAACTAACAAGGTTACTTAGTTTCTTTCAAAAATAATTTCTCCAAGGACGCTACCTTGCCTTACTGTGGCTCAGGGTATTAAAATTCTCATTTTGTGAAGGAAAAACTGAGTCTATGTGCAAGCTTCAAATAATTGGTTTTCTTTGGGTGACAATACAGATTTTCGTTACAAAGCCCAGATTTTTCAGAGTACTGAAGCACAGCTGGTGTTCTTTGAATAGGGAAGTTGATGTTTCACATTCTTGGAACCTTCAGAACATTTTGAGATTGATCATGTACTTTTTTCATGGTAAACTGGATTATTCAGAGGAATGCTGCTAATGAGAAAGCAAGCCTGTCATCTCTCCAAATGTGGTGTGACCTAAGCAGTAAGGATGAGACACAACATGATTACAATTTACTGTTTTTATGCATACCCAGAAACTTCTTATAAGACATGTCTTCCCTAGCATATCTTATGAACACTCTTTTCTAACCAACAAGGTCATTCCAAAGCTGCTCTTTGAGTGTGGGTAATAAATTGCCCAACAGGAGCCCAGCAGCTTTATTTAAGACCTGTTCTTCCACAAGGCTCTGTTTTGACACAGGTTAAAATGTAATCCCACTAATATGTAAGCACAAATTTCTGCTTTAGAAACAAACAAAAAATTGCTTTGAATTATGATAAACACTAAATGGCAAAAGAATTCCTTGAGAACAGATAAATATTCACCTAGACAGATGTGGGACTGTGCTGCAGGATGAACTTCTGAGTGGTCCTCAGGGTCACAAACTATTTCAAGAACCAGTCAGAAAACTCCATAATTGTAGTAGAGTCACCTATAATAAGAAGGAACTCTAGTGCTGAGCTAAGCATACTGGTAAATATTGATATGGTAAAGATTCAAATTGGGATTAATTTGAGCACTCGGACACGTGTTGAGAATTAAACTTGTTGGCAGCAAACTTTCTACAATGGTTGCCTCTCTCTATTTACTTAGGCCTCCCACAAGCTTCCATTTTCTTTTGTTCACACAGACACAATTGGCAGAACCATTCTTTGTCTCTTTGATGTTATATCCCTATTTTTGAACTATTTCTGACATCTGCCACTCTAAATAATTATTCCTGGGATGATATTTGCTGCTGAGTTTACCTTGAGGTGCTTGTGGAAAATTCCATAAGAAAAAATTAAATTCATAAATGGTTGCAGAACAGCTTAAATAATGTAGGTAATACATATGCCATCACAGGGCATAATGAAAAGAGTGGTACTGTGCAATGGTGAGTGTTACACACAGAATTCAGTATCTACCTAAAATCAGCTGGTTAAGTATCGTGCTGTATTCTGAGTTAGATATTTGGAAAACAACTTCATCTTTAAAAATGTTAGCTTCTGCAGGAAAATTCCTAGTGGGGTTTGAACTTCTCTCTCCATGGCTTTTCCCTGTTTATTATTTTTCCCATGAGACAGGCAGGTATTGCCAAGACATCTGAAAAAGTGTCAACAGTCTTGAACTTGGATGAAATACCCCACTGAAGTTCAGGAGCTTGGAATTGCTAGTGTAATGTTTTTGCCCTGGGGTTCATTCTGCATCCTACAGCTTATTACACTCAAGATACAGAATGATTGAAAATAGTGACTCCTGTACAAGGGGACACACTGAACAACAGCCATTTGATGGGACCATTATTTGCTTGCTCCTGTAAACTTGAGGCTACAGTATTCTCTTTCCATAGTAATGGACCTGGCCTCAATTCAAAAAATAAGAAAAATTCCAGCACAACAGTAATAAAATGTCCATTTTTTTTTCTAAAGAAGCCACAATAAGCGATGATCTAAACGAACAAAAATCTAAAATCACAAACCCACTGTCAAGCATGTCACCTGGACATAAAAAAAACCTGTCAGACAGAGCTGAGAAAGAACTTGAGAGACTCAGTATCAGAATTCAGGCAAAAGATAGAATAAATGGAAAAGAAAAAGGTTAAAATGGTAATAAATGAAATTGCCTTTTTAAAGGAGCTTTTCCTTCCTGCTTTCATTAATTTATGACTGAGCCATTACACTTCCTGCTAGGGTGAGAGTGAGGAAAGCTCTTTTTTCTATAAATAGGGGAATTTCAAAAATATTTTACTCTTTCCTAAGAGTTTTGGTCAACTACATGAAGAAATTGTACACACACACGTCACAAAAATTGGTTTCAGACCATTTAGAAAGTGCTGAAGGTTTTTCACTTGCAAATTTTAAAAGTTAATTATGCTAATCTCCAAAAAGAAGTGACAGTGAAGTAATCCCATTTCTGGTCTCTATGCTGTAATTTTTTTCAACCATCCAATGACTGAAGGAGTAATGTGCATTACTAATTTTACCTTTTGCTTTGAAACTTCATTCTCTGAGAACAAGTAATTTTTACTGTAGCTTCTCTTTCTGAGAAGCTATGAAAAATAGGCAAAACAGTTTACAAAATTAATTTGGTTTCGAGTCAAAAGTAAAATTATTCATATCTAAAGCAATGGACAGTACACAGAGAAATAGAAAGGTTACTATCAAGAAGGTTTGGGGTGAGAAGTCGTGTTACATGTTGATATTCAGCCAAGCAGTGAACAGTATCTGACTACCAACTTTTCTTTTTTTATTTTTTTCAGTTTGATGCTGACAGAGATGAAGAAGAAGTGTTCTTTGACATAAGTTCAGCAGTTGACAATAAGCTATTTGCAAACAAAGAGACTGCAGCAGGTGAGTTAATGTAAGATTTTAAGGAACCACATTTATTAAACTGCATTTGACATTGGTGGTATGCCATTTTCACATCCCACAGGTATGGAATGTCCTGTAGCAGAGTCTTGACCTCAAACATTTGCATAACCAAGGAGGAAAAAAAAAAATCTTTTTACACCTGGAAACTTCATACAACCCACCTAACAACTTATGTGCAAGTTAACCTTAAAATACTGTGGCAAGTCCACTAAACTGTATTATTAGTACAAAAACTTTATAAGTTGGTCAGTTCTAATTGTCAGCTGTTTCAGTTCTAGTGATGCCTCAGTGTTCACCTGAAAACCTGCCCTGTGAGATTGGTTGCTCCCTAATAATAGATACTAATTCTGAAACTGTGTGTGAATGTAAGTCAGGTGCTTGGGGATTTTATCTATTTGTATATTTATTATTTGTGCTTACAGAGGCTTGAATGTCTTCAAAGAAAAAGCCTCTGAAGGGCAAAGGACTGCAAAAGAATTGAAGCTAAAAATCAAAGCACTGAACACCTGTCAGAAATATTTTGCTTGAGGGGAACAGAAAAATGTTCTTCGGTAACTTCACAACTTCTTTTTACAGATGGCATCCCTAGTTGTTTCCCAAATAAACCATGAGGGTTATATAGGTAGATGATGCTATAAATGTCTTCTGAAACAGCACACAAAAAGAAAAATAAATTTCTAGGTGAAATGTTTTCCTGTAAAATTTACTAGCTTTATTATATGCTGGATATATATGTAGTAGAGAAAATAATGTATCTGGTCTCTCTTGTTTCGGGGACAACTCATCTCCCATAAATTGGCAGACAGAATAGATCTATTTATTTGTAATTGTGAACAATCATTTGGGGGCTGCCAAGAAAGGAGGAATTGATGAAGCACAATGAAGTAGCAACACATCTATTATGACTTTTTGACAAAGTGGAGATTACTTTTTCCTACTAGAAGACATTTGCAAAGAGCAGTGCTTCAGATAGAAAGATAAGGTCATATTTTGAAGATGTGAAAGAGGGTTCCAAGCCAGCTAGCCTACAAAACTCACCCATAAGGCTATTTTCAATAGTGTTCTAAATGAGATAAAGATGAAGTATCGGGGGCGGGAGGGGGGAGTGGGGGAGAGGGCAAGGGTTGCAAGGGGCGTTGGGGAGGAGAGATGAGAATTACAAAAAGTGCATCAGCTATAAAACTCACAGGTTTCCAATGGTCAGCTTCAAGCTAAGGTGCACACAAGAATAAAGACAACTCTCATTCTCTGTTAAGTGGCACACTTGCCTCTTTTGTTCTTAGCCTTATTCATAGAGGCAAGAGACGGCTTCCAAACTCTACATTCCCACTGTACAACACTGTGTGGATAATTGCCTGCGGATGCCCTAATTAAATGAGCTAAGTGCCAAATAGCAAGAGGAAAGAAGTGTCATAAAGGTGCTAGCTCTGACAAACAGCTTGACAAGACCTAAACAATTTGGACAAATTGGTTGTGATTCTGGATGTGTTCCAGTCAGTTCCTTGAAATTCTGATCTACTTAATAAATCCCTCACCAAAATAATTGGAGAGCTATGAGCTTTAGCAGACGCCATACCACAATCATCTAATTGGTGCCTAAACTGAGCACCAATAATAGTAAGGAGATTTGAAGTGGATTTCTATGAGATCAGGTGTTGAATTTCTAAAGGTTGCAATTCCAGCATTGCCTTGATCTCACTTTTTGTCTTTTAATCTTACTAGTGATATCGCAATATATTGTGGTTCCTGGTACCTAATGTAAACATAGTATTGCTAATATCTTCATGCCTTGACATCAATCTAATTCATATGTTATAGCTGTAAAACCCAATTGTAATCAACTTTGTAACAATATGTGCTGAAAGAAAACCACTGAAATTTTTATAGATTAAAATACATTTTTCTCGTTCTTGCCTTCTACAACATATTAAGACTGTTGCCAAGAGCAACAACCTGCCATGAAACTCAACAGTGTAAGGTTGCAATAAAATTTGTATTAGAAGCATCTTATTGAGAGGACAATTAAAATGTTATCATTCTAATGCTAATCAGTCCTTCAGTAAATTATTTCTATAATATTCCACTTGAAATTTATCTTCCAAGCATTTGTCTTGCCCAAGTGCTTATATGCAACATGTATTAATTGAGTTATTAGATGGTGCTTCAGAGTATAAACATGCTATTAAGAGAAGCAGCATGTTTCACAGGCTAGGCTTAGATTACTTTTATGACAGTGTTGAACAGTGCA
>JAWWEU010000005.1:11723226-11778671 GCA_035583155.1 Acropternis orthonyx
TAAACATGCTATTAAGAGAAGCAGCATGTTTCACAGGCTAGGCTTAGATTACTTTTATGACAGTGTTGAACAGTGCAAATACTATAGTTGTTAAAATATGAGTATGGACATATTTGAGCCAGTGAACCATACTGAGAGGAATTGCTAGCAGAATTCAAGATAAGTAATGGATTTAAGCAAGGGTTGGAAATACATTAGCTGATTTGCCAAAACACAAATGGTCCAAGGAGTAGACTTCATTAACTTGCATGATGGGGCATAGATGCCTTGTAATGGGACGTTAAATCAACTGCAGATAAATTTTAGACAGATCAGTACAGTTTAGTTTCATTGTATAAATGAGTTTAGTGAACTGTGAAAAAGCAATGCTTGACGTTTGCATACATGAAAACTTAAGGATGAACACACTTTCAGAGAAAGTGCCATGTACCCAGGCTAAGAAAACTGGAATGTTTTGTAGGACCACAGACACTTATAGCCATGCTCCCCTGGGCTTTGGGGTGGATTTCTATGGAAGAAACCACACACCTGCCCATAGCAGCCATACTCTGTCAGCCTTCCATGACCAACAAACAATATGTAAAATACAGCATGAAATGTAAAGTGAAGCCTCATGGTGAAGGAAGCAATTGAGCACAGCCATGGACCCCCTCTGGGGCAGGGGCATTGCTCTCCCTCGCTGTCAGATCTGGCAGGACTACCTGTCAGGACATCCTCCTACAGCTGCAGCCACCTTTAATTCACCTCATCCCTCAGTGCTGTGTCACTGGATCCCCTTCCATTCCTATCAAGACAAAGCTTTATGAATGATGCCTTCAGTGCCAAGATACAAAATGTGGCAGAAAAGGGGAATGCATTCTGCCTTTTCTTACTTCATCAGCCTGCACCTTGCTGGAGAGCTGATTATTCAGTTAATGGGGATTTAATAAAAACTTCCAACTGATTTATTTTTTAATTGTGCAGTAGTGTACCTAATAAAATCCTCTCATCTTTCCCTAAGGAAAACACAGGGCATATGAAAATAACCTGGTCTCCCTTGCATTAGTTGTATTTATGCAATTAAGGAAGCATGTTTTAAGTCCTAAGAGTACCTTTTCAGATCAGGTGCTTCCAAGTTATTTCTCCATGGCAGTACAACTTTTATGCACTTTCTTAATTAATTTTTTTTTTTTAGTTCCCTCTTTTGCAATTGATGAAGTTACTCACATCGCTTGCAATAGGTTCATACAAGCACAGGAAGGCTCCAAGTTAACCAAGAGCTGAGATTTTGTGGTGGAATGGGACATCCTTTAGAAAGGAATTACAACAAATCAGACTGTAAGCCTTTCCTCCTAATGGTAGACAAATATTAATTGTTTTGTCTCAGTGTATCGACTTAGACTTAGCAAAAGAAAAATAATACACCTGACTCAGAAAAGGCAGTGAAACATATTTATGATCAACGGTTTTGTTGTCAGGCATGAGATGTCAGCCTGCAGTCTCATTGGAAGTAGCAGAGCATGTTTGCTTCCAAACACTTTAACCAGTCCTCTTTTCCTTATGCCAACAATTTGTGTTTCTTCTAGACATTGTCACAAGTGTTACATGGAATGTTGCTGATTTGCACTTGGGTTTAGGAAACGTGGGCTGAGGTTTTAATTACCCACTTTCTAAGGCTCTCCCCTTGGCTTTAGCCTTGTCAGTAGATGTGCCACCACCTGGACTACCAACTCCCAATACCCTGCCAAGCAGCTCTCTGATGTGCTTCTGCTGCCACATGTGCTAGTGATGAGTTAGTGAGCCTCTTGTCCTCCCCTCAAATACCTGTTTTAACAAGAGTTAGTCCAAACTCAGCAAAATACGCTCCCTCCAACAACAAACTTAGCTGGTGCATAGCAAATTACTCATGCTGCACCAGGGATATTGCAAGTACTCTTATATGTCCCCTAATTACTTTATCTTGTTCTGGGAGTAGCCATTTGCTTCAATTCATTTCTGGTAGGTTTGTCTTTAGGTAATTTGAAAAGGGTAGATAAATCTGTACACTGTTCAGTGATAGATGGTTATGAGGCTGTTAGTTTTCATTAAACCAAGAAAGAAAACACAGATTTTTCAATGTTCCTTGACTATACCCTGGAAAGAAGCTATGTTTTCCCAAGGACACCAGCATCCTAGTTCAAGAAAAAAAGCCTGAAGATGCTTGACCATATTAAAATTGTATAACCATTATGGCTTTTATCACTTAAGATACATTATGCATGAGTATTCATTTTCAGCCTGACCTTTACATTTAAGTTTGCAGTGCCATTTTTCATATTAATGTTTCTAGCTAAGGATACAGACTGCTCTTGGTAGTTAAGTGACAGTTAATCAAGTGACTTTAATAAAGTGCACACAAGTGCCTTTAAAAGTGATTGATGTGTCAGAGTAGGCCAGTGCCAGTGACAACTGAGGCTTAGTTAAATTATATTATCAACAATGACACGGTGTTAAGAGTGAGATGTCAGCTGGGTAAAATAAATCAAAAAATTAAGATTCTCTCAGCAGTGGGAAATCTATTTGGCTGCACATAGCTTTTAGAGACAGGTATTTGCAAAAGACCATAAAGTGTATATGCCAGAGAACATGCTGCATATGTACATGTGATACTGTGTGGTACCAGTATAATTCCCTTCTGTAATTTTTTTTTATAGCAATCTGATAAAGTATACATGAGCACTGGGGGTGGGGGTGAGGGAACCAAAACAAAAACACCAGCAGATACAGGTCTTTCCCTGGTATCTCTTGTGTAGCCCTAGGAGTTAAACTGAAGATTAATTTGGCAGCAGTTGTGATACAGATTGCAAACTAAGACACCCTGGAATCATCACCTCTAGCAAGCAGTGACATCCAGTTCCTCTCCTCTATTCTCTCTCTTAGTGATGTTTAGTTCACCAGCTACATAGATTACTATGTAAACTTTAAAAGCAAACAAAACCAGATAATGCATAAATGTATCTGGCACAAAATGAACTGCAGAATCTGTTATTGATAGTGCTTCTTAGAGTGAGCCACTCATACAAACAATTCAGATGGTGAAAAAACAACACCAGGTCAGCAAGAGACTTAGCACTATCTATCCTCAGTGCCAGCAGGAATGTCATAGCAGGTAGACACCTGTAACCCAAGAAGGAAGGAATTGTTTTCTTTTGCTCAATAGTGATCTTGTTTGGCTGGGGGCATAAGGGCACAAAACAAAGCACATCCTACACTTCCCCTGGTGTTAGCTGCTGCTCCCCACGTGAAGTTAGTGATTGGACTCATCTGTGGCCACTGGCTGGTTATAATTTTTAAGTTTCTTTGTATCTTGACAGTATTTTTGTTATTTTCAAATAATGCTGTGAAAAATACTCCTGTAGTCACATGCCTATTCAAATTTTATTGTTTGTTGAATATGTGCAGTATTTGGTTTAGGGCTGCATATTCTGGAGGATCCAGGAGACCATTTCCTTCCCTACTGCCCAGGATTCAGATAATCTGAATGGGGTGACAATGCCAAAATATGATATCCATATTACACCCTTCCTGTGTTTATATAGAAAGATGATTGATGGTTCATCCTCCCATTCTGGTTTACTAATGACTACCCCCTTACGTGACTTCTTGAAATACAAAGCTCAGTTTCTGCTACCCTGCACCTTCAGCAGTTCAGCTGAAGCTAAACTGTAAAGCTCAGCCAGGTCAAGGCTTCTCAACAACTGAATTTTGTCATCCCACGTGCAAGAGAATGAATTACTGCTGGTCCTGCCACAGGAATATGACAAGGAGAAGGGGCAGAGCCACACAGTCACCCTGGAAAGAGTTAGAATAGGGTAGAAATGCGAACTTAACAGCTGAAAACATGATGCTTTGATATCCTATCAACATGACTCAATGATCCTTACATGCTAATCAGCACTTAGTCAGCATTTCCTTTTTCTTTCCTAAGCATGGTTTGTATTCTCCGGAGTGTGGCGATTTTACAGTTGCAAGTCATGGCACATAGAACATAGAACATGGCACATAGTCATGGCCCAATAAATATACAATCTAGATAAAACAATTCTCCATTTAGCATAACCCTTCCTTATTAAGATTTGTGGTAGCTTTTATGGATGCTTTGAAGGTTTTGTTAATAAAATACCATTCACCTGGGTACTCTGGCACATCTGAATGGTTCCTTGGATCATAGTTTTTGCATAGATACAGAAAATTGGAAATATTACAGTGTTCCATCACATAAAGTGGAAATTTCCAATCCATTTCTGAAGTCTAATTTTCTTTCCTATTTTAGGGCCAAATGAACTTGATTGCAGTCTGATTATGGATTCTGGAGATACTGTTTATACAGAATTTGACTTTGAAGACCAGGTAATTTTCTGTATATATGGCCTCTCTCTAGACAGTTTTCTAGTTTATGTAAATACTGTGCTGTACAATTTGTCTGAACAAGGTGGTGGAACTTTAAGGGTACATAAGCCAAAGGGCTTCTTAATTGCAACATAAGTAAATTCATGATACACAGAGGTTGCTTTCTGGTTAGGAGAAAAGAGTGAATATTATTGTAGTACTAAGAGCTTATATCTTCTATTGCTGAGTTTCCTCCACAGTTTTTAAAATACTGACAAATGTGGCAAATAGAATTGCTAGAATGCACTCTAAGTCTGCTGTATATTTAAGGAGAGGAAGTAAAAGACTTCAAAAGAGCAGCATGAAAATATAAAGTGTGAAATACGACTACAACCAAATCAAACATTCTCCCCTTGAGAAAATGGTTTTAAGAATAAAAACTAACAAATGCTTACAGCGTGTTGAAACCAGCCTTTCTACTGATCCTGTTGAATTCACATCTAAAAACTAAATTTTGATAAGTGTTTTTCTTGTACATAGGAAGAAAGAAGGCTAGGGAGGGGGAAAAAAGGGTCATATACATTTTTCCCTTCTCATTTTCACCTCCACTCTTGTAAGGTCACATCTGGAGTAGTGGCCAGTTCTGGGCTTAGTATTACAACATACAGAAATACTTAAGAGAGTCCAGTGAAGGACCACTAAGGTGACTGGGGACTGGGCCATCTGTCCTGCAAGGAAGGGCTGAGAGAGCTGAGTGTTCAGCCTGGAGAAGAGAAGGCTCAATTTGTACAGCAGTCTGAAGGGAGGGTGCAAAGAAGATGAAGCCAGGCATTTTTCAGCGTTGCCCTGTGACTGGACAAGAGGCAGTGGGCACAAACTGAAACATGGGAGGTTTCTGCGGTATTAAAAGAATTACTTAGATTTTAAAAATACATTTTTTAAGCCATCTGCCTATCACACCACCATACTTAAGGATGGTGTTTTTGTATGTTTTGCTTTCTGTCTTCCACTTTTGCCTGACTCTGCTTGTATTTTATTTGCAAATACCACAAACACCTCTCTAGATTTGTGAGCAGCTTGGCAAAAAATGTTAATTTGTGTTTCTGTTACCATTCAACTAAATGCAGTTGCAAATGTTTTCACCTCTTTCCTCATTATTTGCAAAAGATATCTTTTCTTGTGACATTTTAAAGCTAGTGAAAAAACCAGGGCCAACAAAACTGAATTTTCACTCAGTATTGTCAGATTATTCTTCTTTTTTTTTTTTGCAGTATTCAGTGCAACACTTTATCCTCTCTTGCAAACATGTTGTATGTTCTAGCCCTATTAATTTCTTTTAATTTATTGGTCCCTTTACTGTTCTTTTTGGCTCAGTTATTTCAGTCTGGCTTTTTTCAAGGAGGCAGTTGTTCTCTGTCTCCAAATCCCATTTTAAATCCCATTCTTTCATAAACCTTTCTTAAAACATTCTCTGCCCAGGAAACTCTTAAATTTCTCATCATCTTTGTCTTGACTTGTCTTGCTTCTTTATTGAAGGGTTTAGGTCTATAAAGCAAAATGTATATTTAAATTATGCTTGGCTGTGTTGATGTTAAATTTTGCATTTTAATATAATTTAAAATAGATTCTTTTGGCAAAGTATGAACACCAAAGAAATTATACTCCTGGTTCATAATGTTTGAAATACTGTTCAGACAATAAGCACAAGTTTTATAGTTATAAAATAAAATTAACAGAAACATAAGAAAATTATACTGATATCATATTTTCAAACTACATAGCTCACCAATGATACATTGCATGGTCCATAAAAGCACTGACGGCAGTTTTGAATGCATGTGGTTCTTACGTGAGACTAAGCAAGAAGACTATGATAGGACCTTATTGTCTTTGTGAAAAGCAAATATCCTTTCTGCCAGATGTGGCAGTCAGCTTTTCTCATTGTTTTGCTAAACTAGCACATTGTCATTCTGGCAAGAGTGCAATTCTGATATCAAACAGGGAAGGAGAAGTGAAGCTCAAACAGTGCTTAAATCCCTTCAGTCAAGGGCAGCTACATAAATATGAAGTGACTGACAATGTCTTGCTTCAACTGCAGGTTGGTAGCTTGATGCTTATTAATGACATTTTTTAAAAGTATGAATGTTTTTATTAGTAATAAATATTTTTATACCCAGTTTATATGGAATGTCTTGTACAAATATAAGGAAAATATAAAGAAGAAAGCAATTGCAACCAAAAGCCCTTACCATCTAAATTTTGAAATTATGCAATCACGTATTACATACAGAAGCAAAGAAGGGAGTGGAGATTACCATAAAGTCATAAAACCATCTATCTGCCCAGTCTGAAAAACGAAATTAGAAATTACCCTATGGAAGGAAAGATCAATAACTAAATTCAGGAGTGAGGAACTGCTCACATTCAAAACTCGAGCTCATTTTGACTGTGGCAGTGATTTAATACTCCAGTGATTTACCACATGCTGTTTACGGATTGTGTGAAGCATCAACAACCTTTACTCAGAGAATCTCAAGTGGAAAAAGAATGCGTGTCTGGATACAAATGTGTCATGCAGTGATGTTATTGCATAGGAAATCTGTCATGAGTATGTGGGGGATAAGAACTCTGGTTTCTAAGCAACCTTACACAGCTGAGCTGCTAAAAATGGCTGAATTTTAGGAGAACATCTTGGTAGTCACTGAGCAAGAGGAGTTGAGGGTTACACAGTGTGTACTGAAGGCAAAGCCACAGCTGGCAATGGGTGTCACTTGGCACAGCTGGAATGAACGTACAGATACCTTTGCATTTTCTCCTTCTTGGAGTGAGCCAGGAAAATCTTCAGTGTAAACTCAGCCAACAAAGAATCGCAGTTTTTCAGATATACACTACTTCTTGCAGAATAATGTCTCTTACTGGCAGGTGGGAACAAGGAGAATGAGTGGTGAGGTTCCACCTACTGATGTAGTCATTAGCTCATGTAGGAGTGCTCCAAAATACAGCAAAGTGCTTTGAGAAATACTTGGTGCCTGTTGTTGAAAAAGTGCAAAGCAACACTAGTGCAAACTAAGATCTGGCTTCTCTGAAAGAGTATGCAAGGGAAATTGAGTTTAAAACAACTCAGAAAAAGCTTGAGCTTTGTATTGTACATTTTATAAATGAATGTTCAATTAAATTCATCTAACTAAGTTAAAAGCAAGCTGTTTGTTTTCTACTGGCTAGAACACTCGTAATCACTAGGTCCCTACAGCACTGAAAGGCAGGAGAGAAATACCCACTTAAAAAAAAATCATTTTTTTCTCCAAATAATTTATTATATTTTTCTGGGGGTTTTGTTGGGTTTATTTTCCCCTCAGATCTGTCAGATCCTGTATTATAGTAGGAGTAATCTAGGTTTTTAGAATGACTTAGAAATACATTCTGCAAAAAAATTAGAAAGAAAGAAAGAAAGAAAGAAAGCAGAGAGTACCTCTCATTGAGAATGCCTTGTGGAAGAACCAGCCAAAGTTTCATGTGTTAGCAATTTCCATAGCCTTTTCTGGAATAATGATTACACTACTCATGACTTGATTGGAAAACAAAAAAAAGCAAAATAAAGGGATAAATTTCAGATATTTTCACCCATAGTAAGACTTCAGGAATATGTTTTGGGCAGCTCATTTTTGGGGGCAGCAGCTTTATAGAATATTCTCAATTTGCAGAATTTGCTGTCATGACTAGCATCTGGTTTAATAAGAATTGGCCTTTGCTGCTGGAATGCTCTCAAGTGTGATAAAGGTTTTTACTGCTCACTGTGTTCATTTATACTTGCCATTCAATTTCTCAACTTTGCCAGAGAGGCTGTCAATATAATGCCACTTGTTTCCAGAGATCAGACAAGTTTTATTTTTAACAATTGGATTTTTAATTAGAAACCTACCATTTGGCTTATTTCAAGTGCATTCAGGCCAAAAGGGAGAGTTGAAAAATTGGATCAGTGAATCCTATCAAAGAGCTCCAGAAGAAAAGAGCATCCAATTATTTTCTCATGAAAACAAGCCTTTCAAGACAACCTTAGTTAGTCTGAGGAATATTTAGACTAATTAGAGAAAAAGTTAAAATACACAGGTGACTGTAGAGTGAATATACTCCTGAACAAGTGCTTACAGAATTGATAACTTTAAAATTTGCAAAATGTGAAAATCAGGTAAACTTCAAGTAAAAACCCCTCAAAAGTATATTTAGCCTCGTCTAGT
The DNA here is from genome assembly GCA_035583155.1 of Acropternis orthonyx. Lineage (NCBI taxonomy): Eukaryota > Metazoa > Chordata > Aves > Passeriformes > Rhinocryptidae > Acropternis > Acropternis orthonyx. The sequence continues at coordinate 11,731,809 of JAWWEU010000005.1, forward strand.
GTTTGGGAAGGGTTTATGGTTTTCATAGAATGGTTTGGGTTGGACGGGACCTTATAGATCGTTTTGTTCCAACTCCCTGCCGCAAGCAAGGACACCTCCCACTAGACCAGGTTGCTCAGAGCCTGATCCAACCTGGCCTTGAACACTTCCAGGGGTGGGGCATCCTCAGCTTCTCTGGGCAACCTGCTCCAGTCCCTCACCACCCTCACATCTGCAAAACATTTTTGTGCCTTCAAAGGAGTTACCAATTCATAACTGAGGCATTTCTGTGTCCTTGCAGTGTCAGAGTGCAATTAGATAAATGCAACACAACACATCCAAAGAAGAGAGTGTCTTTTTTCTTGCCCCCCTAAACGTGTCAGAGACCCAGTAAAAGTAGATGTAAAAAAGACTGAAAGATAATAAAAGGGTTTCTGTTCAGCAGTGACAAGCAAGCTATTGAATTTTTAAAAATGCATAGCCCAGTCTTTGCTGCAAGTGCAGAATGTTTTATAATTAGAAAATGTGACAGCTCACTTGAAAAACTCACAAGCAAAACCAATATCAAGTGAAGGAAAAAAAGCCCTGAAAGATACTTACTCTCATTCTAACAAGACAAAACAAGCTCTTGATTAAAAGTTTTTGCCATGTAGTGACAATTCTTTTTACAGCTTGCTGTGATTTCCCATCCCCAAAGCACATAGGAATCTAGGCTTTAGGGGAACAGGAGGAAAGCTTTAAGTGAACTGATGCAAAACAGACTCCTTTGCTACCAAGACTATAACAATATTTCCAGCCTGACTGATTAGCATAGCTTAAAACTTAGATATTCAAGAGACATAATGAAAAGGTCCTGAGAATCTTTTCAGTGCAGAAACAGAACATAAATATTCATAAAACTGATGGGCAACAGCAAATTGTAAGCCTCATTTAACTAAAGCTCAGTGGGTTAAACCACAGACCATTTTCCTCCATTTACTATGTTTCCTATCAGTTGTCACTTTGTTTTCTCTACCTGGAAGATTCAGTCCAAGTAATTAATTTAACCCTTCAGACACAGTACTCTGGGGTTGGTATTACAATACAACAAAGACTAAGATGCACACCTCCATTAGCAGGAGAAATTTTCACTGGGACTTGTAAAGGTACCTTTCAAAATAAGATGAATCTTAATTAAATTATTCGAGGAGTCAGATCTAAAATGTCATATATTAATAATGTGCTTTCTCTTTACTTGAGAACATAAGGAACTACTGGGGTAACAGCGGTTTTATTCGTGCAGCATTAATCATTACAGGGTTTAGTAAAATGACCAAGAGTATCCAGAAGCCATTTTGGCTTTTAATGCTGAACACTTCTGCAGTGTCCATTTCTATTCCGCTGATAGACAGTGGTATCAGTTTGAATTACAGATTCCAGTTATACTGATTAAAACAGGAATAAGGGATAGAAAAGAAAATGAGAGGAAACTTAGGGAATGGTTGTGAAACTCTGTTCCCTCGACATTTGTTTTTGTTACAGAGCACTGAAAGGTGGAGTCCAATCTAAGTTTAAGGATATCTGCAAAAAGGAATAATGAATAAGCATCTAAAGACATGAAAGAGCTGGAGAGCAAGGCCTAACTACAGAGAAAAGATGTTTAATAGAAATGTACTGAAGTCAGTGAACAATCTGTTCAGTTCAAGTTGCCATGGAAACTATCCTATTAAATGCTTTTTAAAAAAAAACAGTTCTAGAAACAAAGTACTACGGTTTGCCTGTTGCAAAATGCTTCCTGAATAAGCTCAAACCAAGTGTATTTTGGTTCTTCTATACAATTTTGTAAGCTCAAATTATTTTTCTCTTTCAAAATCACCATTGTACACTGTAATAAAAGCATTATGTAAGAAAGCCTACTGCTCTATTTTCCCCACGCAAACCATGGCAAAATGGGTAAGAAAAATTGCCCTTGGCTCAGTCTGCATTTTTGCTGTGAAATGCCAGAAACAGTTGTTTGCTCCTTCTTTGACAGATGTTACTTGAACTTACTTTCCAATGATATATATACTAGGGGAGACTGAACTGCCAGCGTTAGTCAAAGTCTTTGCATCCCTAATTCTTTCCTGATTTTGAACCAAAAGTGGTTGCCTGCAGCTCTAGTGGGCAGTACAGGGCATGAGGATTCAGTTACAAGGATGGTGAGCTCAGGTGAGTTGCTGGAGATTTAAACAACACTGACAGCATTATCCTTCAAGATGTGCTGCATTTATGCTTCACGGAATACTTCTGCAGTAACTTAGGAAGCTCTTCTCTGTGGCTTGTGGAAGGTGTCTGTAGTAAAAGCATTACAATTTACAGTATCTCACCATCATTTTTCTAGGCAATAGCTGTAGGATAGTGTACGTTCTTTTCTCACACCAGCTTGCCCCTCCACTGAAAAAACCAAGGCCTTATCCCTTCATGCACAAAATACAACTTTACAGCTAACTTTATGAGTTCTGCCTTTACAGCCCAGAGGACTTGCATAATTCTTGGGGAATATCAGGCATCCCACACAGTTGATGCAAATGGGATCCAAAGCAGAACTTTTCATATTGCACCAAAAGTTGACAAAGAAATGTAAAGGTGTATTTTAAATCCTCCCCTCTCTGCCTCCTAAATTTAGACACCTTGCTCAGGACTGTGGACTGGTTCTGTTCACGTTAGCCCAGCATCCCTAAAGACAGCTACCAAATCCGTTCCTTAAAAACATTTGTGGTAATAATTCCTATATTTTAAAGCACTGCAGAAGAAACCACTTCTTTCTTTTATACTTCTTAATCACTGTTAAAGTATGTACTATGTATTTTTACATTCACATATAGAACTGCAGTGATTGCAAGGATGCTGTTTTGCTATGTAGAATAAAAAACTGCTCTTAAAATCACTTAGTTGTATTGTATTGAAGCAGAAGAGTACTTTGGATACACTGGAAATTAAAAAAAAATCCCCTATGTATTTTCAGAAAGCCATATGTTTCCTGTTTGGGTTTTTTTTCACTCCTTATGTATCCCATGATTGTGCAGTCAGCGTTAGTCATTTTGGGCTTAAATACCAGCCATAAAGAGTGAAAAGTGGCCTAGTTTTAGAACTTCTTCACAGCAGTGCATCTCAAATCAGTGGACTGTTTCTTCAGATAATTAAATTCCTTCTTAATAGAGAAGTTCTTTATAAATATTGTAGAAGTTTCTTGATGAAAGTTATAAACTACCTAATAATACATAAGTAGATGTGCTAGTAAACCATGAATGTACATGGTCAAATGTTAAAAAGAGAAGGTCTTTGAGTAGCAGAATTTGAGTGCAGTGGTCAATTTTTGTCTGAATAGCAGCAAATCATAGGATCTGAGGGCCACACGCTGGTATTATGTTTACAACACCTATTCTTGTCCTTCTCTGTGCCAAGATCTTTTCCTTTTTGAAAACTGAATTGAGACCAGCCTGTCAAAAAGCCTTTCTTCTTTCTTTAAAGTTAAAAAAACCCCAAAACCCAACAAAATGCACACACACACCAAAAAAAAAAAACAACAAAAAAACCCAAACAAAAAAACCCAAACAAACAAAAAAAAAAACAAAAAACAAACAAAAAAACCCCCAATAACTACAAAAAACCCAGACCACTGAATTTCAGGTCTCAGAAGGCAGCTCTCAGGGCAGAGAGATTCTGCATATAGTGTATGATGTGAGGGATCTCCTCATTAGGATTGTCATCAGGGGTCTTAAGAAAATGAGCTGAAGAGCTCTGAGTTTGTGTTTCAAATACTCTGGGAGAGCCCTGGCTACACTTTGCTGCTGCAGTGGCTTGATGTAACCAAAAGCCCCTGGGAGAATTTTTACCAAAAGGCACAAATACTACATGTAGAGAAGAGTAATTTAAGGAGTGATGGTGATTTACAGGAAAGAAGAATACTAAAGGAAAAATAGTCATAACTTCCAGGAAGAATTTTGTAGGCACTGGGAGATTTCTATAAATATAGACCTACTGAAAAGTAACTGAATATTTTCTGTGACAGAACTCTTTTTAAAGTAAGTGACAGGTAATAACTACGTACAGGTAATACAATGTCTCAAATGTCTTCAGGAACCAAATAAAAACCAAGTTCCAGCTCTTCAAGTTAGATACGATGCTGTGCCCTCTAGTTCAGTCTATTAAATATAATTAATATAAAAATTGCAAATGAGGTGTTTGATTTACTAGAACACTCTTATGCTGCCCTGATCATATAAACTGCTGCTGCTCTCTTGGGACGGGTGTTCTTATTGCTTACCCTGTTGGTAAGTCTGCCCTTAATAGGTAATTTCTTTGAAATTTTTGTCTGGTTTTTGAGTGTCTGAAAATCAATATGCAACTAAATAGATCTTGCTTTCCTTTTCATAATAATCATATGTATTTTTGTCAGTAAAAATACCTACAGAAGTTAACAAAAACCAAACCCCCACAAACTACAGCAAATAGATTGTGATTTTTTTCCCCCCTCTGGACTACTTATAGGTATTCTTCTTTATGCTCTCAAAGAATAAGAATGCAAAATCTGAAAAAAGACCTCAACTTTAAAAGTTAGATAACTTTTTCTTGGTTTACAAGGGTTAAAAATGGGTTAATCTGTAACTCTGTATAGGTTTGGGTTTTTTTATTATTTTCAGAACTCATAATAAGTTTTAAAAGAAAATCACAGAATGGGTCAGGTTGAAAGAGACCACAGTGGATTCATCTGGTCCAACCTCCCTGCTCAAGCAGGGTCATCCCAGAGCGCATGGCACAGGATTGTGCTCACAGGGTTCTTGAATATCTCCAGTGAGGGAGACTCCACACCCTCTCTGGGCAACCTGTTCCAGTGCTCAGTCACCCGCACAGTGAAGTTCTTCCTCATGTTCAGGTGGAACTCCCTGTGCTTCATTTCCTGCCTGTTGCTTCTTGTCCCCATTGCTCGGCACCACCGAGCAGAGCCCGGTCCATCCCCTGACACCTCCCTGCAGACACCGACAGACATTGATGAGGTCCCCTCTCAGTCATCCCTTCTCAAGGCTGAACAGGCCCAGCTCCCTCAGCCTGTCCTTGGAAGAGATAATGGCAGAGAGATTCTTGTCTTTGCTAGAAGCTCAGAAGTGAAAGGGAATCACAGCGACTTAATCTGTCAGCGTTTTGTAGCTCCTCCTACGAACACTTGATGTTTCTGCAGTTTCTAATTGTATGCATTCCAAACAAAGAAAAATCACCTCAAATAACATTTACTATTCTCTCATCTTAATTACTATTAGTCCCTTTTGACACGAATAACTCCACTTTTGCAGAATGAGGTATATAAGAAGATTTGCCTTTGGGGGGGAAAAAAAGCCTTGAAGTCTGAAAATACTGATACTGTGTCTTACTCTATTTACACATATTCATTAATTGTGGAGCAGAGGAGATCAGAGCACAGCCATTCCTGCTTTCCAGGGACACACTTTAGCACTCAGCTTGCAGAAAGCAGCTCAGCCTCAAAAAGTGTTTTGTAGCATAAATCAAATTTAATGGTAAGCAACTGTATGGTTAATAAAAATCTGTTCCCAGGGTCCATTGCCCTTACATAAAACCTGCCGAGAAACATGTAATTTTTATTTGTTTAAATAATCTGTGCCTGACACACTTCTTTGAATATTTACGTTTTCAAATTCAAACTTTTGAGAATAATTTTAGGCAACAATTATGCTGTATTTTAAATTTAGTCTCACTCTACTGCCTCTTTTCTCCTTTATCCATGATTATTTACCCTCTTCAGTAAATTTCTAGTAGGAATTCCTGTTATATCTGAAAAAACTGAATGAGACACTTTTCAGCACTATTTTTTAGAAGCGTTTGAGCAACAATGATGTGATAAGGGAGAATTTTTTTCTTTTCTGTGTTACAAAAAAAAAACCCAAACAACCAACAACAACAAACAACAACAAAGCAAAAATAGACCAAGTAGAACTCCCCAAGGCCTGGAGCAGTTTATTAATGGGTAACAGAAAAGCCTTCTTTTCATCAGGTAATAAACATTTCACAGCAGCTCTCACTAAGTCCTAATGACGAAAATGTCCCTTCATTAGATAAAAAAATTAAATCTATTTTACTGATTTTTTTAAAGTGGTATTAGTAGGAAAACTCAAAGATCTGAAGAACTCTGTATCATTTCCTTACTATTTGCTGCGACTTACTTGTCAGAGTTTTTTAATTACGGAAATTATGTTGGGTGGGAACTAAATGATCTTCCAACCCAAACAATTCTGTGTTTCTGTGGGATCACTTCACAACCTAACAATGAGAGGCGGTAACAAACTCACTAACCTTTGAAGTACCTACTACCAGTCAGATATTTACTAATAACAAGATGACAAGAAATCAGAATACCGTCAAAAGCCTGCATTTTCCAGCTCTAAAGAAAAATGTCAGATAAGAAATTCTTTACAGGTAGCAAACTTCTCTATTTAGCAATCATTTGAATGTACTGTGCATATTGTTCAAGCAGTTACACAGCTAGCTATGCTCCTCTAATTGATATGTTTCTAGCTAATATTTGTAGATAGAACTTGGCTGTAAAGGCATCTGAAATGACTACCCATCCTTCTTCAGCGCTCATTATGTATAAGATAATGAACTTCCTCACTTTGCTTTCAAGTATATGGAAACAGCTGCTAAAAATCTGTATTGCTGATGGCAATGTAGTGTAAATTGCCATTAGCTGTGCAGTAACTGGAGGGACTTTCCTTGTGTGATCACTTGCTAAATCGAACTGTTCTTTTCCAAAGCATTTTGGTGATGAGGCAGATCGGTGCTTTCAGGCTGATACAGGTTAGGCCATTCACAGTTTAGAGACCTACTTGCTAGAAGGACACAGTCAGAAATAGATACTGTCAGCTGTAAACCTGAGGGGACTGCACTGAACAGGGTGCCAGCCTCTGCCAAGGTCTCTACAAGGGGCCTCAAACCAAACAGCAGATTTAGCTCCTCACCCAGACCAGCACAAGAAGTGGTTGGAGGCAGTTTCAGTCTGCAGTTACAGGGGAGAACAAAGAGCAAAACTTGAAAGAAATAATGCTGCTTTCATTTCTTTCATTTGTTTGTGACCTTGATTTTTAAAGAAACTTTTGTGTAAACTTTGCGCCTAAAATTATTTTGATCCATAAACCTTCAAAGGCATGATAAGAAGCTGAATCTAAAATGAGGACTTTTTTATGTAATATATCCTTTGCAGGGTCAGTTATTTTATTGCTTTATTGCATCACAAAAAAAGCATGTAGGGTTAATACTGTCACTTGAAATGTAGGAAACAGATTAATCTCTCATTTGAAAATGTTGGTGGTTTTTGGGTTTTTTGGTTTTTTTAAGATGGCAGTTCTCCTGCTGTGGTGTAATAGGCTGAGAATTACTGTGAATCAAAAAATGAAAATATTCTGTGTAGCCAGTGTAATGGTACTTCAGCCTAATGAAGAGTACTTCTGTTTCAGTGATGATGTGAACAGAATGTGAAACCTGCACGGGTAGTGCATGAGTCTGCAAATTAAACTGGCCAGAAGTTTACCCTTTCTAATCACCCTGCTGTTCATCTCATCTACCCATGCAGCTATACACATTTCTAACAGTGGCTATTTCTCAGAGCAGGCTGGAGCTGTGCTGTAAGAAAATACAGCTTGACAACCATATGCTCTTTTGAGATGAGTGGCATAGCATGTTCTGTGCTGATATTATGCACAGATTATGTAATGTGAGAGGGCTACTGTCAATGCTATTATTGATATTTATAGACTAGTTTAAAGTGTTGATAGTATATCGACACCACATAACCTAGACTATGTCCCGAATATATGGAATTCTCATTTATGAGAACAACAAACAATTCCCACTGTGACACTCTCGCTGTTCAGGATTTGTAATTTCTCATTGATTGTACCATACAGTGTGTGACAAAATCATTCTAAGTGGCCAAGTCTCAGGAGGAAAAGCATGCCAAGTTCCCCATTTCCCTGGTGTAATCCCTCTGTAGTTCAGCAGCCTTTGTAACAACTTGTAGTTTGTGTTGCATTCTGAAGGTAAACACATTTTTATAGAAGTTATTTTAGATCAAAGAATAATTTCATATTTATATTGTAGAATTTTCTCCAATATTGCTTTCCCACTATTAACTGCTTATCTTACCGTACTTTGGAAGCAATTCATCATGCACACTGGCTGCTTGTATGTAGATCATAGGGGAACTGTGCATTTGGATGCTGAAAAGCTGTTCCTCACAAAGCCAGTATTATAGAATCATAGAATGGCCTGGGTTGGAAGGGGTCTTAAATATCCTTTTGTTCCAACACCCCTGCCATAGGCAGGGACACTTTTCTACTAGACCAGGTTCTAAATGCCCCACCCAACCTGGCCTTGAACACTTTGAGGAATGGGGCATCCACAGTTTCTTGGGCAATGTGTTCCAGTGCCTCTCCACTCTCACAGTGAGGAATTTCTTCCTAAGATCTAATCTAAACCTGCTCTCTTTCAATTTAAAGTCATTTCCCCTGGTCCTGTCACTCCATGCCCGTGGATAGAGTCCCTCTCCAGCTCTCTTGCAGGCCCCTTTCAGGTGCCGGAAGGCTGCTCTAAGGTCTCCCCAGAGCCATCTCCAGGCTGAATGATCTCCACCCTCTCAGCCTGTCATCCTAGGACAGGTGCTCCAGCCCTCTGGTCATCTTGGTGGCCTCCTCTGGGCTCACTCCAAAAAGTCCATGTTCTCCTCGTGCTGAGGGCCCTGCCCCATAGATGGATGCAGTGCTCCAGCTGGGGTCTCACAAGGGCAGAATCACCTTCCTCGATGCTGCTTTTGGTGCAGTCCAGGACACGGTTGGCTTTCTGGGCTGCAGGTGCCTATTGCTGGATCATGTTGGGCTTCTCATCCACCAACAACTCCAGGTCCTTCTCCGCAGGGCTGCACTTGGATCCATTCTCCGCCCAGCCTGTATTTGTGCTTGGAATTGCCCTGTCACAGGAGCAGTACCTTGTACTTGGCCCTGAACTTTGTGATGTTCACATGGCCCCATCTCTTGAGTCTGTCAGGGTCCCTCTGGATGGCATCCCTTCCCTCTAGCATTTCGACAGCACCACACAGCTTGATGTCTCTTCCAAACTTGCTGAGGGTGCACATGATCCCACTGTCCATGTCACCAACAAAGATGTTAAACAGCACCAGTCCCAATACCAAACCCTGAGGAACTCCACTTGTCATATGGGACAGTTAATCCTCTCAAGGTATCTTGGGTCCTCCATGCTCATGTTCCAGCAACTGAAACAACACTAAGAACACTTCTGTGACACTGTAAATTGTATCTCCAATATAGATTAAAACTGAACGGTTAGAGAGAGATATTAAGATATACAGATGAGTAGATATAAGAAGAAATGTGAACTGTGCAGAATATCCATTTCAATTTGTCAATTGCTTAATTAACAGGAGGAGGAACAGTCAAGTTTTTCTGGTTATGAGAGCACAGGAGGTGAGTTTCTTTGTCAACTGCCATTTAATTTTGAAACCTTTGATTTCCCCTTGTGTTTAAATAGTTACTTAGAAGGTAAATTCAGGTTATTTATATTGTGAAATTTATTTCTCAAAGTATTTTATCATGTGAATTCTCTTCAAATGCAAATTAAAGTTTGTAGAAGACATTTCTATACTCTTGAGGCCAGTGGATTCAAAATTATTAGAAAGTACTAGTGTTAATCAGCATCAAATCTCACAGGTGTTTTCAGAAATTGGCAGTTATGAAAACCTCCTTGGAAATTATGAGGTGCTGAGAGCCTAAGAGGAATGAAAGGATTAATCAAGACTTTTCATGGATAATGATATTTTGTAATAAGAGATCTCACACCACATAATAAAAACCTCAATTGTATGAGGTAAATTAATGTGTCTTGTAAGTGATTAAGTCAAAGACATAATAAAATTTCAGCAGGCTCAAATAGTGCAAGATCTTCTGCACTGGTATAATCAGGCTAATGACTGGGACTGGGACCAGAAAGAACTGCTTTTTTTAAAAATACAATTTCAGTAAAAGGCAAAGCTGTAGTACATACAGTAGTTTTGGTGAGAGGATTACCTGGATTTCAATTAAGATGGTTATTATTTGGCTGAATTTGAGAATCAGAGGAATTTAGGACTACATTTCGGAAAGTATAGACTCTGAATGGGATGTGGGCAAACTTCTATACCAATTATAATGTAATAACATATTTAGAGAAGACTGCAGTGGCCCAGGAGGCACATTATTACATCAAGATGTATCTGCTTCTCTCTTTTTTCCTCTTTATTTTTTTTAAGAACTGATGTATATGTGCAAGGTCTAATTTTCAGGTAAAATATCTGTATCATATCTGCAATGAGAATTATGAAACTGGAAGATTAATAGGCTTGTGGATAATAACTCATTTTAGAATGCAGAGCATTACGGCGGAAAGTAAATCTAGTAAAATCAGATACCCTTGCATAAGTGTTACACAATTTGGTGTGGTAAGTAGCTGACATAAAAATCAGTAGCTCTTGCCAACTAAAGAATTTTTATTTCATTTTAGACTTTTCAGAAGATCTGAGGAAATCAAACATAATTTTTATTGTTGGTAAGTAGGATTTCTAACTTAACTGCTACATTTAAAAATCCCTATTATTTAGCTTTGATTATGAGTCTATGATTTCTTTCAAAGTTTAGCAGAATAGTTTGGTTAAGAATATTTATACTAAAATGGTGGTTGTCTTTTGAAAGGGAGTTAGTATTTAATAATATGTAGTTAACTTGGGTCTGACCATACTAACAACAATTGTGTAAAGCTCAGAGCAGGAGGTTAATTTGAGTGTGAATGTGTTCAATATAACCTTAGTTCATGTGCAGTTAGAGTTGTGTGATCTCTCACACCAAAGCTGCCTTGCTGGCATTAATTAAAATGTTACTAAATGGGATTATAACTCAGTATTTTGAGGTTTGGGTGGAAAAAAAAAATCAGGTGTCTTCCCCTCTTTATTTGTGAAGCAATTTCTGTTAAGTACAGGTTTCAATTCTGCATGTGCTCAACATAAAAGTAAGTAGATTTGTGCATTCTTTTTCCTAATTAAAAACAAAAACAAACAAAAAAGCTTCCAAAATTAATAATGAATGAATGGTAGTTTCATTCAGAATTCAGGAGGCATCAGAAAAGCTTCCAATACCAGCAGGTTGAGGGAGGTGATCCTTCCTCCCTGTTCAGCACTGATAAGGTGCATCTGGAATACTGTGTCCAGTCTGGGCTCCCCAGTACAAGAAAGATGATGTACTGGAGTGAGTCTGGTGCAGGACCACAAAGATGTTTGAGGAATAGGAGCATCTTTTATTTGAGGAGAGGCTGAGAGAGCTGGGACTCTTCAAGCTGCAGAAGAAGAGGCTCTAGAGATGTTCAAACCGCAACCTGACTGAGTTCTGATCAGCCTGCTGTAGCTGACCCTGGTGTAGCAGAGCTGTTTGTCTAAATGATTCCAAGAAGTTCCTTACAACCTAAAGGATTCTGTGAGAAGAGTGTTTTTGTGTTGTAATTTTATCTCACCCTGTCTTATACCAAATGCAAGTTGACTCAATTTATTGCAAGACTATGGTGGATGTTACAGGTTTGAAAATTAAGTTACTAAAGAGTTCACTGGAAACTTTTGTTAAGGTAAAGGTGCATAACACTTCATATTTTAGTCTTTAAGCAAACTGTAATCCAATACTTACTGAAGTACATCTTGCTGCTATTAAGTACAGTGACAAATTTTCATTCTCTCTGTCTCATGTATCTTATTGAAAAATGATGTTTGGATTTATACAAGCAGATTTCTAAGAATAAAAAAGTGAAGACATTCAAGGACTTTTGCCTCTGAAATTGTCTGTTACAAACCATATTTTCCATTTACTTCTGGGCTGCTTTTTCTTTTGCAAAGAGCGATCTTTAATTTTCATTTACAATTTTTTATAAGGCATCTACTAGCTATCTTGCAGCTTAAAATTGAAAACACATTTTTTTCCTATTTATTCCTGCTCGTAAATCCATCTCAGACTTTCTAGTAAATGCTTTCTGGGAACAGAGATAGATTCTGCTTAATCAAAACTCTAACCTTTCATTGTTGAAAAGGTTATAATGAAAATTCTACTGATTTTACTAGGTACAAACATGGGTTACTTTTCAAAAAATTATCTAGAATTATTTATATTTTTCCCCAAAATACTGCCATTCCCACCCCCATCCTTTGCATCCCTGAAAATGTTTCTTAAAGTCTTATGTGAAGAGTGGGAGTTTTTTGTGGTTTGTTTTTTTGGTGGGTTTTTTTTTTTTTTTGACCATCAGGAGACCCTCATGGTTGGTTATTTGGCTGCAAAATCATGATTTTATTGCTCTTAGGTAGTGAAGGTGAATGGTATTTCTTGGAGAGAGATCTGTTGCTGCTGCTAAGTCATAGTGGCCACAGGCTCTTTTGCTGGCCCCTGTGCACTCCAGATTTAGCATTATACACACTACCCAAATGCACTCTTTGCTTGGGCAGGAATCAATCCTGTGAATTGTAAAAGAATGAAAGAAACCCTGAAGAAGCTTCACAGGAGCATAACAAAACTATTGGGGTTGTGGGGAGAGTTGGAAAGACAAGCCCCCCAAATTGCCAATGGTTAAGTGCTCCATGGCAGTGGGCAGCTCTAGAGATGTTCAGCCCATGACACCTGGAGTGGAAGGAGAGCAGGGAAGATGGGTTACAACAGGCTGCCTTAGGTACTTAAATGGGAAAAACTGTCTTGGTCTCAAGTGCCATTAGGTATGTTGACTCATTACATATGTGTATTTATTCACAAATAAATAATAAGATGTTTATAAAGATGTTTTAAAGCTTGAGATCTAAAGATGCATATTTGAGATAGTTTACAAACTAATCAAAATAAAATGCACCATCTGCCATAGCTGACAAACTGAGATACTGTTTATAAGACAAAGGGAAAAAAACAGGCAGTTTTCTCCCCTACTAATTACCTTGAAAACTGTCCAAAAAGGGAAAGAAAAAGAAATAATCTAATTAGCAAAGGTTTACATTAGAGCTAATGTAGGAATTAATTGGAATAGCAGTCAAGTTGGATCAATTAAGCAACAATGTCAATGTTTTACCCAGATGGTAAAGCAGAGACAGAACCCGCAAGTCAAAAATGTAGGAGGTAAGAGCAGGATAATGAAAGAGGCAAAACAGAGAAAAATTTGGCCAATAAAGTAAAATTTAAGACAAAAAATTGTACAGAGGTGCACAAAAAAATTTGGGTGATGCTCTAATATTCAAAACTTAGGCAATTCTTGCCTGTGATTAAAAAAACAAACAACAACAACAAAATCCAGCAACAAGTAATTTGTTTCATCAATTTTAACCACAATGAGTGACGTGTGATCATTCTTAACTACTGCAATACTCCATATTGCATCCACCAAGCTGTCATACATAACACAGTTATTGGGATCATTTCCCTTCCCTATCCTCTACAGGAGGTTCATAAAACACAGCCGCATTTGGCTTTGGTTGAGGCTTTGGGAATCTTTGTGCACTTTGGATCAGAAACCAACTCCCTGCTGACTCGTAAATGAGGTGTGTAAAGCTTAGTCAATGTAACCAATTTCCTCTGCAGCATCTTCCTTATATTCTTGCTGATGTACTAAAGCTGGTAATTGCTTAAACTCAGTGTAAGGATGACCGGATTTTTAGCTGACACTGAAGATACTCTCACCATTTACACTTAGAAGTAAGACAGTATCAGCTGCAGACAGTAGCTTCTTGTGCACACACCAGACATAAATAAATCACAAACCCCCAACTCTTTATTTGTCCAATGTATGTCAGACCTTGAATGACCTAATCTAATTCAGTTTATTATTAATTTAGCCCTGTTTGAGTAGAAGGTTTAACCAGATAAAGTCCCTTCCAACCTAAATTGTGCTACAGTACCTGTATTTACAGCTCCCTCTACAAAGAGGCAGAGGATGAGTAGTGCTGGTAATTAAACCCCCATCAGCCCAAGCACTAACTGTAGAACCTCAGCAAAGCTGATTTCCCTGACTTCCCATGAAATGAACTTCACATTTTCTTTAAGAAGGATGAAAACTCAGTGATGCCCCAGATCCTCACATCACACTGCCAACACGTGGTCCAGGTTGTTTTCTGATTAAAATTGTCTTTCAGAAAAAAAGAAAAAAAAAGAAAAAAAAAGAAAAAAAAAGAAAAAAAAAAAAAAAACAAGCCAAATTAAAAAGTGTTGGGGATTTTTTGTTGAGGAGGAGCTATTGAGACGCCTTCAAAAGCCATATTCTGAAGTTACGGCATATTTTTTATGTACAAGTAGCATTGAAGTTAAAATTGCCAAACTGAACAAGTCCTCCAAGATCATAGCTTGAATATAAGGATAGATTGACTGGGGTTATTTTGGTTTCAGTTCTGACTTCTGAGGCTCCACTGTGCAGCTAGGTTCCCTCTGCAAGCACATGATACAGGGATGATACTCGATATGATAACAAGGTCTAGAAATTGAAACATTTTTAAATGAATGGTGGGACTCTTGTAAATCCTACTGCTGGCATTTTACATAAATGTTCATGATATTCTGGTATATGATAAACTTGTAAGATTTAAAATAGAGACATCCCAATCTGTCCGTATGACACTTTTGCTTTATTAACATTTCTGACAGCAAAGCTGGTTCGTGAACTGCTCATATTGCTTGTTCCTGCCCCTGCTCACTCAGCAGCAGTCCCAGCTACCTGCATCAACACTAATTCATCTGGTTGTGATGTTGTTTTGTAGGTCAGAGCAGTACATTTGAGTCACGTGCCCAGGCTTCTGGTCCTTCTTAGTCTGAGGGAGATCTGAGATCTTTCACTGATCTGAGGCTGGCTGCAATTCAGAAGTGCTGCTTGGGCAATTGTCATATCACCCTACTCGCTGAGACCACTCTTTTTCTCCCCTCAAAGTGCTCTCTGTGAAGCATTTCTGCAGTCCATAATTAAACGGGGAGAGGTAACCACCTCGGTCAGCAGTGCTGCTGCAAAGTTATTTACCAGAAGATCCCCTCACAAAAGCAGATGAATCAACATAATGGAAGGGAATACTGCTCTAAGGGACTGCATAGACCTTTTAATCCAGCCTTGTTTACAGAAAAGCAATATACAGAATGGCATTTAATTTCTATGCTAGTACCCTTGTTCCACATTCTTGCTTACTATTTGTATCAAAAAGCACAAAGGGAGGCATAAAGGGAGACACAAAGGAGTCAGTTTCCAAAAATAATTGCACTGACTAATACAATGTTCTTAATTTCTTAATCTGCAATTTTTGCTTTTTATAAAGGTAGCAAATGAGTTTTAAAGCAAGATGTACTGCACTGAGCAATACAACCATAATACAAAAGCATGCCAGCATTGAAGAACTGCTGGTAAATCTACATTGTCCGGCAGCTCACAGCACACTCATAATTCCTCTGGCTGTTTTCTAGGCCTTAGCTCTTTATCTCCATGTCATATATAGAAATCAGAAAACAACATGATTAATCTGAATAGCAAGTTCCCATGAACCACCACTTTTTTTTTTTCCCCAAAATATACGTAGGCAGAGTACAAGATGACAGAAAAAATGACAGCGTTCACAAAGCATCTTACGCCTTCACAACAAAAGCGGGGGCATATTTTCCTCCTAACAATTGAGCCATTGGAAAAACTTGACTACCTTTTTCAATGCCTCAAGTATTTTCCATTTGAAAAACATCATAACAAGTTTCAGCGAAGCCTTCTTAACTGAAAAAACTGTTTTGCTAGTGTTTGTTATGCTTCATAAGCAGCTGTTGTTCCAAATAAACTTTCTTCAAGTAAATTATTTTTTTTTCCCTTTAGAAAAATGTGTAGATTTAATAAAAATATCCTCTAAAAGAACAAATACAATTTTTGCAACATTACAAATTGGTAGCGAGCCTCTTGACTACGTGGTTAATTTGCTGTTAAAGCTGCTTATGTAGCAGCCTTGTAAATATGTACCCTGAGGAAGAAGGAAGCATCTGATTAGTAACAAAATGCACTTTCACATTCTTTCCCACCAAAATAGCTCTACTTCAGTCACATGAAATACTTCAGAGGGGGACAAGACATTAAATAACACTTTAATTTCAGACATGTAAATTAATACTGTTGTAAAGGCCAAGTGTGTGCTCAGCCCTCAGTGCTGAAGTTCCTGGGGAATTCAGCCCCTCCTCAGAACAGGCCTAGCAAGAACTGCAGTATTTTTCATTGATAAGAAAGTACAAGACTTGGTAAAGTGGGTCATACACAACTGTCAAGCAGTCAAAATGCTTTACTACTCATGAAATGAATCTAAACATCAGTGGCTATAAAAATTACCATTTTCAGAATATAACTTTGTTAATTATGCCTTTTCCTCTTTAAAGAGCTCAGCATTTTAATCTCTGCTTTGTTGGAACTCTTCTATAAACATGGCCAATTTTAATTAATGTTCTGGAGGCATACTCATTGTCATGTACACATATATATTGTTTTATTCTGACAGTGTTCTCCTTTAAAATACTAGCAGACAAAGGTGTGAGAAACACATCAACTTTTCTGAATATTTAGCTGCTAAACAACCAAAAATTTTCCATGTGTTGTTATTTCAAAAAAGAGATCTAGTTCATTTGGTATATGAGGAGAAATTATTACTTTTCTGATTTGGGTCTTCATTCAGAAAAGAAACAGTTACATAAGAAACAGAATAAAATAATCCTTATAGCTGGGGGTTTTCTTAATACTGTATACGTACAGCAGACACTCCACTGCTAGCATATTCAAGGCCAGAAGACAGGATCTGTAAACAAGCACATGCACACACAAACTTACTGATCGAAACCCCCAAACCAGACCAGAAATACTATTTATCGCCACTCAGATACTTAACGGACTCATTACAGGTAATTTGCCTGTAATTTCTCTACATCTGTTTCTTTGTAGCCACTCCTGTTTTTATCTTGTTTTCTTTCAACCGGTGCTTTTACAAAACAATAATGTTCTTCATATTAAAGCAATAGAAAAACAGCATGCAACCCACGTTTGCAAGATGAGCCTGTGACAAAGACAGCTCTAGCAAATATTGTAGCACAGGTGTGATTCTCACACCATGGGCTGATAATCGTCTTTGTGAATCTGAAGTAAAAGACTACAGATTACAGCAGACAAACCATTCCGTTGATGCTACTGCCCTGTGACCCAATTTTTAGTCTCAGCTACGGTACTGTAACTTGTCTGAAGATTATTTGCTCAAAGCAATTATTTCTTAAATTGAATGAAAAAGTTAGAATAAAATTCGCTCTGTTGTGAACATGTTATTCCTGTATTTGTAGAAAGATAAGCAAACAGGAAAATCATGTATTTTCCAACATCCTAAATACACATAGCAGAGCTGCGCAGTCATACCTGCAAGTCCCAGCAGTTGTAAGTCCACAAGTTACACGCTGAAAAAACTTCAGTGAAAAGAGTATACCTTGTCTCCCTACAAGGGTATAATTACCTCCTGCTGCAGTGAGTTTTCTGAATAGATGCATCAAAGACTGTAAAATTGCTACTACACGCAGTGAACTTGCTCCATGCATTCCAATCCGGTCACGATGGGCCTTTTGCTTCCCCTGCCCCTCTCACACCCCGGCCCTCCATGGCCCCCCAGCCCTCGGGTCTCACCTCAGCATCCCCGGCGGCTCCGCAGGTCACAGCCACAGCAGCGGGATCCCCACACGGAGCTTCCAGCAGCTTCCATGGACCGTCCATCCCTCCAGCCAGTCTGGGGGGCTGCAGCACCTCAGGAGGTGGCTGAAAGCTCCTTTGGCTTTTTATGTCTTTGGCCTCCAGGGAGAGGAGGGAGAAGCACTGAGGTAGTGGGACAGGGCAGCTCCTGCAGAGCGAGGCGGTGCCAGAGCAGCCCCACAGAGGAGTCTGGGAGAGGCAGAGCTTTGGGGCTCTCAGACGAGGCCGCTCTCGGAAAGGGGAGCAGGAGGCTGGAGGTGCCACCCCTCCCAGGAGCTCACCTACGGCACTCACCGGGGTCACTGCGCTGTCCCTCGGGCCCTCTGACCCCCACAGGGCCCGGGAGGGGGGCAGGGGCCCGGCGCAGGTGCCTTCCCTCAGCCTGGGGAGGAGTCACTGAGCGGCTTCACCTGCGCGGCCTGTCGGTGAGGCTGCCTGTGAGCCTGTTGGTTATTTGGCTGTGGGCAGGGGCTCGGGGGGTTCCAGCCGAGAACAGCTGAGGGTGGGAGCTGGTGGGGGCTCCTGGTTTTGGGCAGACCCGCCAGCACTGGGAGCTTTGCAGCTCAGAGGGAGAAGGTGCAAGCACAGTGACATTTTGCTCTGATGTTCACCACAGTTACTGCATGTTTGTCTATGTGCATCCCACCTGACAGAGGCACGTTTTGCTATCTCTTTTCCTATACATTTCCATCCCATAAGCAGGGGGCAAACTGTTTCTCTCACAGTGATGCAGTGAACATTAGTTGGCTACTATTTATTGCAGCTGTCAAACTGAACCTATACCAAGACAATTACAGGCTGTGTGTTTCATGTTTTCCCTTAACATGCTAATGCTGTTTTAAGAACAGGTTCTCTTCTGCACAAGATTTCATGCTGTTATGACTCCTTCAACTTCAATACACATTTTTGGGTCAGCAGTACAGTGTATCAGACTTGTATATGACTTGCTCTACTGTAGAGAGTGTCTGTGTAAAAAAAAAAAAAGGCAAAATAAACAGTCTCATCCTATTTCCTTCCGTTTTCTTGGTTTGCTACAGTTTGAGAAAAGGCAGATATTTATTCTTTTCTAATCTAGATTTTTTTTTTTCCCCTCACAAAGGTGGGCCTGGCTCTGGCAAAGGCAGCCAATGTGAACAGTTAGCCAAGAAATATGGATTTACTCACCTGTCCACTGATGAACTTCTCCAAAATGAGTTAATGTCATTATCAGAGAGAAGCAGATTGATCAAAGACATCATGGAATGTGGTGAACCTGTGCCTGGCGTAAGCAACAGTTTTATTTGGGGCTCTGATGGTAAAACAAAGACAGTGTTAGGTAGATTGTCTAAAAGGATGGAAATAAGATACTGGAACTGATGATTCCCATTTCAGTAAAATTAATCTATAACCTGAGGTAGAATGTTCCTCATTGCCAAATCTGTGGCACTTGTTTCCCCTTTCAATGCCAATATTTCTTTACATTTCGGGCCTATATAGGCAATAAATTAGACATGAAATACAGTGAGACAGACACATTGCTAAATGTAAGTATAAGCACAGAAAACAGAAACTTTATGTCCTTTTTATAGCTTTATATTTCAGATTCAGAGCTGCTCCTCCTGGCAGCTATTCTAAATCACAGTACCTGCAGCAGTTCCCTGCAGAGTTGGCTGACATCCCAGAGTAGCTGGACTGCAGATTAATGGAGACTGTGAAGGCAGAGGGTGTTGTTCTCAGCTGGACTTGACTTTTACATGGCAGGTCCACAGCCCCAACTCTTGGTGGGTCTTCAGCAAGTGCAGCTGGATCATAGGATGTGTTTGTTAATGAAAGATACTGGGAAGTGCTGCTCAGGGGAAACTAAAAGCTGTGCTCAGGCTTGATTTTGATTGCTTTGCTCTTCAGTGTGTTTGGTCAGATGGGGTCACTTTCCATGTAGTATAATTACATCAGTGACATAGCAAAATGCAATCAGATTGGAAAATGCTGCAGCAGTACTCCAGAGTTTCATAGGTATTAACATTCATTTTGAAACTGAAATATTCCCGGGTATCTAGAGGGCACTTTGGGAACTCTTGGATGGATTGCAACACTAGATTTGCGTGGCATAGCTGGTCCTGAGAGAAGAAAAAGTAGGGTGCCCTACTACCTGCAGGACAAGAAAAACACCTGCATTCATAGGGCTGACTTCTAGCCAAGCGGGGCTGTTTTCAAGGGTGTAGCACTAAAGTCCATGTAACAAACAAAGGTATCAATTTTTTTTTTTTTTTAGATTAACCAAGTAACTCCCTTTCTTTCCTGTACAGGGTGTTGTTCTAGAGCTACTGAAAGAAGCCATGGTTTCCAAGCTAGGGGACACTAAAGGATTCCTGATCAATGGGTATCCCCAAGAGCTGAAAGATGCAGAAGAGTTTGAGAGCAAGGTGACCATATAATTTTAATGCTGTTGTAACTCCTGTTAAGATGCAACTGTATTTCTGATGCTGCTTGGGTCCCCATCTTTAGTGATTGCAGCAGGGACATGTAAAGAGCCTATCCAGCAATGCTGTGCTGCTGATCATTGAAACCTTGGCACCCCATCAGTATAGCAACTCCAGCTTTTGCCTTTACCTACACAGACTCCAGAATACAAGGAGAAGTAGAAGCTGATTTTACCCAAATTTAATGCAAACCAGGAGCAATTCACATTTAGTAGAAAACACCATTTTAGAATCAGTTTTCTGATTCTAGTGGATGACACTACACTTCTTAAGAAAATCTCATCAAGCACTATTCGATGTAGGTGCATGAAAGTATGTATCTTCACAGTTAATATTTCTTACCAGTAAGCCAGCTCTGCTAAAGCTTGCTGCCACTTGAAACAGCAAAACACAGATTTAATTTTTGTGATGACTAACAGGTGGCATAGCCATAAAAAGAGCGTTCTGCAAGTGACTGCGTGGCAGTTCAGAGAGTTATCGATTTCCTCAGTATGTGCTAAGACCTACTGAGAAGTCTCAGCCGTACATTTCTCAGTCTGCAGAAAATAGTCTACATAAGCCCCATGAATGAATTTGCCAGGGTTTATGAAAAAAGAAGTGGTGAAGTAGGGAAATCAGTTAAATATATATTCCATCATATTACATGCCACAAATGTCCTAATCAAGTTTGAAAGGTAATAAAACTTCAATGGATCACCTGTTTTCTCCCTGAGCCTTTAGCTGCTTTATTTAGTTGTTTACCACAAAAGCCTAGCAAGAGATAGGCATCAGCATAATAATGGGCAATGGGATTGCTATAGAAACCATTCATGGAAATGTTGATCTATTAATTCCTTTACTAAAATGCTGTGGATTGTTAAAACGGCATTGGAGATTTCTTTCATTTTGTGTATAAGAAGGAACTGTTTTAGCAGTGCTGCTTTTCTGGCAGGCATACATGTCATATCCTGTGAACACTAGTCTATGTTATGAAGTAGGAATGAGAGACTGGAGTGTCTTGGACTAAGGCACTGCCAGGCAAGTAAGTCTTGATGCATCCAGCGCAAAACCAGAGCCCCTTTCAGTTCCCACAGACACTGTAGAGCACAAGATCCTGTAGTTCTGAGCTTCCCTTGACATTTGGAGTAAAATACAAGGACCTCAAGTGATCATTTTGAATGTGCTAAATCACCCCTGTTGTTCCATGTATCCACTTCACTTTTCCCAGGGTGAACTTGGCTGGCTGTAAGCTGCTCAGTGAGACGGTGAAATTTTTTTAAATGAGTCATTATTGAGATAATGCTTTGTAGTTCTTTCTAAAGGGCAATGAGAAGTTCTTCCTAAATTGTAATTGAATGAAAAGAGATGCACATCAGGCTTTATTAATTAATGGCAGCAAAGTACAGATGAATAATGCTACATATCTACATGATGTGTAAAAAGCATTATAATTGTTAACAAAGAGCTGTTCTATTTAGAAGACATAGAGAATAGTGCTTCTACTTCAAAGCTTGATAGCTTTGACTCATAAACAGAACGAGTTATGTAGAAACAGCTTATTCTCCAGCCAGTTTTGACCAGTTCCTTTCCATGATACAACTGTACTTTTACCCAGCCATAATTCTACAGAAGCACATGTCTCTGTTCCCTCCTCGGTCTTTCTGCTAGGTGAGAAGTAGAAAACATTAAGTTATAAATTCCATATCACCAGGTGGAAAGTACCCACTAAGACAGAGTCAATTAGATTTATTTGGCTTCCTGCAGATGTCCCCACAGCATGTATTGTTTAAGCTAAATTTTGTTGGGACAATAGTAATAAAAAACCCAAACAAACAAACAACCCAAACCAAACCAAACCAATGAAACTAACCAACCAATTAAAAAAATGAACAACAAAAAACCCCACAAAAACCCACACCAAAGCCCCAAAACAAAACAGTAGTAAAAATTGTTGTAATGTCTGATCAGGGCATTACTTTCACTTTTTGTAATTTTTAACTTGGAAGAATGACATTTCTGTAATATTTTGAATTCCAGATAATAGCAATATTGGAAATTTTAAGAAAACCATATAGATTTTTCAAAAGCAAATCAGACCCTGTCTATCAAGTAGGATACAGTTGCCTGATCCTATCGGTCACTATACTCCTTCGTATCTTCATTGTAAGGTGACTATATGATTGTAACTGATGAAAGGAATCATTACCCATTTATTCTATTGTAATTTAGAACAGACCATGGAATGCCACACATGAAATAACTTCTCAATATCCTCTATCCTAGTCCAGTTATACAAAATGGGCATTTGCTTAAATCAATGATGAAGCCCACATACTTTTAACTTAGTCTGTTTCTCCTGCACTATTAAAACTGCCTTGTTGGCTTTTTTAATCCCAAAAGCCAGTGCTGCTACTGCTAATAGCATTAATGTTTTCTGGGCTGTGTGGAAAAAATGGGTAGATAAAAGTCTGTCATTGAACTGTCCAACATAATCCCTTGGCTTCAGCTTCTCTTAGAAAGTCATTAAGGTCATAGAAAGGTGAACACAATCCAGACATCCTCATTCAAATGCAGAAGACCTGACAAGAAATATTTACCTTTAGAATATTTCTTCCTTTAGGATCTGTCAACAACAGTAACAATGGCAATTTCCATATATCAGTCATTTAGACTTTCTTTGCTGTAGCCATGGTGAAAATATAATTTCATAATGGTCACTAGTGTGAAGAACAGTCATCTTTTTTCAAGGCTTCTCACTTTCTCCTGAAAGGTGCTCTCCAAATCCCTGCTGGAAAGTGAAGGAATGAAAAAAATACTGAGAGTGTCTTTCATACATAACTGCATAGAAAATTTATCGTATTATTTTTCACTGATACTGCAACACCTATATTTTACTTGATAGAGTGGAGTTAATCCCTTTGGACTCAGCCCAGCAAAACCTTGTGTCAGAGAGTACTGTGCCTGAGCAGGGTGCATGGCAGAGTGTATTGCAAGATTTATGCTAAATGACATGCATATTTTTCAGTGTTTCAGGGAAAGAACAATGAGGATTTGTTTGGAACTTTTGGCTCTCTCCTAAAATATTATAAAGAACATTCTGCTCTTTCTTGCTGGTTCTTTTCTACCCATAAAGTATTGTGATATCTATGATCAAATGTAGAGAGAGACAGTTATTTACTATCTTTGCCAGGCCTAAGAATAAAAATAAATAAATCTGTATTTATTTTCTTTATAGAAAAGGACAGACTCTCCCTCACGACTAGTTTGGCACTAGCCAAACAGCAGTAAATGGTGTGCTTCTCATAGAATCTGGGAATCACTTGCCAATTTGAAAATTCAGATAAATATATCACATCCTTCCTTTATGCCATGGGTAATAATAATGTGGGTACACTGCAAATAACAACATAAAACACTATGTGACAAAGTAATTCATAGGATGTATTCCAGTGAACATTTGATGGTGTTCCTGAGCCTGTCTGTTGTTACTCATTTCCATTTCAAATGGGAGTACTTTAAATTGAACATTTCCTTCTACTGGGTCTTGAAATTCTAAGCTATAGTTTATCACTCCCTTTTCAGAGGCTGAACAAAGCAAATGCTAGAAACATAACTGTGTCAAGTATTCCATAAGTCCTGTAGTTAGTGTTTGCATCAAGCTTTTATTTAACAGTTGCAAATAATGAACTCACAGTCTTCAGTCCCAGTAGTCAGAATATATCAGATCATATCTCCTTCTCTCTCTGCGTAGAGCCCAGTCAAGCACAGCCTTGATCCTGAATACTGGGCTTTCTAAGTGCTGCTACAGTGAGAGGTGTTTGTTAATAAGCATAATTTCTGCATAGACAAATGCTATGTGCTAATAAATTCCTTGATGACTCTTTCAGTATTATCCAGACAAAATCAATTTCACCAGACCAGTGGTTTGAATACTTATTGTTTTTCTTTGTCCCTAGGTTGGAGAACCAAAACTTGTGTTGTGCCTGGACTGCTCTGCAGAAACCATGAACAGTCGCCTTCTGATGAGGAATCAGAGCAGTCAAAACTCTGGTAACACCAAGACCATCAAGGAAGGAATAGAAAGCTATTACCAGGCATCAAAACCTCTGATTGCATACTATGAAAGCAAGGCACAGTTATGCAAGGTAAATGGCTTGACCTTTTTAATTAAATTACTGCTTTTTGCTTCCATTATATAAGCAGTGCTCAGAAAATACTGTCACGACACCATTTATGAACTGCTTCTGCACTTCCAGTTTGTTCTCATTTTAGTCTTCCTGAGTTTGTTTGCAACTTCTACAAACTTCTGAGTTCCACAGAAAGAGTTTGAAAGAGTAAACCCACAGATTTATCCTTAATCCAAGAACATCCTGAATCACTACCTCATCTGTATAGAATCTCTTATTAAACATTGGTTCTGGAAAGCTTTTCTTTAGGTATTAGGATTTATTTCTCTATAAGGGCTTTCAGAATTAGGATGAAAGATTATGTTAATCCGAAGCCCTTTAGTTAAATTTACAAATCTGAGAGTGTATATCCTGAAATAAAACAGACCTGCATACAAGAAAGACCTTTATGCTGGAATAAATAACATAGTTTTATTGATTTCAATTAATTACCTCAGTGTATACCTT
The DNA here is from genome assembly GCA_035583155.1 of Acropternis orthonyx. Taxonomy (NCBI): domain Eukaryota; kingdom Metazoa; phylum Chordata; class Aves; order Passeriformes; family Rhinocryptidae; genus Acropternis; species Acropternis orthonyx. Next base: position 11,756,665 of record JAWWEU010000005.1, read on the forward strand.
CTCAGGATGTGATATTTTTATTCTCTAATCAATACTTTACAGTGAAGCAAGAAAAATCGCATCAGTGCCCTTAGCTGATATATATGCTGGCACATCTGTAGATTCATTTACATGAGATGTTTGGGGTTTTTTTCTTTATTTCTCTGCTCTATCATAGCAAACTGTCCCTTACGTTCAGCTACAGAAAGATCTAGTCCTGCTGCTCTGTCTTGTCCTAAAAAGGAAATAATCCAATAATAGTTTCTGGAAATATGATGGCATCTTTTTTTCAAGAGGCTGTAGCAAACATGCAAATCAGGTGCCCCAAGCTTTTCTTCTCTGCAAAGTTCCCAACAGAGAAATACACAGCTAATTTATGCACCCATATCCTGACCTGAGAACAGAGTCAATGACATCGTGCTGAGAAAAACGAAACTCAAAGGAAGAGTCCTGATTTGTGTCCTTTGCTAACCCCCCAGTAAGTGCACATAAGGCAAAGTCTAGAGTGGCAGAATAAACGTTCCCACTTACTTTCCATCTTTAAGCTTATGAATGATAATGTGGTTTATTTGTTTTTTTCCTTTGAGGAGCTATCTTGCCAGCATTGCAGGGATGTGTCTAGTTAAGAATTCAGTACAATCCACAACACACCAACACAGCACGATGCAAAGGAAAACGGAGCTCTGTGTTGTAACATTCCATTCAGTGAGCTGTGCCTACAATGGTGTTTCTCTTTTTGAAGCATCAGGGAAGTGACAGCCCCAAAGAGAATGAAACTATACTACATACTTTCACACAGATTTTGCATTCATGGTCTGCCTTATTTCACTTAGCCTGGACTTTCGTTAATATTTCTGCTGCAAGTTTCTGCTCATCTCCTATGCAATGGCAAAACATGCAGTCTTTTCTTGAAAGCTGACAGCTCATTAGCTCCTTAAGGGATGAGCCTAGTCTGTGGGTCTGAATTGCATATGTGATTTCTACTGTTATCACTAGTTTTTGGGGGAACTGACACTGTATGTTTGCATATTAGAAAATAGCCACACTTTGCTTGAACAGTGCCTGCACTGCTTTTCTTACAATGTCTGTACATTGTCTGAACTTGCTTCTGATGAATGTAGGTGTGTTCAACATACATCCGTCTTCTGGGTGGAACCATTGGGCATGAAAGCTCTGTAAAATCAGCTTTATAAACATTAGAATGGAAAATGTCCCTTTAAGGCTGAAAAACATGTTCCATTTTTCTTGAACACAGACATTGAAATGTCTGCCTCACCCGCTTTTTACTAGAGTGATAAAATACACATCTGCTATCAAACGTGTGATTCCACTATTGATTGCAGTGGGGAGATACCCTACCTCAGCCCTTATGATGTAGACAAGTATGTGTCAGTCATTTATTGGCATTTAGAGAACAAATACTGCCAAAATACTCAGCAGAGGTAGAGTTATTAAATTAATCCTCCCCAGGCTGTCCTTGTCACCCCCAGCCAGCCGTGGGTACAAGCTTCAGCCCTGGTGCCTGTGCAGCAAGGACCAGAAGCAAACATAGTTTTTGGACAAGAAGTCTGTTAATGTTTTAGTTTTCATGGGTGAGAGGAGTGATTTTTTTTAGCCAAGAGTTGTTGAACAGTTGTGGGAATCTATTTTAAAGTTTACTTTGCACCTACAGTGAAAGTGGAAAAGTAGGTCTGAGCACTTTTTTGCACAGGGCAGTTGACTCTACTACTATTCTGATGTTCCCTATCAGTTCTGCAGTGGACAACACTGGAATAAAAAAGGAAAAGAAAGGAAAAGAAAGGAAAAAAACCAAACCCCAAACCAAAACCAAACAAAACCAACAAAACCAAACGAAAAAATCACAACCCAGCCTCCCCCCCTAAACAATGTTTTGGAAATACACTAAATACTGTGAAAAAAAAAATTTTTTTTCTGGAAGGAATGCTTGCTTAGGAAATTTTTGAGACAATTTTCCTGGATAAGTTAACTCAAAGAGTTTAATTATACAGTCTGACTTTGTCAGCTCAAACTGTACCTGGCATAGTGGCATCCTTCCAGTGTCCAGTCCTGCTTTGAGCAAGAGGCTGTACTACATGACCCATTGAGGTTCTTTCCAACCTGTATTATTATCCTGTAAATGAATGTCTTACAAACCTGTACATTATTTGGCTAAACAATTTGAAAAATAAAGATAAAACAGTTAATATTTGCTCAATGGCTGTTTTGAAACAAAGAGAACTAGATAATGTAAAGTGTGCAACTGTTAGCTATGTGGGAAATTAAGAGAAGGTAGACATTTGGATTTACAGTTTTAAAACTGTCTTAGCAGTGGATATGTTAAAGCTGCATGTGTTGAAGAAAGGAGAGAATCAAGGGGAAGTTTGCAGTTCCCAGGACACAGGGTTAGTTTCTTATTTATAGCAACAGATTTTACAGATGGCCAAGCATTGACATTCACAGCCACTCTGATGTTCTCTGAACAATGAAAGGAAATTCAGGTGGAAAGCAGAAAAACTGACAATAATAACTCCTGATCAAATAGGCTAAAATAGTCCTTGTTTTTTGTTATTTGTAATATCATATACATACACAGAAGATGAGACTTTACCTAGTTTAATATTTTTCATGCTCATTTTAATTATAACACTGCATGTTTTCAGCCTTGGGAATCTGTTCAGTAATAAGTGGGCTTTATCACTCTCCAGCACTGACCAGTGATGGTTGAAAATGTTAATGCTCCCATGGAGCTGCTGCTGCCTCTATAATTCTGCTTACTGAAAGAACTATGTTCTTTCTAATCCATTTCAGTCAAAGCCACTGAAGTTAATTTACAAGTGTTGATTTGAATACCCCTGAAAATAAATTCTCATCTACATTCATGGATATTTTTAAAAATAATCCATGGACCTTCACGTAACTACAGATCAGAGTCTTGTGCATTCTTTTTCTTAGGCAAAGCTGGTGGGATCCAGTAGCTTCAGGGAAGTGATGCCTTCCTGAAGTTGCTGTTTGGAGATCCAGATCAGTCTGTGATCCCAGGATAAGCAATGGCCAAAGCATCTGAAGGGAATCTGTTAAAGAGAGGAAGAGAAGAAGGGTCTAAGGCAATCTTCGGTTGCTGCCTTCTGGAAAGTTATTCTTGCCCAGGTTTGGTTTTTCAACAGAAGCCGCTCTTCAGTGTGTGGCCCACATGAGCTTTAATATCCCTTGAGATTGTAGCAATGCACTTTCTTTAGCATCAGAGGAGTGGATGTTGAGATTTTGAGAGGAATGTTAGAGTCTGAGTCCCACTAACTTCCATGAAGATTCAGCATTAACCTTTTCTAGCCAGCTTACTGCAGTGTGTGATTAAGCACCACTGAATTCCAGGAGAAATAGTGCTTAATTGTATAAGTGATCATGTCCTGTAGGGCTTGACTGTGGCACCCAGCTCCTGCTTTGCCACAGAAAAGAAAATCAGAAATAGGCTTGTTTAAGAAGAAAATAGGGGTGGCATGTTGGTGTCATTTGATTTGCCCACTTTAGGTGTATTTAGGGCTGGACAAAGTTTTCCACAGACTGGGAACAGCACATGACAACAGTGGTATGTATTTAACTCATCCTATCCAGTCTAGAGGTTTTCAGTCTTGAAACAGGCTGATTAAATATGCAAATGTAAAATTCAGTCCTGGGCATAAGGCCAGCAAAAGGTCTGTTGTGGGAATTAGATGCTGGCTGAGCACTCAGCAGAGGAGGAACTGATCTGTCACACCTCATCAAGGTGTGCTGGAGAGTACAGTGCCAAAGGAGCTTTCTTACCCTGTGCATTGGAACAGGAGTTAAGGCATGGTTGGATGGAGCCTGATAAACACAGTGGAGACAGACAAACTCAAGTCTGACCTGGCTTCTTCTGCACTTATTAGGAATTCTCTCCTCGTTTTACTTGCACAGAAGAGACAAAGGTATATGGTTGTAACAGCATTCTCACTTTAATCCTTAAGAATGTTATGACCTTCTCTAAACCTAGAGTGACTGTGCATAGGTGCATTCATAACTAACTAATATGATATTTGGTACTGGAACATTTTTCCATTCCGCTGACCTCTGAATGAGAGCAGGGACCTGATGAAGCTGACAAAAGATCAGGCTCTGTCTGAAATTTCCCTTTGGCCAAGATTACCTGTCAGTGTTTCTGCTCAGCAGCGGAGGCATGAGGCATACACAAAGGGTGGAGGCTCTGGGTGCAGGTGAAACATCTGTGAACCTGACAGGAATAAATAACACTGATCCTTCCAGCCACCCTGCTGAGATGAAGAGCTGTATGTAACTCACAGGAATGTATTTGCAGGGGAAGATGAACTGACTGAAGAATTGTGTCCTCTGCTCACTTTTCTGCTAAGACATTAAGTTTCTAAATTGTGTTCTGGAAGTTAAGGTAGTTGTGAATGATGTTAGAAACTTCTCAATTAATCTTTTTTTTAATCGTGTTTTGGGGATTTAGTTTAATATTCCATAATTTCTTTCCTAGTCAGTTGCAGAACACCCACCTACTGTAAGGACAGCAAGTGTCTGCTTCTCAATAAAGACGTTTTACTGGAACTGCAAGGGCTGAAAGCACTACTCACAAAAACACCAGCTGAAAGCTGCCTGATTCTGTGGGAATCACATGTTTCAGATTAATGAAATGCAATTAAATGAAATGCACTATGGTAGCTGTAATAAGCAGGTAGATACTGTTGTTTTAAAATTTATTTCTCAGTGATTTCCAAGGCAGCTGGACAGAAATGTGCATCTGAAAATTTAGTAGAAACCTACTTGTGTTGTGACATGGATAAATGTAAATCCCTTTGAATATATGGTCTGTCAACTGAAAAGAAAAGGAGGAAAAAATGATTGTTTTTAATATCTGACTCATCTTTTAAAGCGTTTTTCAAGTGACAGTCTGTAGGAGGGTAATAAGTAATAGAGACGAGCAATGCATTGGTAGTCAAGCAAGACAACACTGATTCTACCTGGCTGACATAAGACACGTTGTAGGTGTCTTATGTACAAGTTCCCTATTCAAAGTCATCTGAGGAAAAGGGGCATATGTATAACAAATAAGCTAAGCAGTCCAGAGCAGAGGATTAAGGGTGTCCAAAAACTTTCACTATTTCAGATCATGCACTATGAAAGCTTAGCCTACAAAGTTCAACAAAAGTGCATTTTTCTGTTTTTTTCTCCTTTTTTAATGATTTTTTTCACAGTGTTGTTCTACTGTTTCTTTCTAAAATCAGTTGAAGTCCCATTTTCCATAACCATTATGAAAGAACGTGTGACCATCCACCCTTTCACAGTCTTCCACTTGTGAGCCTTCTCATGCTAATCCCATTTTAAGTGTGTCTGGGGAGGGGCAAATGCCTACTTTTCCCTTTTAGAGAAGGGGTAATCAATGGTAATAGTGAGAGCAGGTATATGATTTATTTCCATCTTTTCAAAGGCTGTCAGAGACCCATTAACCCTGGTAGATAAGTATGTGGGAACAAAGGAACAAGTGTTTCTGTGTCACCCCCGTGGTGGTTTGTGGCCTATTAGATGAGATACCAGTCCAGAAAGGTACATCAGAAACATTAGCAGGGGATTATAGATAAAACCGTGGAAAATTCATGCCTAATGTGAATAGGTCTCAGGGCAGTATGTTTTCACTGGATTTCCAGACAGCTCGTTCCATTGCTCTGAGAATCATGGTCTCAGAGAAGATTTTAAACACTCTTTTTAATGACAAGGACATAAATGTTAGTGACAATACAGCTGAACATGACTGACCTTCACTAAGAAGCTTCTACCTAGTGAGTTTATTCCAGAGTCTCAGTCTGTCCTCGGCCATCCTCTCTGCAAACAGGTGGGTTCTTCTCAGTGGCCAGTGTATGTTTTGGGTTCTAAATTCCAAAACCTACAATAACTGGAGATTTGTTGACAGAAAAGTTAATTGGCTGATTTTAATGACAAAAGGAGCAACATTGTGGGGATAGTTACTGCAGTCATTTTTCCTATGAGCTCATTAAATCTCTCTGTATTTGAAGTTACCTAAAGCCACAGCTGCCTTTCAAAACTGGAAGCACTACGGAAAAGTGTAGGGATCTTGCTTTTATGAGAAGCCAGCTTTAACCTTCAAAACAGGCCTAATTTGTGAAGTTTGTTATATCCTGAGAAAGAAAAATAGTTTTCTCTCTGGAGCTGCTGAGAGTGACATTGAATTACTGTAGCACTAGATGTGAATTATTGTCACATTAAGTTACTTTTTGCCACGACATGAAGTTAGTTTTATTAATTGGGCCTTTGTTATTTAGGAGGCCAGCATGGGAAGCACTGGGGCTGTCATTAGTCACGCTCATCTATATTTTGCTGTTGCTGTTAGGAAGTCAGTGTTCCAGCCTGGCATAAAGGGTGGCAATTTCCATGCTTACAAAGCTAGTTCTTCATCACAACTCCCTAGATCTAGACCTGAGCATCAGTCCCTGTTCTGAAGAGGCCACCAAAAAGCCAGTGGCAGTCAGCAGAGCTGATAAGATTAGACCAGTTATACAGTGCAGATGTATTTATGGAGTAAAGAGATAATACAAATACATAATTAGACAAGAGAACTTAGACATGGCTGTGGCCTTCCCTCTGTGTGAAGTACATATCCTGTGGGACAGCCATACGAAAATAGGTGTCTTGGCAGTTGACACAGGCAAAAACAAGGTGTTTTATGGCAGCTGAGATGGGAATTGCTGGGTTTATTGTAGCTGGAGAAGGTAGGCACTTGCTCCAGAATAGTTCACTATTCTCCTTTTCTCTTTGCTACTAAACCCTTCTAAACCATTTGTCTCCGTGGCATAGAAAGCTGCTCAAAGACATGCCGCCTTTGTTAGAGAACTGACCCTTCTAAGGCACAAGCTGCTGCTTCATGAACTATTCCAGCATGTGTTTGCTTCATCACTGCATAAAGCAGCAGCTTCAGCAAACACCATGATGCCAGAGAGCAAGGGAGGCAAGGGAACTGTGCTTCTGGAAGCTGCCAGGAGCAGAGGGGAGTTCAGCTCAGACTGCAGCGAGTCTGAGGGGGGACTGCACCCAGGCAGGGATGGCTCCTTAAAGACTGGCCCAGGCTGGTTATTCAGTGCTGGAACTGCTGTGCATGGAGCAGAATGGTGAGATGTGCCAGCACTTCCGACAGGATGCAACAGGGACCACACACTGCAGCATCTGCGGATGCCACCAAGAGCGAAACCAAGCCAGAGTGTGAATGCAGTCCCTTGCTGGATCTCTGAAAGAAGCAGCTGCTGACTCCCATGCAGGACTCGGCACCGAGGGACTTAAATGTACACAGAGTGCAGTGAGGCTGCACATGAGCTGCAAGCCAACACCGTATCGGAGCAGAATTTCTTGGCCTATTTAAAAAATACATTTTTTGAATATGAGACTCCTTTAATTCTCCATCAGAACAGTGGGGTGGCAGAAAGTTTGATGGTCAGGAATGTCCCTCTCAAACACTACAATTGTCTGGTATCCTAGTCAGCAACTTGGAGATGAAAATGCAGCTCATAGTTTAAAAAAAGAGCCTTCAGCAAAGTTGTCATGGGTCCATTTAATCTTGTGCAAACTCCATGGAAGGCATGCGTGAAAGACTAAGCATGGAGAAGCAGAAATAAAGCTTGCTTTTGGGTAGAGACCAAAGCTCTCAGCAGGCATTTGAGGAAAGCAGTAACCAGGAGATGGATCTGTGTGGTGTCCGCAGACAGTGTCAAAGCTGCTTCTCTCACTACTGTGGGGGCAAAAGACAGCTCTCCTTCCTAAAGTAATACCTGCGTGACACTCACTGCATGGGATGGACATATGAAACTCATCGCTCGGAACAGCTCAGTGCTACCTCATGTTTTCCAGGGAACAACACAGAGCATTACTGGCTGAAAACATAATTCTGCTTTGCTGAAATGCAGCTCTCTCTCCCTCAGAGTAGGAAAATAAATTGGCCTTTTTTTTTTTTTTTTTTAAATGAAGTACAGTCATGAAAAATAACTTGAACAGAAAACTGGATCTTTGGGGTGGGATGTTAAAAGAATTTCAATGAAAGGGAGTTCTTGTACCACAAAAGCAGTGCCCCTATAAAAGATGTGTCATAAAACCAGAACCAGCTCACCAAGTTTCCAAATGCACAGAAACACACAGGTTTGCTACATTACTGGAGAGTGGCCGATATCCCAGAGGGCTGTGCAGCCCTTCAGAAGGACCTCAGTAGGTTGGAGAGATGGGCAAAGAACTTTTGCAAGCTGTTCTGTGTATCAAAGGTGTAATTTTACTTTAAAACAGGAGTACTTAGAACAAAGAGCTTAAGCTCCTTCATTTGATTAATGTACTTTGCTACAAATGATGGAGCCTACAGAACCTTCTTACATAAATCTGTGGAAACAAAGTGACTAATTTGGTTTATGGAAGGGGCTCATCTACATTAGAAAGGTTCTAACATGAAACAGAGTAACTTTCATTTTATATTGGACAGGGTTTTTTTGTGCCAATGTTTAGATTCTGAGATAATTCTCACAACAATCAAAACCAATGTTTTTTTCCTGCTTCACAGGTTGATGCAGAAGGAACGCAGGAGGATGTTTTTCTGGAGATCTGCAAGACAATTGACTCTTTTCTGAACAAGGAGGAGGCACCATTTTCCTTTTCAACAGAAACACAGTAATAGTGTGTAATGGTGTGTGCACAGCCTCCCCTCACATGCACCGACAGCCATGATTACAGAGCTGGTCAAAGCAATACTGCTTTCTTGAGAGGTACCTGGCATTTGTGCATGTGGTATGTTATTCTAGATGAAATCTTTTTTCTCTGACAGTACACTCAATAGGAAGTGGTCCACGTGCTAACCCCACTCTAAGAATTGTAGTTTGTTTTCTTGGTTGTTTGCTCTTTATGGGTTCAAAGCAGGAAGGTGAACATCATCTCTGGTTTGTATTTCATGATCACGTATATTTGATGGGAAATCAGACGGTACCTGGCCAGGTGTGAGCTCTCCAACCACCTCATGCACTGTTCAGCACACTGACATTAAGCTCACCGCATTAAAGTTTCCCATCACTTGTTATTTTAATTAACACTTTGAATCTTTGTGGTGTCACAGCTTGTTCTTGGGCTTTAGTGACTGAAACCAATTCTCTGTAAAATGCAGCTCTAATTAGCTAGGGCTAAGCTGGAATTAGTTAAGCTAGAAGTTAAGCTTTTCACACATGCCCAGAACACTGTTACAACAAGGAGAAAAGTTAATTGAAGATGCAAGTTAATATTGTGGAAGTCGGTCAATCCATTATTGTGGAGCAAACACCATTTTTGAGACAGTCTTGTCTTCTGCTGGGAATTGCAGGATTTTGAAACTGACTTCCCAGTTTTTGTGAGCTGAGAATAAAGAATGTATTGTATAGTTAAATGTGTGCTCCAGTAATGATCCATATTAACAGCAGCTGTACTATAGCTATTAAAGTCTACATGTAAAGTGGACTGTGAGCCAGAACGTATCATGTCATCTTTAAATCATACTTGGGAAGTATTTCAAATGCAAAATTCAGATCATCATCTGTTCGCTTGTACTGGCATTGCCAAAATTTGGGGAGGGGCGGGTGGTCTGGTGGGGTGGGAAACCAACAAAAAGGAAAATGTCAGGGATTATTTGATTCATGTTGCTTGCATCTTTAGTAAGTCATTTATCTGTAATAACTCCCAAAAAGTCTGTAAAACTCATATTGTATTTCCACTGGTTTAACCAAAATATTGTGGAGTTTCTTTGGTATACTGACAGCTAAATAAAAGCTTGTTTGACATTCCTGTGAAGTAATTGCATCCTCTTACTGGAACTTCTGGATGAATTCAAAGTGAAAGTGGGTTGCATGATTGCTCGTACTGTCAAAGTTGTACTTTATGCGGCAGATTTGCATTTTTCAAGTTACCTTTCTTGTAATGAAGACATAATACAAATAAAACATATACAAAAATGAGGAGTAATGATTTCTGTTACAGTATATGTGGGTTTAATCCTTTTCAAAGCACAGTACATGACTTGAAAATATAGCTCAAATCAGCATGCTTACAGAGTATGTCCTTTTTTCCAGTCAGGGCAGATTCTTCTGCTTTTCTTCCTTAGCATTTGCCCTGTAAATGCTAATTCAATTATTTTTAAGGGTCTGTTTTACGTATGTTCTTATCCTTCATATCCTGGATGTTCCTTCTGTCCTGGGTCCTTCTATAGCCTACATTTTACCTCTGATGCTCTAGGAAGTGCTTCTCCAGCTCCAGCCCATTGCCATTAAGTGAGCAGCGACGTCTGCAGTACAACATCAGCTCGAGAAGGCAGGTTTGGCTAAACGAGCCCTGGCACACCAGCAGCTGCTGCTGTAGTTTGGGGTTTTTTTAAGTAAAATACTCTGGAGTTACCATGAAGTTGCAAATGCATCTGGGGAGGTTTTCTAGATTTCTAATTACAATAGAAGTTATAAAGTGTGGATTCTCATACTTGTGCAGGATGGGAACAAAAGCAACGATCAGCTGCTATTTTGTTGGTTGGTTTTTTTTTTTTTTAAATCTAATTATAAATATTATTTAACATACAGTTCCACTTTAATTTTTCTTTCTGCTGCTTGTCTTTTCTGTGGAAAAACTAAAAACCCCCATGCTTGATTTGGTGTATGTGCATTAATACCTATCTGCATATGTTCATAAAGTATGCAAGAGAAATAGCTGTATATGCATGCATAGGGAAATATTAATATTTATACATATTCAATAAAAGAGGACTTATCCAAGACATTTCTTTCTTGGGTGATTCAGACATGAAATTATCCTTCTACTTCCAATCTCATTCCAGTGATACCATGATTTTTTTCTTCTTTCCAACCTATCCTAAATTGATGACTGAGCATTTTCTGTAATGTACTTTCATTATTTTATTCCAATATTTTTTTCCAGGGTATCAACAGAAAATTAATATTACCACAGATTCTCTCGCTGATAATACACCTTCACCAACTCTAGCTTCCTATAAAGAGCATGAATGATGTGGAAAACACATTTTTATGGTATTAGAGAGCCTCTCAGAGCAGTATCTTTTCCAATTAAAACAAATACATCATGGGAGTTTTTGTGTTATATTTTTTTAGGGTTTATTAAATTTATCTAAATATACTAGATACGTGAGATATGGTCAGATATGCCACTTGCTCAGTGTTTTAGTAACTGTACTGTATTACCTTCTAAAGAGATTAGATGCCTACAATTATTTTTTTTTCTCAGGCAGAAAATAGCTACACCTGGAGTTATTGCAAAACCTCATACTGATCAATTTATAATTAAAGTTACTGGATGCAGCCAGCGAATTATCCTTCTTATTGCCACCTTTTAAAGTCAAATTAGTGTTTTCTATCTAATTGCTCTGAGTATTCTAGTTTCAAAGCAAAAATGGAAGTCTATTACAGTTATAAAATAATCAAGTGTTTCTGAATCACAAGCTATACATTTCAATAAAAAATATATTAAGTAAAATATGTCACAATAATTACAAAGCTTCTCAGACAAGGGTATACAGTGTACCAAGGCTACTAAAATCTGAAATTTTCTGTGGTCTGACAAGGAAGTCTGTGAGATATGAGAACTGAAATACTAATCCTGCCAAAGCCAAAGCAGGCGCAGAGCACCACCAGTCCCCAGTGCAAGGAACAGCAGAGGAAGGCGCTGGGCATCTCGCAGGGCTGCATAGTGAGGATTTGTATGACGTAGGAAAAGGTCCTTTGAATGTTTTCCATCTTGATTAAAAAGTCAGAACTACACAGAAAGGAAGTCACAGCAAGCATTCTATATATAAACAGACTGTATCCACATAGTTTATTTCTCACAGTTCTCCTGACAATTGAACATTATTTAAGAACATACTGTATACACAGATAAGAAGAAACATACAAAATGTTTTAAATGATGCACAACAAAATCCAGCAGTATAAAAGAATGCATGTGAACCCTTGCTCACTGCTCAGGCTAAATTTAATCACTGTTTAAATAGTAATAAAAATACAATCTTTCATGGATCTTGTGCAGACTACAAAAGAGGAAAAATTATTACCATATATATGATTTATATTAGGCAGTTTTCTTTGATGAGTTGCACTAACAACTCCAAATACAGAGGCAGAAGGCTGTGTATTTTATTTTAAAGGAGTTAATGTTGAGTATTAGAGACTTTACACAGTTACTAGCACTGGCACTTTTCACCATATTTTGTACACATCACAGATCATCTTATATAACATTACATTTAAAAAATATATCTGAGTGACAATTTTATAACATTCACACACCATGAGCTGGTTAAGGAAGCAATGCCACAGTTGCCCCCTGTAGTGCTTCACTGTTGGTAAATAGAGTTCGTCGTGGTTTTAAAAAAAAAATTAAAAAAATTGAAAGTCAACATGATTAAGCAGCTCCAATTTAATAAAGGCCTGTAACCAACCATCGCTGAGACAGTGAGTATTTTTAGAGTACAGCCTAGAAGCAAACACTGTCATTGGTTAAAACCTTGCCTAAAGAAGTCAGTTACTGTGCTGAAAACTATTTCACAACAAAACTGCAAGCTACTAAACTGTTTTTATATAAATACTTCATCTCCTCTGGATCTCATTATAACCAAGTTCTTCAAAGCCTTTGGAATTTACTCTATCTTTAATGTGTGCTCTCAATTCTGGCTCACCCTTCTGAATGTTTTTCTTTTGTTTAGATTCACCACCTAAAAGTGACTAATGTGGTGAGAAAAGTCTCCCAGTGAAACCTTCTGCACACTAGGAATGTTCAGCTGCTGTTCAGTGATCTAGAACCATGACAGCTCAAAGCTGTAGTTTGACAAGTACACCCAGGAAGCTGTCATGCTGTGAGTGACATTTCAGGGAAAGCAGAGTCTTTCCAAAATGTGCACAGAATTAACAATGGTGCCATTGTTATTTTTCAAAGAGGATAGTAAACCCAAGATGGTAGATCTGCTTCCCATGTCATCTATTTGCTGGAAAGTAGTTTGGGTCAAGATAATTGTAACTGGTGCCCTGGGACATGCAGTAGTCTCTGTCTAAAAATGTCTCTGCTCTGTAAATAGGTTCTAACTGGTGATCTTCCTTATGAATCTCTGTTTCATGCAGACTGCAAGGGAAAGAAAAAGATAACAGTTTAAAAGTCAAATATTTTCCTTAACTTTCAGACACAGTGATCATATGAACCGACTCATACCAAATTGGATACCAATTCATTCATAGAGTATAATTCCCCCTCTCTTAACAGTACCACACCTATCTGTCCACTGCGTTAAAAAATTATACATCCAGAACATGCTTACAAAATGTGTCTCCCACAAATACATGCTTAACTATCTCCCACTTTCACCCAACACAGAGCAAAGATTTCCAACACACACAGCAATTATGCAGTAGAGATTTGATCTAATGACAAATAACAAGTAGAAGCATATGCTGCTCACCAGTCAGAACAGGAATCACAGAAATCCAAGGACATTTCTTGAGGGCAGTCTTGGCAGTGCCACCGAACACCCTGGATAGGTTCAATTCCGCAGTTATCACACTGTGAAGCAGATGGAAGAGCACTCAAAAACCAGCACTGTGGCCACTTTCGTCACTGACAGCACACACCAATACTGCACGTGGAGAGCCGTGTGTGTCCATCCATTAGTGCCAGCCCACACAGCTGAATTCTCCACACAACAGACCAGAATGTATTCACAGATAAGGAAGTCCTCAGGCTGTCCAGAGCCCTGAGGATGATCAGTGTTTCTCCTGCTTTGCTTCCCACTCCAAATGCTTCATCTTGGCATTAACCCTGCTCACCAAAAGCAGACCAGCCCTGCCTGCAGACACTGCTTATCCTCCAGGTGGCTCTAAGAACTGCTGTGACAGCACATGAATGTGATGTTTCTTTGGCATTAAGTCCAACCGTATGAAATGTCAGACTTCCTACGGCAGAAGAAAGCAGTAAGAGCAGACCTGTAGAGCTTGTTGGGAGGGCTGATGGGCTGTGGATCAGGCCACAACAGGTCCCACTGATGTACTTTCAAACTCAGGAAATGTAATAAACATCATGCATGGGTTGGCTGGAACTACAAGCCAGGTGGCTGGAAAGGGAGTGGAACAGAATGTTCAGGGAAGGGAACAGAGGTCTATAACTAAAGCTGAGCATGAAGACAAGAACTAATCCCCTGAGAAGAATCAGAGACAAGACACCAGCAAAGTGCAAGAGGAGTGTGGCATGAAGAGGAGAAAATAAAATACAAACAAAACATCAAGACCAGATGAAATATTCACAGTGGCATAGAAGAGGGAGAGAAAAACAGAAAAATGAGAAGGCAAGGAGAACTTTTCAAAAATCTAAACTGTGAAGCCTGCTGCAGAGACAGGACTGAAAAGAAAAAAAGAAATGTGGGAAACAAGCCTTTGCCCCTACAGCTCATCCTCTATGAGAACCTCAAGTTCTCTCACAGCATCTGTGAAACCCACTTGCACAGCAGCTTGTTCCTGGCCACAGCTAATCCACTCAGGGTTACAAACGCCTTACTCACAGATCTGTCACAGCTATATCATCCCTTCCTTCCACAGGTGGTTTTCCAAGTTTGAGGGTTTATAATGAGGAGGGACTTAGCATAAAAAATGCTATTCTTTGAAAATATAAAGCTCAGAATAATGCTAAAACTTAGAAAAAAATAAAAATTGGTTCCAGTTATTTGAATTTGAGCACCAAGACAGTGGAAACCCTTGACCTTAATTTCTGTGCTTCAGTTTCCCTCTCCCCTGTGAAACAGAAATAATACTGTGCCTTTCATTTCCTAATGAAAAAAAGAAGTATTTGCAAATTGCTCTGATATTATAATGATGAAAGCCATAAAAAGCCCACAAGGGACTCAATAACTCAATATTCAAAGCAGAGTTTGAATAATGTGTCATAAATGCGGTGAAGGCCATGCAGAACCAACGCTGTTCTTAATAGCTGCTTATTAGGTGAGGTCTGTCCAGCCCAAGGACCAAGCAAGGCAGCACTCCTGAGAGAAAACAGTGTTTCATCACCTCATTTCATAGCTTACTATAATGCATAATACAGTCGAATTCAAAGTGTAAAGAAACTTGGAAACTTCAAATGCTTGACACTGTGTAATGCTAATTTACTTCTCAGAATAATTTTATGTAGCAAAAGCAACTAGTTTGTTACCTAACAGTCTGGGTCTGCCTGATTAAAGTTTTGATTTTGGGGGAGAGAAAATGCCACTTTAAAAAATCCCCACAAAACACAACACCAAACGCACCATGCTAACTAAAACCAGCAAAAATAAAAAGCACCTTGGTGGTTTAACAACTTCAGTCATTTTGAACTGAACTTTAAACTGAAAACCTTTGCATTCTTACACAGGCATATTAAAAAATAAATCCACCTCTGTAGCACTAAACAAGGTGAAGAAACTGCTCCAACAGTTACAGCAACCAGTTAGAAAATCCCTTGCAAATGAGAAAATATTCATTTCAGGAATGCCCTTTCTTTCATGTCTCCTATTAAGGCTGATACTGGGACAACACATGGGTTTAACTTCATGTTTATTTTCTCAGTTTTACATAAACATTGTTTGGTGTCCTCCCTTCAGTTTCTGTGAGTTATTGACAGGACTGTGAAGTTGCTACAAAACAACAAAAATATTAATCTATTACTGTTATTCAAAATCTTTGTCCCTTCTTTTGCCTCAGATGGAGGCAAAATAACTCAAAACTCAATCAGAGAATTATCATTAATGAATCATTGTTAAAACAATGCAGTGGCAAGTGGAATTCTGTAATGAATGAACTAGGCTCTAATACAAGTTGTATTTTCATAATACAGTGAGGAAAAGAGAATACTTATTCAATTTCCATATAACATCAGCGTTCAGTGAAACCTGAACTATGAGAAAGTGTGAATTACTTGGGCTGTTTTTATTAAAGAAAATGAGGGGAAGCAGACACAGTGAACAAGAACTATAGAACCAAACTTGCTGTATGAAACAAAATGTTTTTAGGAAATTCAAACCATGTTCTCTTGGAAATCTTCTAACTTCCACTGAGCAACAGAAGAACATCTCTTATTCTCACCTTGAATCCCACATGCTGCACAAACCCACTTTCTGCATGCATCTGCTGGAGTTTTTGTTTCTTCAATTTTTTAAATTCTAACAGTTCCTTGTATTCAGGTAGCTCTCGATATGGTACTGGAATACTCTCTTCATCCTGTTTGAGGTTAAAAAAAGCAAACCATAAACAGTCTTACTTTAGGAATATAGTAATTAGTAAGACGTATATTCGTGCCATAAATCAGTACATATGATTAATAATGGTTGAGAAAATGATGGTAACATATTCTAACATACTGGGAAAGTATTTTTGAAAACATAACACAAAACACTGCATACAGCTATCTTATATTTTATTTTCTATTATTACTTCCACTAAAGCAAAACCCATGTTATCCTACAAACAAGTTTCTTCTGGTGAAGACCTCAGCTATAGAGTCTAAAGGAGAGAGCAGGGCCTAACTTTAATTTCTAGTTTGGTTTTTTTTGTTTGTTTTTTAATCTCGTCTCAGATGTCTAATGGTAATTTGCATATAATCCACTTGTCCATGCACTGTGAGCAAAATGGCAGCTGCAGTAGAAGAGTCAGCTTTTGTTTAAAGACAGAGATAGTTTATTTTAGTTGTAGACACTGGGCAACAGATAATGCACTTGAGAACTGAAATTTCAGGTCAATTTTATCAAGTTAATTGACTTTACTGTTCTGTGGAATGGTATGAATAAGTGCTATTTGTACAATAGTTATGAACACTGTTCTGCAGTACTTTAAAGCTGTGAAAATATTAACAATAAATGGCACCATTTTACAGTTTAAAGAATTTTCATACAAACTCAGATTTTGAAAAGACACAAAGTCAAGACAGTACTGATTTCCCATTATAGGTACTTTTTCTTTGAAGACAGTCAACAGTATTAACTTCTCACCTTTATGTGTAAGAATATAAAGTGATGAGAAGCACTATTCCATGACTGAAAGGGCAGAACTTCCAGTTATCCAACTTCTTCATCCCTTTACTCTCTCTTAACAGTAGAGAAACAATAGACTGCTATTTTCCATAAATTATGAAGTTTGTCTCCCTACAGATTTGTGCACAGATCTTTGCCAGATTTAGAGCAAACTGTTCCCTGTTTTTGAGGATTTTTTTTCAAGATTCCTGTTTTTTTCTCATCCAGTTTCCATCAACAAAGATTGAGGCTCTCTCTCTGTTATGAAAGAACAGAAGCTCTAATTAAGATGCTCCTTTCAAGACAACTATTTCATTGCAGCAGCTGTACTTTGTAGATGTCACCTGTTTTTAAAGATGATGAGTCTTTACTGACATAGAGCAGTTTTTCAGATCCTACACCAAGAGGAACGTACAGGTAGGGAAAACAACTACAAGGGAGTAATTAAAATTCTTCTAATGTAGCCTAAATGCATAATTTCTTTTTAAGAATCTGTGAAGACTGCAGATGCTGTATTATTTAGTGAGTTTATTAAAGGAAGTGAGGGAAAGAGGCTTGTTCTGTAGTATTAAATTGCCGAAGGCCTTATCAATTATTTAATTGCAATTATGAACCTATATAAAGGACTAGACTGCAAATGTGCAGAAAAATTATGGTCAAATGACAAGATTCAGTTGTGTGGTGATAAGCTACATTCTCTTAATACAAAATACAGATTTACCTTCCATGCAAATCTCAAGTTTTTCTGACAAAAACTGCCTGCCACAAAATAAGTGTATTTTGAACAAAGTAAGCTTAAGAGCTACCTGTGTGGACAATTCAATCTGCAATAGTAAGTAGCTGTATTCTAGAATAGACTATTCACAAGATTAAGAAATCATAACTGAAAAGTAAATGAACTCTGTTGGGAATAGTGTGTCTTCACTTGGAAATAGTTCATTTCTACCAATATAAAATTTTTCAGGAATAGTTATGCCAGTCAAGCTGACTGGTAATATTCAGGCAAAATCTTTTGTCTTTCCATGGGAACAGCACCTGGTAATTTCACTGTGAAGTCACAAAAACCCTAATTTTCTTGCTACGCTGCATTTCTTCTGCACCATGATGCAAAGTATTTTTCTTCAAGACAGTGACTGTCATTAAGAGACTTGATTTTTAACATTAGAATTGAATCCTGTACGTTCATTTTGAATATAGTTTATGATCCTTTTTTGCTTCCAAATTGCTTTCATTTTGCACTGATAATGGGGATCATTTTGTGACTGAGCTCACCTGGTTCTTTCTACATTACTTCCAGTCAGAAATATATCCATCTGGAAATGCTGCACTAGTGAAGAGAGAAAAGATTATGCCAAAATAAAAAAAAAAAAAAGTGGGGGGAAGGCTGGACAAGTCCACCATTATCACTGCAAAAATGTGAAACAGCAACTTCTGCCCCAGTTAGAATAAATTCCAGTTGATTTATGGTGCCCATGTTTTTTAGAGTTAAGGCACCAGGGCAGAACCAAAATGTTTTAGAAAACTGTTCGAAACAGAAAATATGTATTTAAAAACAATACAGAACAAAAGCATGTTTCCTCAAAAACAGTTCCACTGCATCTCTTCTAATATGCTTTTTGCTTTCCAGGCCCTTTAAGGTTCTTACTGGAATATGCGAAGTGTCTGTAGATGAACTAAAAGACAATCAGAGAGAGAATTCAGAATGGGAGTGAAGATGAGATTTAAGACTGAGAAACAGATGAGTAAATTTAATAATTAAGGAAGACTGTGAAGCGCAGGCAAAAAAGTCAATAAAGAAAATGAATGGGCTTAATAGTGGGTGGCCTCAATACTTCTGTCATGTAATCAGCTTTTCACACATAAGGTGTCACCAGGCTCACAAAAAAACCCCCAAAACACAAACCAACAAATTAACCAGTCAGGTTCTTCAGTCAAAGCACAGGAAAACCACAGTGATACATATCAGCTGTAAAACTTGCCCAGCATCCTAGCAGTAGGATATAGTCCCTCTAGGATTCTTTGTGGAAATGGGAATAACATTTGTCTAAATTCTTGTAGTAGTATTGCACATGATAAATTAAGGAAGTAGCACACTCCATGATGTAGTAATTTCACTGTGTTAGGATGTCTGCTAGAATTTGCCTGTAAGAATACACAAATTTGCTTGCTGATTGACAATTCAGTCTGTTAGTTCACACTTTGGAGCGGATTGCACAAAATCCATAATTAATTCAGCCAGTAAAAAGCAACAAAAAGCAATGAATAGCGTTTTGAATTTTACCAGAGCTCTACGTAACTTTTCTAAAATACATCTTTAACCAGAATCCCAACTATATAGTTGACATTATTATAACCTGCCTCATGCTAGATCACTTTTTGAAAATATGCAACTAAAACTTCTTTGAGCTATCTCAGGACAAAACTGTTTATAGGACTTCTTTCACAGACTTCCTTCCTGATTCAGTCTAAGTATTTTGCTATTGGAAGCCTTTATATTAATGATGTGTTTATAATTCAAAATAATTCATGAATCTTACTACAATTTAATAGTTACTTGATGATATTTATATTATGGTGAAGATGCTGAATCCTCATATTATTCACTAAATGAAGTCAAAATGAGAGTAAGCAAGACATTCCCTGATTTAAATGACGTACCGATACTTCCTCTTCTGCTGCAGTATCCATATGGCTGTGGAAACTGCATCTGTCATCATCTTCATCCATATAAACTGGAGGTTCATGAGATGTCATGAAAGTTGAGGGTTTGAAAAGATGTTTATTTAAAGGATGTTGCCGTCTACTTGATGACTAGAGTGAAAAAATGATACATTTTTAAAACCATTCCTTTGTTATCATTTAAATAATCTTGATTGATAAAACCTTGCCAGAAAATTGTGCTTTTGCACTAAACAATCTATCATCTTCCCAATTATTTTTACTTAAATCTCTGTATGAGAGCCTCACACAGCTGGAGTTTTTCTGCCCCATAACAAGGTGAACAGTGCAACAGTTTGGTACAAATGCAGCAAGAAAGACCCTTACCATAAACCCCCAACCATCTAAACAGATGAGACTGACAAGAAGAGAGAAACTCCAAGTAAGGCTGTTACAATTCTCAAGACTGAGAACCAAAGTGCAAAGATATTAAAAAACTTCCAATGGTCTGAATTTGAGACTGAACAAAGAAGTAAGTTTTGCACAGGTCCAAGAGACCAGTCCATGCTCGACACTTATCATCAACTTCTTCTATTTGTGCACTAAAAAAAAATAAAAATCTAAGTGTAGGCTAATTGTCCGTATTTCTTTCCTAGTTCAAGACAGGTAAGGCAATTCATTCCACCATAAAAGGTTTCTAAGAGATAGAAAGAAGTGCTGTCTGAAGGTTCTTTTTCATTGTCACTGCACGGAAAAGGAACCTAAAAAACATTAGGTGAGATAAATTACTTCATTAGCGCATATCTAAAACCTTTCAACCTCAATGCTGTCTGAAGGTGCAGAATGCACGCCAGTTTTAAAAGGCACTCAACCCCTATTACTTATTCCCCAATGGAAGAGTAATTAATATCAAAAAGAACTTGGGGTGAATGAAACTGATTCAACTTTTTACTGAGCTACATTCCAGACAAGCATTTTGACATTTTTTTATGTCAAATCTCACATTCCTCAATTAAAAAAAAACCCAGTGTGAATCAAAAAAACAGAAGTATGAAACATGGCTTTTTAAACAGGAATAAAAGAGAGGATTGTCTTACACTGTGCCTAGCTTCTGTCATACAGATAAAGCATAAGGAATACTTGCAAGAGGAAGTACTTTCTCTATTTTTAGCAAGAGCTTTTATCCCAGAAGGTTCCTATATCAGAACATTACATGCAATATACAGTATTACAAACATGTAATACTGTAGTACAACCATTTATCTCTAAAGAGGGATTCAACCTCTAAAGAGGGATCTAGCATTATTTTACAGTTGTGCAGTTTAAAATAAAGCCAAAGACTGCACAAATTACATTTGATGGAATGTATCTATGCAGGCAGGAGTATTACTAGGAATTGAGATTAGCTCCAGTCACTCTTAAGGGAAGAGATGAAGTCTGGTACCTCTGATCAACAGAACTACTACAGTGCACAAAAGAAAAATGAGCATTTTGTTCTAAGTCTAATGAACTATTCCCACTGTGTTAACTTCCCACTTTCTGCCTTATGATCACTGACTACCTGTGTTTTGCTGGTTTTATCGTTTCCCTTAAGATTTCAAACCCCTTCCTGTATAAGGTTAGATGGTATTTCAGCTTGAGCTGACACTGCTATTTACATTTTCTCTTAACAGAAAACAGATCTGCATTCAATACTAGATCTGTAAATCAAGAAAGGAAAACCATCTATGCTTATATGGTAGCACTATTATGCATACAGTTATAACCTAGGAATGTAACTGAGGATTTCAATTCTCTTTTTAGCACGATCTACCTCCGGTAAAGAATGAACTTAAAACACTACTTAAAAGCAGATAGTTAAAAAATCATTTCTCCTCTGGGAAATGTATCTTCTGGATTAAGCTTAAAGGTAGGTGCACTAATGATATTATATACCCATTAAATGAAAAATGATAAGCTATAATTGAAGAACTGAATACTAGAGTCCTAAATCTCTGATGCAGTTGTATTTTCACCCACAGTAGATAATGGTTATACAGGAAAATAAACTCATGCATCCTGCTTAATTCCCTGTATCACTTGTCAGAAGAAACATCATGTCACGTGAGCAGATACACAAAGCAACTTCAACAAGATGTTCAACAACTGAAGAGGCTTCTCACCTCTCCAGTAATCATTTGAAAAAAATCATCCTGGACAATGGAGAAATGCAAGTATTTTCTTGTGAAGCATCGCATCCCTTTTGACACAATTCCTCACATTAAATATATCTATGTTTCTTATTTCCCCATAGATATGT
>JAWWEU010000005.1:11794965-11819882 GCA_035583155.1 Acropternis orthonyx
GTGTAAGATTTAAATCTACAAGTTCAGTCTTGATGAAAGCACCTCAAGAGAAGCTGCAAAGGGTTCTGAGCTAGAACATAGAAGCAAAATTCTCAAATATGCACAAAACCCATACTTTTCTGAGAGGAATTACAAAACACAAAAATTTCAATTATGTGTGTAGCTACAGGAAAATTAACATTAACAATACTTTACAACTATACAACCCCCTAGATCAGACTGTTATTGTCCACAAGAATGTCTGTTGCAACAAAATTTCTGTTTAGAGATTTCATATCTGTTTTTGTAGGAGAGATCGATTTTATAAAGAGGTTGTGGGAACATCCATCCTTTCAGCCTTCTCTCTGAATAATAATATTCCATAATCTGTGATGACTATTTTTCCTATTATATAATCCATTTTCCCAGAAATATTAATATATGAATGTTGTTTAAAGATGTCAGGATTCAAAAAGCAGCAAAATTCACACAGAAATATTACAATATACAGTTAGTTGTTTTTCTTGTAGAAAGTCTTATCTACAGCTCAAGGTTTTGGTACTTTCATATTTCATCAGTGTCACAATAAATTTCTTGGAGAGTGAAAACAACTGTATGAATGTGTATGTCATTAGGCTATGTAATATAAAAAGAAATAATGTAAGTTTACAGCTGTATCAAACTGCTCCTATGACACACAGGAGTATGACCTTTTTCTGCAGTGAAAGATTCAAAGAATGATACTAATGCTTTCTTGGAGAAATCTGATACTTCAGCCTAGACAAGATGCTGATGTCTCTCTGAATTGGCCTTTGAAAGACAACAGAGTTAAATCAGAGAAGAAAATCAACCATAGTAATCCCAAACTGATGAAGGACAGAAAAACAAAGCTGTGTACCATCTGAACACCTGATAAACAGAACACCAGCAATACTTAGTCAGAAATACCAGAGGCAAGGTGAACAGCCTTTGCCTTAAGCTAAAGGTACATTAACAGCATGGGATCCCTGGAATTCTTTGCATCTGACTAATCAGGAGATACATTTCTGCTAAAACTGCCTTTTTTTTTTAACGTAACATTGTAGAAAATAAGCACCAAATGAGATTAAACAAGCGTATAATTAAGACACTATTCAAAAACTGCAACATACGAATTAAGAGTATCCTCTAATGAACTTTGCTATTTTTTAGGAAAAAAAAAAAAGGATAAAGTGCACTGCACTCGATTAACTTTTGAACTACCAAGTTTTGGATAAATGACAACTACACTCACATATCAAAATACTGATTTAAGTTCTTCAGAAGGATCCTATTACCATGTGGAACCACCAGATTTATTTTCTTGCAAATATAAACAATTGCCTGTAATTTTCCAGTTCTATCAAAATTTTTTTAAACCAAGAAAAAAATACAAGTAGTGCTCTCTCCACAAGCACACTTCCCTTTGGAAAAGTAGAAACTAGTCTTTCTTAATCTAGAAAAAAACTGCTTTTTTTTTGGTCACAAAAAATCAGTAAAATATAAGATAGGGTAAAAACAATAGCCATTTCCTTTTGATTCTTCCTTCAGGCAACAAATTAGTAGTAAGTCCTACTTGCAATTTCAAAAGATCCCCAACAAGCTCTCACGAACAGGCTGTCAATCTGAACAACCACCCATGTCTGCAGAACCATGCATATTCAAAAGCTAACACTAGGGCACACTCCTGAAATTTTCAAGAACTACTTAGATCTGTGTTTAAGAATAGAAAAAAAAATTTACAGCATTTACATTCAATTGAAGATTTTGAGTTTTAAAATACTGTGTATTTCAGATATTTAATTTGAAAGAATTAAAAATTGAGGCTACATCTAAAAAAATCTGATATGATCTTTGTAATTCTTTTCCTAATAAATACAAACTCCTCCCACTACATTACTAATATATCTGCATACTAACATTAGATAAAGTCATATTACATGCAGATACAAAACCATCCAAGGAAAGCAAAAGGCAATAGTCCATTTTCCCATTTATAATTTAGGGAACAATAATCTGCTTTCTATCTACCACGAAAAGTGTCCACTTTAGACTGATGGCTGAAGCTGCAGATATTTGCTCACTATTCTGAAATCATGGTTTGTCTAAACCATGTGTCAAATTCAAAATTTTCTGATTAAAATGATTTATTCATATCTAATACTGGACAAAATTTCATCATAAAAATAATGCAACTCTAATATAAAAAACCCAGTCATGCTGGATTAAACAATCATCTGTGTCTTGTGCCCCATATTCATAGTAACTGTGCTGTGATCATTTACAGAAACTACTACCAGTGGCTCAACTCTTCATATGAAGCAAACTGCAGATCATCTGCATTTGGCTTTTCAGAACTCACAACAAAATACAGACCACCTACCAAACAGCAAAACGTGTAAGTCAAAACAGCATTACAAAGACTGTGAAATAAAAACTGTGTCCTGATCTATTACTTGAAGACAAATTTTCTCCATGTAGACTTTCTTCAGTGGACCACCCTTTTGTTTCAAAACTCTTTCACAGTTACACAAATGTGTAACTCCCACAGTCCTACTTACAGACATTACGATGATAAACATAAAAACAAGTTATATATTTTCTAATAATAATTTGAACATGTCTATATTTACATGTAATTAATATGAACAGCAATGTAGACATAATTTACTCTGGACAAAGTTCTGAAATTGCTGCATTTGATTAATTCATCTTCCTTAACACAATAATGCCGAGTCTTTCCCATGACACTCTGAAGAAAGTATCTAACCTTAAATTCTATGTACAGCAGAATGCTAATTGCATAAGCTGTACCTGCAGTGCCTATTGGATAAATATTGCTGATAAATAACTGAAATCTAATTAAAGGTTGTAATTCCTTTTGTTTTCTTTCCAGCTAGTTTTTAAGAGAAAAGAGATAAACGCTGCATTTTTAAATAAACAAAAATCTCCCCCAAAAAACCAAGTTCTGGCTAAAGAATTCCTATAGCTAGAAATGTATAAACCACATTGCTGTACCATACTGCATATTAAATAGTTTAATTTTGTTTGAGGTAGAAACAAGGAAGAAAAATAAAGACTGAAGAGTATGAAAATTATAAAGCACTTAAATTTTTGTGGAAGTACTTTAAATACTTAATGATTTGTATATTTTTGTAAGAAACAAAAGCAGAATTCATGGTTACCATAGTTACACATACTCTTTGTTGTGTTTCAATGCCACATGATCTGATTCAAAGTAATACACATCAGGCTCTTCCTCATCCTCCTCTGCAGTGTGGATGTTGGCACTCTCTTTGGCAGATGGTACATATCCAGCAACAAGCCTAGCCTCAGAAAGTGGTTTTCTTAGTCCATCACTCCCATGATCCCCTGTATTACAATTTTTCTCTTTTTCATTCTGTTTAATTTCTTCAGACTTTTTGGGAGATCCATTGATATTATTAATACCTACAGATACATTCTTTTCAGTAGGGCTAAGATTATTTTCCTCAACCTGTCCATTTTCTCTACATGGAGAGTTATTTTTAGGAGGGCTACTTCTGACAGGGGCAGCCCTTCGTGGTGAAGTTCTCAACGTGTATCGATGTTCTTGAAGTTCCAACATAGATGTCATTTGAGCTGGAACACAGTTCAGCACTGAAGAATGTGGTTCAGGTTCACCTGAGATCGATGCACTGTCATGGTGAGTATTCGGGTTGCTATTGGTGTTTTCAGCACACTGTTCCTTAGAGGCACTACTATCTCCTACAACATCTACCTCCTCCTCCGAATCCCTTAACAAAGATGGCTGGATTTCAGAAAAGGACCCTGTAGCTGGCTCATATGCCTGATTACCATGCTCCTCAGGCAAGCAGTCATTTATTATTTTGTGGTCCTCTAACTTTACCTGTTCTTGAGAGTTTGTGCAAGGCACATAATGGTCTACAACACTGTCCTCTTTGCTGCTATTAAGCAACAACGAAGAATGAGCAAATGAGTTTCCATTTTCTGCTACCGTTTTGTCCTTGGGCATATGGGAACCAGCACTGTTTTGCTTAGTGTTCCCATCAAGATGACAGTCATCACAGTTAAGAGAATTTGAGTCTCTCTCGCCAACTCCATTGACAGTCTGATAACCTGCAACCTCTTCAACTACTGCAGAATTATTAAATCCTTCTGCACAGATGTTCACCTTTTTAACTTCCCTTTTCTCACAATCATCCAATATAAGACATCGACAAGCTCGCTTAGTCCCCGTGGAGACTGCATCATTGTCTGACACTAAGCTTTTATGCTCCAATGACTCCTTCTCAGATTTAGTAGGCAAGTCTTCTTCTGAGCTGTTGGGTGCCTCTGAACGTAGACAGCGCTTAATTCTTTTCAAAACTGGTGAAACCGGTTCTGCTTGTTTTTTTTCACTATTTTCCACAGTTTGTTTATCAACGTTATCTTTTTCTGAAGTAGACAGCCCTCTCTTTCTAGGGCTCACCCATGACTCCCGAGCACTCTGTTGTTTCAAATCAGTAGTTCTTCCACTGTTACTACCCTTCTGAGTTTGCACAGACTCTGGCCTCTTCTTTGGTGACCTTGATCGTATTTGAGGATGCGGTGAAACTTCCTCTGGATGAGCAATACTACGGTTCCTTAATGTTCTACCACAAAAGTTTTCATCCAAACCATTTAAACCCACTGTAGATCTTGTAACACGAGTAGATCGAGAAGCAGCCATACTATGGCAAGTCCCTAAAGTATGTTCATCATGATCCACTCATTGGGAAACCTTCAAAAAATGTAAACAAAAGAGTCAGAGAAAGTATTTAAAAACCACCTATAGACATAGCAAATCTAAAGAATATTTTGTCACAGACGTACCAATGTAAAACTGAATAAGCCCATGCAATGTTTTCATACAGCTTCTTTCTGCAGTATTTCTTTAGGTCATTAAAAAGTTTTCCATCTCAGCTACCAAGTAGCTGACTTGGTATTTGTGGTTGTTCTGGCTTTAGTACTTGTGTGTGAATGTTGTTCATATTTATGCCTTATGTAAGGCTGGAATGTTCCATTTAGGCTCTAGTTACTAAAACACACTATTTTTACATATTATACATATGTTATAATGAATTTGTATTATTATTTGTCTGTTCAAGCAAGAGGTATGAGATTGCATTTTTAATATCCCACAGTTTCCAGTTATATGGTTTCATACATTAAGAAGTAAACCATTAAAACCATATTTGCTTGCTCACTTGCGGCTTCAAGCAAAACGAAATCCCTCATAAATAACAACTGCTATCCCAGTTTAACAAGGAATTAAAAAAAAAGGCACATGAATAAAAAATACATACTGTCATTAAGGGTAAAAATGAAATAAAACAAAATTTCTGAATCAGAATTGTAAAATCATTCCACTTGGAAAGGGCTTTGGGAGGCAATCCTGTCCAGTGTCCCAGTCAAATGAACATCAGGACTAAATTCAGATTTAGTTTCATGGGACACTGTCCAGCTGGGTCTTGAAACACACTGAATACAGATATTCCACAATTTCTCTGGGCAATTTGTTCCAGTGTTTAATTATCTTTACAGTGAAAATAATTTTCCTTATACCCAGGTTGGGCCTCACCTATTTTTGCATCATGTAGGACAACAGCAAGCCTGGTTCTATTAGTAATCTCTCCTCTGAGGTACAAGAAGGTTGCTTCCCAAGTCTCTTCCAGTTTTAAACTTTCCATACAGTTGGTGAGATAAATCATGAATCATCACCCACATCAGATTTAAGCAAATCCAGACTCAAAGATGAGTTTAAAAGATCCCGTTTGAGAGTGTCTGTATTTCACATTTCAGGGTGAAATGTAGGAGTACTCGACAATCTCAAAATAACACTTTTAAGAGAAATCAGTTTAGTTTTATCCTTCTATTCATTTAATCTTTAAAAATTCAAAGCATCACACTGCATATCACCACAGATCTGTCATAATAGCCATGCTAATGAATAGATTCACATTTGTGCATAATGGCATATGTCCCATTTTTCATCTACCCAAATTCCACATTATACAAACCTGTTCAACTGACATACAATGTGAAGACTTAAAATTTTAAATATAGAATCAAACCTTTCCCACGTTACTTAGAAAGCTGAAAATGACAAATGGAGAAAACTGTTTCAATAGGTGTTTTTCATTTTCAGCAAAGGAGGAAAAAAAAAAAGAATATAAATTCTCACAAATCTACTAAGTGTCATATGGTCCTAGAATAGAAAAGAGAGCATGGGACAAGACCAGCACACTTTTAACCAATACAACTGTTTGACAATTAACAGTAATTACTATGTTGTATGTGTAGGAATTCATAATGCAAGTGGTATTTCTTAATGAAAGCAACGTATCCTAAAAGTATTACTTGGTGTAGTTCTGGACAAAACTGTAGAAGAAAGCACGTAATTTTGTGTAACTGTGGCATAGCTCTATAGGCAACTGTCTAAGATAGCACATCCCTTTGTGTAATAAAGAAAAGACAAAGTAGAAGTTTCAAATGTTCTCAAAACTGTGTTTTATTTGTGCTGCTACAATGCTCCTGCTCGTTAGCTATGCCTGGAAAGTGGCACTGTTTGTACTCCTGGAAATACATCTAAAGAACTGCTACAGCATTAACTTCCATCCTGTCCATTTAAAAGTATAAACCCTGAACTGTCCAATGCCATAAGAGAAAATATAAAATAATACATCAAACAGCAACTGGGCAAAAGATCAGTAGCTGACTTGAAGAGAGAGAAAAACACTCCGTTGTCCATATTTGTCTTTCATACCTATTTTACATATGGATAAACTGGCCTGTATATTCTCCCTTTTTTTGCACAGCTCAATACCTTCTGCAGAGTGATTGCATCTGGAGTTGAACCCAAACACAAAAGGTTTTATTTACATATCCCACTCCTCCTAGGTTGTTCTACTTAAAGCTAGAATACATTAAGGATGAGTAACTGACACTTCAAATCGATACCAGTAAAATAAACTAAACCGAAGTCAAATGCGTAATTGGGTTAGTAATTACTGCTGCACTCAACAGACATTAGAAGTCATACGTAAGAGAAGTCTTTCCTGATTTGCAGGTACGTTTCCTTCTGAAATATATCTTACACAGCAAGATACAAACTTATTGTTTACTAAGTGCAAATGTAAAAAACTCACCATTGCAAAACTAGAAGAAATATAAACTTCTGGCATTTCATACACCAGACTCTTCCTGTGCCACTCAAGTAATGTCAATCACCACTGCTGATATCCATGACGTAATCCAAATGCTTTACTAGTTTATGCCATCACATTAACAAGATTTTGAGAACTGTTGAGAAAAAGACAAAGATATCAATAAAGCATTTAAATTACTACAGTGAAAATGAAGAAGAATGCAACAGGACATATAAAGAGTAAAAGCTCTTATAAGAAGAAATTATCAATTTTAAAAGTGTCCTACATAAAGAAAGAACAGTATTCTATAAATTAATCAAGAATGTGAAATACTAATTTAAGTTTCAAATGTAGAATATCTTTCTCAGTAGTTTCTAAGTGATTCTCTGTATCACACACTAAATGTGTAAGCAAATGAATTCACAACAAAGTTGTGTGTTAGGGTGTTCAAACTTAAGAAGATATTTGAACAGACACAAGAAAACAAGCAGTGAAAGGTATTACAACTAATGAATTATGAAATGCATTGTCAAATGTACTTTATCATTAGATAGGCAGTGAAAAACAATTATTTCCACTCTCTAACTTTAATTAACTGAGCAGAACTCTGAACGTATATTGGCTCCAAATCCCTCAATAACCTCCTCCTATACAACAGGACTGAAATGCTTTCTGGAGTTCACATTAAACCTATTCTTCATTCAAGGAAAACAACATATACTACGCTGCTTATAGTGAAAGTGAAGTAACTCATATATTGAAAGACAGAAATAAATGTATAGATCAAAAAGTCAGACAGTGCTTTCTGTTGTCTCCAGTTTGGTCATCTTTGTCAGTGTCCAACAGCTATTACTTGAAAAAACATACCAGCAATCACATTTAATACAGTAACACCTAGTACTATGGAGGCACCATAAATCACTAAAGAACAGTGGTTACTGAAACTTTCTCCATATTCTATTGACTTCATAAGAGAGATCTGATTTTCATCTTGACAATTCAAAAACTTCATCATGCAAAACACAAGCTGACAGGTTTCTCCACATTTTTCATTCTACTCAGGTTTTATATTTAGACTAGTGGAAACTGTCTTTACTTTCAACTTAATTATGAAAATTAATTCACCATTGAGTTGCCAGTTCAAAATATAAACTAAAAAAGAGATTAATTATGTCTAATTACAGTGAAATTCAACAACACAAGATGCTTCTACAGTGATGTTACATGAAGTATCATAAATTCTATTATGCAGATAACTAAATCAAATCAGGTTTCAACTATTCAGTGGGATTTCTTGATTTAACAAGCAGCAGAGAACTATCATGATAATAAGACAAATAAAGAATGGAAAAACAAGAAGGCAAGGAAAACCACTTGAAAATGCAAGTTACTCAAAACCCATATTGTTGCATTTCCTAAAGATGCCTTTAGCTGACCAGAAAGAAACATATGGAGATACCAAAAGTAATGACAGACTTTAACCGATTCTTGCAAAAGAACATACAACAAATCCCACCAAAAATACCAAAAATCAGTAATTTTGTTAAAAATACAAAATACAAAAAAAAATATTTAAACAAAGTATAACAGTAGGTCAATCAGAAGGAGGTCTAATCTCAGAGTTTTCAATTACTCTACCAGTCCCTAAGTAAAGAACATTCTCATAAGTTCTTTCAGGAATGGCTGGAAAAGTAATGTCAGTCCTTTGTCACATCTGTACATCTCATCTCTCTTAATTTTCTTTCCCCCAAAACAACCCTATTTTACTCACAGTAGGAAAGACACAACCCCTGCTGTGCCTTTTTGCCTCTGGGGAGAGCAAAAGCATTTTAGACACAGCAAAAAAATTGTGTGAATATCACAAGGTGGGGAAAAGAATTTTTACGTAGCTGGGACATTTGTTCAGTAGCAGTTTGCAGGGAGAGGGGAGGGAATAATTTTTAAAAATTGGAAACTTTAATCAGGATACACTGAAATGATTGCACCTTAATTACTGCTTAAAACCTAGAAAACAACATTCACCAGGGTTTAACAAGTGAGCAATTAAATAATTTTCCCCAGAAGTTTCCTTGGAAAAACTGTCTTGAAAATTAACTATTATTCCTTTACACTGCATAATCAATTACAGTGACTTTTTTCACATAGAACAACCACATTTTCTATGGCAGAGAGGTTCAGTGGAACAATGCTCGTTTTAGAAGCTATACATAAGTTGAGAAAGGGAGTACAAAGTGCACTAAATACACTTTTAGGTCTAAGCCCTTCCTCAGGGAACCACATCAACATTTAAGAAAGAGTATTGGAATATTGCAATAAAGACTCAAAGTTTGAAGAACTTTGAATCAGCTAAGAAACAACATATTCTGGTTCCACTAAAAATTAATCCTGTCCATCTGGGAGTAAAGTATGAGCCCAGTTGTTTAAAGGAATTAAGAAACATGGGTACATTTAAAAGTATGTTCAACATGGCCCTAAGCTAGAAAAGAAACAGTGAAAAGAAGTGGTCAATAAATGAACATACTGGGTGTAGACAAGACCTGAAAGCAGCAAAGCATCAAAAGCCTCTACAATAACTGTGGTGGAGCTTTTTATATGTATGGAATTTATGATGGATAAATTAACGTTACATAACAACACTAAACAAACAAACAAAAAAATTGTGTATTGGGGATGGGGAAAAACAGACATTAGCAATGGTAAGAAGCCTCCAATAGTTATTCAATATCACTGTTTTATGAAAATGGGCAGTATCTAAAATCTTCCACAACAATTCAAACCTAGAAAACAGAACAGTTTGTTCATCTCATCTAGAGTATAACGAATGATTTTCATATTGAAGAGAAATAACCTGTTCTCTTCTTATTCTTCTGAGTCTCATCTAACAATCAGTTTTCATTCATGCTCACTGATAATACTGCATGGTGATAAAGATTCAAATCTGTGGATATCTGATAGCAGGAGCACTCCCTAGTACCATACTGCAATAAATCCTCAAACTACTTCAGACACAATATTTGCTATTGGGAAAGTTACCACTGACAAGAGCAAATGTGAGATATATATAATTGCCCTCTCTTGTTTCACTTCCATTCTGCTCACATCTACATGTGGGATCTTGCCTGCCTCGGGATGAAAGGAATATTGCAAAACATTTTATTTCAATCACAAGACTTCTTGATCATACTTCTTTCTGTCATCAGAACTTGGGAGACCTTAACATGTATTTCTTTTCCAAGATGTATTTCGTTCTTTTAAAAAGAATGAAATCCATGTCAGATTTTACATTATCTTGTAAAATCTTGTAAAATTGTTAAATTGTAACACTTCAGAACAAACATCACTTTTACACAGATCTTAATACCAAAACCCAGAACATTTTCTGGGAAAAAAAGTTGAAACAAGTCTGTATCAATTACATTAATATGTGATGAGAATATAAGACTGTACATAACTTACCTAGTTTGAGAAAATGGATACTCAATTATCCTGTATCTCATCTCAAAATATTTAATTTTGGAATCCTGCTTTCATTGACTTAATGATTTTCTAGACTTATATAACTGCATTAAAATATCTGTGACTTTACATAATACAACAGCCAAGTCTGCCATATTTCTGAACCTATAATCGCCTGTTTCTTTTGCAATGTCTCAGAAACCACGCTGAGCCACTGGCCACTGCTGACATTTAGGAAACAGCAGCTCAACAGGAACTTGCTACTGGTCTGTCCTAGTACAGACATGAAACTGACAGCCAAAATTGTTTTTCTCAAGCCTCTTTCTAAATCCCATATTTGCCAAGATCAATCAGAGGTGACAAAAGCTGAGCCTGATCTGACCCTCTACCTGTAACTCCGTCTTCCACACCAAAGTGGTTTAAGATCTGCCATTGATCTCCTGTTTATCATTACCTTCTATTAGGACCATGTCATAAATTTCTAACCAATTACTGCATCCATACACTACACATGCACACACACAATCTCTGGTCATTAGCAGGACCTCACATATGCTTCATGCCACTTCTGGTTTTCCATTTTCCACAGATAATTACACAAGAAGTATCCCAAATAAGCTCTTGTGTTTGCCCAGAGACATCCTGATCATTACACCATTATCTTCTCATCAGCAATACATTCCAGACCACGTTATTTTAGTGACAAAGAAAAACCCAGTTTGTACATTTTAAGCATGCATGGCACCGCTTAAGTGCATATCTCAAAAGAATTTTCATAGATGACTTAAATTAAAAAATAAAACGGATAGATCTCTGTTACAAAATAGCAGTTCTTCAATTCTCTGCAGAGCATTGGCATGTTACTTAACACAGTACATTTTTAAAAACTGAAAGCAGAACACATTTATGCAAACAGAATCTAACCCCTTACAGAAGTATTTGCCCAAGATAATGAAAAAACCACCTCTGAAAAGAACAGAATCTCCACAGACATGAGATTATCAGGATTTTGGATTATCTCCACATAGAATGTATATCACTTCCTAACAAAGTAGTATTACTAAATTAGGGATGAATTTCAGTTAACAAATTATATTCACCAGTCTATCACATGTAGAGCATGCCAGCAGCTCTTCCCACACATACCGAGCTTTGCAGGACTACATTAGCAAGAAATTAGTTTTATGGAAACAGCACCGTATTTTTCTGATTCTACATTACATCAAAAAAGCAATACTTTCAAATGACAAAAATAACCACAAAAAGACATTATGAAGATCTTACCTGAAATAATATATAACAATAAGCAGCTTAAAGCTACAATGAAAGCTTAAATGGCAATGAAGATAAATAAATGTTACTGGAATTAGAGTTTTCAGCTCTCTCTGACACAGTAAGATTGTATTACACATGGTCAAAATACAGTCTGTCAGAATGGGAGTACTTATATTTATCTTATCTATAAAATGATAGCAAGATAAAATAACGAAAATGAAAGCAAAAAAAAAAAGTAGAATAGTAGGAAAAAATTATCAACAGGTTTTAAAAGCTAGCAAACTAGCAAGGGAAATTTTTTACTCAAAATTGTAACCGGCAAAGAACAGGAATGGATAGCTCAATATCCTATTTTATTTCCTTAAAACAGATCGGTTCACCAGGCTAGACAAAGCTATTCTCATGTAAGAGAGGCGGGGTGGGGGGGGGAAATCTTTGAAAAGAATCTTTTTATGGAAGGTTATTTCTACTTCTTTCTGGAAGGAAAAAAAAAGTAATGGGTGGGTAAACTGAATTGGTACTTAAATAATAGGATGTGTGAAAACAAACAAAAGCTTAACCTCCTCCTCTCCAACATTGTCTTACTCTTTCTCTAAAACCACAAAATAAAGAAAAATGTCAAACCAGCAAGATAGATGACAAGGACAAGTAAAGCACATCTGTTCCTTTGCACCCCTTCCACTGAGCACTGTTACCAAAACTCCTGACAGCACTGGTATTTCTCACCCTTCTTTCCTACATGAGGAAATTGATTAGGTGGATGGGTATGATAAAGGCCTCACTTCTCTTCCAGCCACATTCCAAGATAAGATTGTGAAATTACTTCATATAAAACTAAACATGAATTATACAAGTGTGACTTTACAGCAAAAGTCTAGAAAAGTAACCACTGTACCAAATGTCTTCTTAAAGCCTAAAACACTTAAACTGCTTTCAGTTCCTTGTATCTTGGCCAAGTAAGAGTTTGTGCTGAAATTATACATTGAAGCATCTGTCTCAGACTGATATTCCCACCCTACTGTCTCTCCCGTGAACTCTCAGTCAAAATAATTAGTCATTTCTGTGCACAAATATGGAAATTATTTTAAACCCTTCTTACTGCTTAAGACACATCTATTTCTTCCAGAAGTGTTTCTACCTCCATATTTTGGAGTAAGAAATCAGAATTTGGCACAGAGAAGCATTTGCCTGAGAACAAAAATCCTGGTGGAGCTGCGATGAAGGCAGGCTAAGGGGAATGCTAAACATGAATGCATAGGTACGCAAAGCAGCTATATTAGCAAAATGAGTGGATGCTGGCTGGAGAAACAGAATGGAAATCCTGAAGAACTGCTAGAAGACAGAAGGATCAGAGCTGTGAAAAAGGAAAACTGGAACTGGGAATAACTGGAAGACACAGACAGGCAGAATCTGTGACCTTACCTAGTCCAGCTAGTTCTTGCTCGGCACAGGCACAGGCTGTCTCTCTGAGCTGCACACCATCATTGCTCACACACGGCATCAAATGACAACACATTTTAAAACTTCTAATTTGAAGAATTTAGATAAAGCTTAGGCTAAATGGTTACATTATTTACTATGGGCTTAGATACTGACTTACACAAACACAATGTAAAATCAATGTTTTTTCCTATTTTATCCCTGTGGAACATTTAGCTTTAGAGATACGACTGTGCTAAATGATTATTCCTTACAAGACCAAAGTATGACCAGTAGCTTTCTGAGTTTGCCACAGATACAGTTTGGAATCTTTAGAGTATGAATTTGAAAATAATCACTAAAAGCAGTTACAAAGTTAGAAATCACACTGATTCATCTTGACAGTTATATGCACATTTGCAGTTATAAAGATTTCAAGCAGAAGACTTTATATAGGGTTTTTTAATAATAAATCACTTACAGTTTGCCAGTGATGTTCTAAAAAAAGTCGTATTGGCTCTTTCTAAGACACAGTTTTTTCAAACTATTCCAAGGAATTTAACAGCACTATATCAAACTAAGTGCTATGCTTATTCCTTACTTAGTACCTCTCAAGGGCTGACATCAAATATTAAGTAAGGACTAACCTGACAAATGTAGTTTACATGCCATCCATAAAACTGCTTAACCTTTTAAAAAATGTTATAGGAAAAAGCCCCGATTTCAGTTATCTTGGAGAACATCTAAAATTTCTGGGAAAAAAACCCCAAATTATTCAGCTGTGAAATATATTACCCAAAGCATAATGCTGTAGCCATAAAAGAAGAAAAATAAATACACTAAGAATATATCTCCTAAGCACCCTTCACTGTTTCTTGAACATAAAAAGCCCTCATAACTCAGTGATACATTATCTCTCCGAGGGCACTAAGCAATTAAACACATTCCTTCCTTGATAACAAGAGAAAAAAGAAGACTACATAAAAGCCCCATACCTTTAAAAATTAGTTTCACAGTATCTGAGGACATACCTTTGCTGTACACTCCCAGAATTAATGGATATTTGATTTGGTTTATCTCCGTGGTGCTCTGCATAAAGAAGCTATCCCAAAACTTCGATTATTCCTGTTGCCCTTTTCTGTACTGAGTCTAGCAGACAGATCAGTGTGGGATAATCATATTCAAGGCATGGCCTATGTAAGTTATAGATTTTTACCACAGAACAGTTAATATTTTATGTCATGACCCCTTTCTAACAATACTCAACAGTATTTACTTTTTTTGACACCTAATGAAAACTGAGCTGATGGTTTTACAGAAATGCCTATCAGAAGACTTTCCTGAGCAGTAACAGCTGATTTCAAGTAAGGGTTGGGGTTTTTTGCATAGTTATTTTATTCTTATGCATTTCTTCTCAATTCTGACAATGAGTCTCTGTTTCTATTTTAATATCCATTTGCTCAGTTTTGTGAGATCCTTCTGACTCAACACGGTGGTGAAATAAAAGTCATCACATTTGTAGCATCTTTAGACTAGATGAGGTTTTTTTTCTGCAGTCACTGAAATTATTTTATTAAACTATCGCTACAGGTATTTATCAAAATTGAAATTACCATCTTCTAGCATCTAAAACACCTGGCTATTCTGATTTAAAAGGCCCCTTTTAAATCACATGCCAGCTAAGGTGGGCACCACTTCCTTTCTGGAGTTCTGGGTGCATATATTGAATTATCCTTGCTCAGTTGAGGAAAATATTAAAACCAATTTTTTTAATTAGCTCTTAGTGGTGAGACAGGAGCACCTCTACAATGTATGTGTGTTTAAACAGCCACTAAGGAGATAAAAATGTAAATCCATGTGTGAGTTAAGAGAATCATAATTAAAAATGAGTTGACGAGTCCAGGAGCCTTTGTTGAAGGTTATACATTCATTGACAATGAAGATTACAAAAATGGCAAACAGCTTTTTCAGAGACTGAGCCCTCTTTCAGCAGTTGGTTTGATTTAGAAAGGTTTTCACTGCCACCCCAAGAGGGTAACTCTCATAAGGATCTCGGCATTTTTCATTCCAGCTACTGCAATGGTTTTTTTTCTATCCCTGCTCACTTCTACCCATTTAGATATTTCCCAAAAGAGCATTTCCTTAGTTTATTGTTTTGTCCAAGGCACCACTTTTCTTAACCTTTCTATCAAAAAAAGCCACATCCATCTATCCTCTCATTCCTTATCAGCAGCATGGATTCATAGGCTGGTGAGCCTTCTCTTTAATTTTGCAACAAGACTTCCCAGGTGAGGCTTCATTTTACCATTAAGTGATGTAATCTACAAAAAGGAGCAATCCCACTCCTTTGTAACTTTCGGGAGCATCATCCTTATTTTTTCCATATATTTCCTTTGGTAGTCAATCTGATCTCCGAGTGAGCTGATTGAGGAAACACAAATCCTTACAGAAGAGTAATTTTTCTCCTAGTTTAGCTTTCTAGACAGGCTCCGTATAATGGTCAAATGAGCACAGGTGCCAGTGGAAAGCAGGGGACACAACTACGTATTTTGGTGACAGACATTCCTTGGATCAGGTTAGCTGTAATGTGAAGCCTTTCTCTCAGGCTCTACCTTATGCTTTGTAAGCCTAAGAGGCACAGTTACTTCTCTTAGCTTGGAACTCTAAACTTTGATAATGAGGATAAAGATATTTTATAACTGATGCACAGGAAATAATTTAACAGTTTCTATCTGTATTGCCCAGCTATAACCTATATTATTCTGAAATTGTGAACTCCTTGGGGGAAACATTCTTTATGTCTGCTTCCTGCAAAGCAGGGGTCAGAGTATCATGTTTTACTCTATTTTCATTCTAGTTTATTGTTCACTTTAATATAAAACTGTTAAAGTTCTATTGAAAAGGTAACTGAAATCCAGCTGATGCAAGTCTTCACTGACAGAACCCGAGGCACAAAAAAGGCACCTGAGGGGTGGGGGGGGAAAACCAACAAAAAAAGCCCAGAAACTTTCTACATTCTTATTCGTTACTGATTCAAACCCTTGGGCTCTTTTGGACATCTTCTCATTACGGAAAATACAGTCAGTGAAGGTCAAAAAGCAACAGTTGTCAACAATTCAACAGCAGCTAATTTCTAAGTATTACAAAAGCAAACTTGTTTCAAAGCAGTTACAAGAGTGAATCAAGGAGGGAAGCCATTATATAGCCCACGCATAGTAAGGGTACATTTAAGGGAGGTTAAGCAAACAGAACTTAAATTCTAACTCATGCCACTTCTGCAAATCAGGCCTGCTGACAGAACAGACAGGATGAGAAGAAATGTCCTCATGATTATTTGGTACAAGTCATGTAACAAAGCTGTAGTGACACATGAATCAAAACTGAAAATGGAACCAAGACTACTACCCAGTAAGCCTCTCCAGAGCTCTCCTGTGTTGCACAGAGAATCTCGACCTTCTGGGATGGTTTCTTTGAGAGAATTTCTTGGGCCAAGTAAATACAGACATACAACAATTTCAAAAGATTTTTTAAAGGATAGTTGATCTAACTGCAACTAAATTCAATTATGAGATAAACCCTAAAAGCACGACACAAAGGTCTGATCACTAGAGTTACCTCTCAAGTGGAAAATCAATGAGACATGACTCACACTGGATAAAATGACAGTAACTGGCTTGCTTCTACCGCCATAATCCAGAAGGGTGGCAAAGCATTGCCCTCTCTACATTCAGATCAGAATGCTGATCAAATTAAAAACTAACCCTTCATGCAATATGGGAATTTCAATAAAACCACTTCTGGGCTGTAATTAACTAGAGATATTTTCAAATCATGAGAGATGTAACTGGAATTCACAAGTAACTGAAATATTAACAAGAAATTAGTTACCTTTATTGTTTGTGTGGGATTTTTTGGAGGTGCAGTCACAGAACAAAAACAACAAAAGACTGCCTATCTAGCTCTTAACATCAACAAACCTGTTCCTTTACACTTGTATAATCTGAATGGTCCTGACAGCAAACTGTACCCCACAAAGCAATCCATTTATGAGAATGAAGTACAAAGGATTCTTGAGCATTTGCAAAATTCTCTTTGGTTCAACAACTAAGACCTTCAAAATACATGTGAAGAAGCACAGTTAGATAGGAAGATCTAAAAAGCCTTGAAATTAGCTGTAAAGTAAGAAAAGAAATCTGAAAAAGACAGACTTCATTCTGGGATAGGAAAGCTTTACCTGCACTAGGACATCATAAAAGAGGAAACGTTTCTCACTGTCCTTTTCAGCACTGGCTGACAGATGACAGATACATGAAGAACCTTTTTCATCTGAAGTATTTTAGGAATTCTCTTAACAAAGGATCACTGGATTCCCAATTATAAAATCCAGAAAAATTCTCGGCTGCCCTCATTTAAAAGAAATGATGATGTAACTACATTTTGTTCTGTTAGAAACCACTTCCTCACAGGTGGATTTAAAACTATCCAAACACATATGGAAAGTAACTACACTATTGCAGCCTCTACAATGATACTGTGAATAATTATTTTTTTCAGTCTTTCTGCATTTTTTGCAATACACTGGATATAGTAGTATTTCCAGAAAACTGGTGCAATAAACACCATGATTCTGCTAAAAATAGAACACTAGTTAGGGAAGTTAGTAGCTCCTCACTTTGCCTATTTTTCCAGGGCTAAATAAATACATACATACATAAATACATCAATGAATAAACGAGCAAACCCAAACCAAACAAAACCAGAAAAGTTGCCAACTGAGGATTGAGAATACCTGAGAACATCTGGCTAGGTTTCTTTTTCCTGAAGTCTAGCTTTTGAGGAAATACCCAAGGAACAGTGCTGGCAGCATAGCAAGGCACAAAAACAGTATCAAATCTTTTCAGGTGACAATTAGAGTGCTTACTAACAAAAGCAATATAAACATGTTTACCTAACCCATAAAACTTGCTGCTAGTTATACTCTGAGTTTTAGAGACACATACATAGAAAGTGCAAGTAAATGAAAAGAAGGTAGTGGGGTGGAAATATATATGTGTGTATATATATATATAAACACACCAATATATTGTAATTTAATAATGATTAATAAAATACAAATTGTGTACATTAGAAACAGAAAAAAGCCCATAAGCAAACAAACCCCAGCATCTGTTGTAATCTTATTAGAGTCCTACTCCAAGTCTTTAGTCAGCCATTGCCTATACACTGCCCCAGTCAACTCTCCATGAACTGCTCCAAATTCCAGGTTAAACCAGTCTTTTCCATACAGTTCTGTCTGACAATTGCATCTCAGTTTCAGCTTTTCATGTGGAGCTTAGGGAACAGGTGCATCTGTCTCTGCCTAAGACTTCAGCCTTTGTGCCCTTACTGCATGAGGGACCGTGATCCCTTTATAACGTGCTACAGAAAAGCCTCTGTGCTGCAGTGAGATCTGCAAGGAAAATCCCTCGAAGACTTAAAATATTTGAGGAAAGGAACAAATTCCTTTTCTGACATCATTCTAATATAGTGAACAGTGTTTGCATTCCTCCTTTATTGATTTTTAGATTTACATAAGCAAACATTGCATCACGATCTAAACCCAGTGCCCTGTCAGTTACCAATGCTTTGTATCTCCATGGTTTAGTCACAATTTCCCACCAATTACAACAAACAGAACGATGATACCCTGTGAAGTGAAAGTATATGCAAAGTTTAATCCATATAATTGGTGAGATGGAAAAATCTACTAAAAGCCTAATTACAATTAGGCTATAGTAGGCTGAAAGCACTGTTTTATGTAAATCCTCCGCACTCTTTTTAAACATTGGGAATGTGACATCATTTGTTTCACTTTAACCCTTTTCCTAATTCCAGAGCACACATGTACGTGGCACAAAGCCTATCCTTCACTTGCCGTTAAGTCCAAGGCAGCTTTGTCAAATTTCAAAAACCAGAAATGCTTGAAGAAGGTCACATGGGATGTAGGCAGCTGATTTTGAATAGAAAAAGTGCAGAATAAGTCATTAAACTGATTTTGGTTGAAAACCATTGCATCAAATTGTCCAGTACTTTTATCTCTAAAAAGCTTTAACAACTCATTTGTGTCAAGGTTAGTTCTTCAAATTTAATAAAATATTTTTAAATTACCCAAAAAAGCCTCAAAGGAGAAATTTTGTTTAAAACTAACATATGTAATAGAGAGGATACATTTCTATTCAGGCTTTTTCATATTGTGACTATTACATAGCAATGGCCATGAAAGACTGAAATCTGTTTCTAATACATGGAATACAAACTGATTTTAAACATTATATTTGCATAACAAACTCTTCAGGAACCTGAAGACTTTATAAGAGACAATTATCTCTCAAAACACATGTCTCAGAGAGTAGCTGTAATCTCTGTTCTACAGAAAGAAGGTGAAGTTGCACAGTGTGCTCTCTTTCAGAGCCTGGAATGCACCTGATTCCCTGGCTCCACGGAATTAATCTTTTGAGGTCTGCTTCCCTAACAAAGTCTTCTGAAAGACTTCACTCTAGCTCAGTTGGTTTCTATTTGATCATTAAAAACAAAAAATGGCAAGTCAAAGATATTAACTCTACAATACTCTAATAAATTATCTTTAATACTACATTACAGAAGGCTTTAATAAATGCTTCACAAAAAACATTTAATGAATATATTTGTTGAATTTTTTAGCTAAATCTTAGAACTGTTACACCACTAATTTTTATTTTTTTTTTCCCTACACCATGTGTTTTTGTTTTGCTTTTTGAAATCATGGTCAGCAAAATTACAAAAATCTAAAAATGAGGAGAGATCTAATGCTCACAAGTCATTCTACCTCCTGTGCCAAAGACAGACAAACTACACCTCAATCACCTCTAAAAGGAGGTTATTTAACCTTTTCTAGAGCTTTCAGCAATAGATATCCCATTACTTCACTTGGATATTTAACCCTATGAATACCTATCCTGGATAATCTTTCCCGGAGCTGCAAAGTTTTTCCCGACATCAAAATCTTCTTTTGTACTCTTTAGGGCTATTATTTCTTAGCCCACCTAGAGAGAACAGTTTATTACATTCTTCTCTGTAGCAAACTTTACCATATTTGAAGCAT
Source organism: Acropternis orthonyx (assembly GCA_035583155.1). Classification (NCBI taxonomy): domain Eukaryota; kingdom Metazoa; phylum Chordata; class Aves; order Passeriformes; family Rhinocryptidae; genus Acropternis; species Acropternis orthonyx. Next base: position 11,815,402 of record JAWWEU010000005.1, read on the forward strand.
ATTATTATGTCTTCCCATCTCTGCTAAAGACTAAACTAGTACAATTCATTCAGTCTGTCCTTAAAGGTCATTATTGCAACTTGTCTGTAAATAATCTTCAGGTGGTTCAAATCTGTTTGAAGTAGAGTAACAAAACCAGAGACAGCACATCATTTGAGGCCTTAGCTGGGTACATCTCACACACAACAACAATCCTGTTCATATATCCCAGTATGACTCCTGGTTTTTATAGAACTGCCAGGACTCCTTTGTGTTCATTTTGTGACACAGCTGCTTATTTGCAGAACTGTTGCCCAGCCAATTGTTTCCCATAATTAAGTTTATTATTGCTACCCAAAGGTATTATTTTGTGTTTCTCTTTACTGAACTGCATCCCATAGAGTTCAGATCATTCATCCCATTTATCAAAACCATTTCACACTCTAATGCTTGTATTCCCTCCTGGATTTGTACTGTTAGTAAATCTGCCTTGTTCTATCGTCCAGGTCACAAAATGAAAGACTAGACAGGAATAAATTCAGAAAATACACCTGCTCAATTCACACTCGTGTCTTCAATCTGAAATGTCCTTAGAAATTTTAATTAATATCTAATTAACTAGCATGGCAAATTTTCTGTGACAGTATCTATGTTTGGTATTTCTAGATTCCTTGGCTGTGGAGATAACATTCCTAACTTTAGCACTACTGTACAGGCAGAGTATGTTTCAAACACAAATATACCAGGGAGGTTCTACCATTCTCCTCCCCCTTTAATTTGTTTGTATGTGGTATAGTAGCCTGGCTGCATAGTTCCCCCAATTATGAATTTGGGTTATCCCTGTTTTTCTTTCCTATACTAGATACTACAGAGACACTTCAATTCACACAGCTCCCCCCACAAACCACTAGCTCTGAAAAATTCAGATCTAATGTAGGTATATATGCACACTAATAAAAGAAAAACAACAACAAAAAGCAGAATGTTACCATTGATATACCAACAGGTAAACTGTCGAAAACACTCATTTCCTTTTTGTCTTTCAAGTTTTCCAACTACAGTGTTTTAAACAAAGTGCAAATCACCCCATTTCAGGCACACAAATCAGCTATTTCTCATGACAAGCTTTTACACTTCTTACCAATACTGTGTTTGCCACACGTGCACCCACTAATCAAAGCAAATATTTGTGCTTAGATAGTGTATTTAAATCTGAACTACTAAACCCGTCTTTAAAATTCTGGACAATCATACTGTCTATCTTGCCAACATTCATATTCCCACATTCTGTGATGAAGTTCAATAGACCAGAAAAAGCTGACAGTAGCTAACAGCAATCTCAAACACTGCTACAGGGAGAATCAACTTTCTTCTGAGTCAAAAAGACACGAAGCAATCAGCTTAATGCAAAGCAAAAATACTGAAATTGAGCATCAGGTAAAACTTTAACCATGGGGTGAAGGAACTGCTGAAACAAGCAACACAGTAAGAAACTTTGCCATCTGAGGGATGATTTCTGTATGCTTCCAAAGGGCAGATGATTGGACTAGCTGAGCATTCTGTATTGCTATGTTTAACTGAATTCATTATAAGCATCAAAACAAAGAAGTAACTTTAAGGAACAGTTATTGTAAGTTAAACTACTAAGATACAACAAATTGTGTAAGGTAAAGTAGCTAAATGCAAACTGTTAACTAATACACAAACTTTGAACACAAACTCTATAAATTATTGATCCACTACACTATAAAACCCAAGTATTTTGCTTACAAAGCTGCAGTTCATACAGGAATCTTTTTAATAGTCTTTTTGTTTGAAAAGAAGTGTCCAGTAAGGAGAACACACCGTTTAATGTTCAGCTGTACATTTCTTAACTGTCTTTTATGAGTTACTCAAACAGAAAGATTTTCAGAAAACTTTAAACTCCTCTGATGGTTCTTCTACAACCAAAGCAGTTTTTGAACTAGAAATAATATTTACAATGTTCTTAAAACAAGAACAATACACCTTTAAGTGTTAGTGCAAAGTTTACCAGGAGCAAGTTCTTATCATCAGCAGCTTGATTTCCAGCAAAGAACACTTAATTTGGAAACTAAAAAAAAACACCTTCCTTGCTACAGAAGTGAGAAAGTTTCTCACTTTCTGCAACCTCACTCCCGCCTACAGAGATGGCAGAATTTTTCTTTTTCAAGGTTTTTAAGGACAAGTTCTGCAAATATCTGTCTGGAATAATCTAAGTAGTTTTAAACCAACAAAAAAGAAAGGCAACTATAGGTCTGACGGCATGGCATTTCTAAAACTGTGAGTGCAATGTAAATCAATGGATATAAATAAATGCTGAATACTCAATAAATAAATTATCTCTTGCAAATGTGGTTATCGCCAGAGAGACCTGCATCATCAGTTCCCACACAATGCAAATACTTACTGGGAAAACCAAAACAAAGCAAATCCCAATATATCAGCCCTAAAGACTTTAAAGAGATATTTTGAAATGTGGAAGGCTAATTAAAAAACAAATACAAGGAAAAAACCACAACTGGAAGCATGGTAGACTGCAAAAACTTTGGTTCCAACTTCCCCAGTACTTTCAGGAACACTAAGAAAACATTTCTTATTTTCCTTATGCAACAAAGGTGGTGGAAGAGCAGAGTACAAGTCTTTCCATTTTGTATCAACCACACAACTATTACTGACCAGAAATCAAGCTAAGTATCTAGAATGATAGAGAAGATAAACAAAAAATCTTTAAGCTTCCTGGAAATACTCAAGAGAGTAAAGCCTTCATTCTGTATGAGACTATGGACAGCAGACTGTAATCTCACTACAGAAGTATGTTAGAGACACTGATAAACATCAGAGCAGTCACGTGCTGCTCAGCTGCAGAACAAAAGCCCTTATTAGGATACCTTTCCAAATTTTCAGAAATAAGGATCTGGTTATTTTTGCACATTAAATCCCTAATAACACTGAGTAAAAGACTCCTATTTGCTATTTCTCTTTTTCTAGAAATGTTAAAAATAATGAGAGAAGACGTATGACTGAACTCCATGACTAAATACCTTAGTAACTAAGCTAATTAATACAGCCTATCTCTTAGGAATTATACACTTGGAGTATGTAATGCAAAGGAAAAGTCATTTCAGTTAACAGTGCTACAATTGAGAATTGCAACAACTACCTCCCTTAGACTGAACACCTAGGACACATAAATTATCAGCAGTAGTTCAATTTAGGGACATTCACTGCTTGCTCCTTACTGACACACACGGTTGTTCTGTGTAATAGGCCTTCACAAAAAGCCTTACTGTAAATTCAAGGCATGGAATTTTTTATGGATAAGCGTGACAGTGCTAGAAAAAGCCTGAAATCAAAGATATTTAAGTTCTAGACAACTTGCTAAAAGTCACAGGTCAAACTAAATTAACTGCTAAGACCTTCTAAGGCAATGGGACTTTTAATGAGTGACTTCAACTGGATGAAAATTTTCACCTGATAGCTATTTTTAGAACATTTTACCACATACACATTACTTTAGAAGAGATGCATTTTTCTCCCTGCTGTTCAACACACATAATTTTCTTCCTTACACTTTTTTCCACTTCTGATTAAGCAAATATTAATGTTATTAAACCAAAACACAATACACTAAGATTAAAAGATACTTGAAAACAAACTACAACCCATAACTTGCCTGCATCTTTTATGAAAAGTTACACTTGCTTATGTAAAGAATCACATTTTGCTAATCCAAACCTACCAATCCCTACTGGATCACCTGTCCTTGGAGCAGCTAGGAGGGGAAGCATAGTATCTAACCATGGGTTACAAACACACCCAAAAAGCGTGTTCTCAAAAGGTTGCACAAGTTAGTATTTAATGTAAAATACAGGGTATACTTAAAGCTTCGCTAAACAATCACTATGTCATTAGTACAGCGTAATGACAGTACCAATGGAAAATACGCAAATACACGTACAACCACTGGAGAGCTACTACAATTTGTTTAATAGTAACTGCGAACACATTTCCAAAATAAAATTTGGAACTCCAAAGCCTAAAGAACATATTCTTTTACAAAAACTTCAGTGTCAATTATGTGTCAGCCTAGAACCAGATTAATAAAAAACTCCCAAGACTATAGAACTGCCAAGGTTCCAGGATAATCGGGGACGGAATACGAAACACCATAAGGAAGCAGCAGAACCATATGCTCTCCTGTAAGAGAGATCAGGATTAGGACACAAAGGGGATATTGCTGAGCTAGGACACTTGGATACTACGAGAATTATTTCTCCAAAAACAAGAAGTGTATTCTGCAAGTTTGGGATGTAACGGGACGTGTATCACAGCCTCCAGCGAGAGCAGACGAGGGCTGTCAGACAGCTCCACTCTGGACCCCGCATCCCAAACCACGAGCTGCCTGCGGGGCGGGAGCTGTTCGGGCTGCCCAGCGGGCACCTGGGCGGGACAGCGGTCATGGCCGAGAGGCGGGGGGGGCA
>JAWWEU010000005.1:11825669-11874161 GCA_035583155.1 Acropternis orthonyx
GCCCTCACCTGCCGCCCGCTCCTCGACGCGCCTGCCCCGCGCGGCCCCGCCCGCCGCTCGCTCCCGCCCGCCCTCCGTGCCGCCCGCACCAGGCGGCGGCGGCGGCGGCTCCGCACAGCGCCTGCTCCCCTCGGCGCGGCGGCGGCTCCTTCCGCTTCCTTCCCCTCCCCCCCGCGCTGCGGCGGGGCCCGCGCGCTGCAGCTCCCCCTGCCGGCGGAGCGCGGCACGGCGGGGCCGGAGCGGGGCCGGGGCCGGGGCCGGGGCCGGAGCCGGAGCAGGGCAGGGCGGCTCCGCAGGGTACTCCAGCCCTCTGGATCATGACTGAAAATGAACTGATCGCGCTTTCAGATTTACTTGGTGCTGCCTGGTTCTCAGCTCACCCGGTGTGCGATCGCCAAGTTCCTGCTCCTGCAGAGAGAGACTACAGTGTATCTATCTATGGCTATCCTTGAACCATCTTTTTTTCCAGAATCATCACAGTTATAAGGCATCTATCTGGAAGAGCCAAAAACCACAAGAGGCTCAAGTTTTCTGTTAAATGCCAATGAAATTCAAGGAACCTTTCCATTAGGAGCAATTAACAAAATTCCAAATAGCTAGAAAATCCTTAGCTAAACCAGAGTATTTTCAGTTGCTTTTAGAAGTAGTTACTGACTGTACGGTAATTCAACTGATCGATACTTTTGTAAAGACAGCAGATTTTAAAAAATCCTAATTGCCCAAATTGCAAGTCTAGTCATACAGACGCTCCTGCAGTGTTTGCAGAAAAACCTCAGCAGCTTTTCCACTTTCCCAAGCAGTTCTCACTTTTCCCTACGTCTTGCTGACTTGGGAGTCTTCTCCTGCGATCAGATTCACAACTGAAATCCCACAAGAGAGGGAAGGCAATTTTCCCCTTGGCTCCCTGGCACTGTTCTCCTGCAGGCAGTGCTCTGCTCTGTGTGCGTGCCCGAACCCAGCGAGGAGCCGCGCTGCTCGCGTTACTGCAGGAGCACCTGTGTGTGCACCAAACCGCCGTGACTTGCAAGCCATTTAGAAAAATGCTCACTTAGCTAAACAGCTGCGATGGCTGGGGATATTATTGCGTTGCAGACAAGCCTTAGTGCTCTCACAGTGGAACTGAGGGTTCTCAGCTGCTTCGGAGCAAAATCGATTGGGTGTTTTGACTGTGGGTTTTTTTTTTCACATTCCCGTGGCCCTGTAAAGGTGCAGTTGAGCAAGACTCGACCGAATCCAAGGGGCTGCTGCCACAGGAGGCAGCACTTTCCCCCCATCCCTGCCCCACAGTCTCTCCCGCTGCCCACTCTGGTGCTCATCTACACAAAGGGTAAACGGGTTGTACTTCCTGAACCACCAAGAGGCTGTTCCCGTTTCTCGTGTGTTAGTTCTCAGCCAGGGACTAAGGTGCATTGGCTCACCGTGGGTCTCACCAGAGCCAGCATGTGAGATATGGGAAGCACTGCCAGTAGAGGGGAGGAGCAAGGCAATCCTTTGGCAGCAGCAACGTTTTGGCAACGAGATTAAACCAGTCAAACTGTATTGTTTAACCACACCCTACACCAGGATTTGCCTTGAATTCACTGAGAACTTAAATGCTGTGCTCTGCCATCTTGCCTAAGAAGCAGTAATGTCTAGTGATGGGCAGGTAACAAAGAGCAACTGTTAATGGTATGATGTTTCAGGTAATGGTTCCTGCTAACGAAAGGGATACTCCCGAGGTTCTTGTCCCACCTCTTCATGACTCCTCCTTTTCCCTGGATTTACTCCAGCCATTGTGCATCTACAGAATAGTTCTGCTCTGTTAGCCTTCCAGAGGAAAAGTAACAATATGCAAAGAAGAAAAAAGCAGCCCAGGTGTAGTAAGAACTGATATCGGGCAGGCTTACTAAGACTTCCACCCAAGAAAATCTACATTTAAACCTGGAGAAAGCTGCTTGCTTTGAAGCTGGCTGAGGCTCTACATGCATTCTGATGTCCCTGCGCTTCAACATCTTTTTCATCTACTTGTGCTATCCTGCAGCCCCTTCCCCACAGTATCCTACAGCAGCTTTTAAATAATTCCTAAGTGTAAAGGAACATGCTCCTGCCTAGCAGCACCACACTGCTTTCTCCAACACACTTCCACTTGGTCTCCCTTGCTGTTCATATAACCCTACTCAAACTATATATTCCTAACACTTGTTGGCTGCAGCTTCCTCTCTGCTACAGCATCTATCTTGTACCAGTAATTGGTAGTTGTATTTATTATGGGCAGCTTTGAGTATTACTCATTTATAGGGCAGTAACAAATTCGCTGGCCTCATCAATGCTGGCAGTGGAAAAAAAAAAAAACAAACCAACCGCAAAACCCAAACCACAACAAAACCACCTCCTACTCTGATCAAGGGATAATGGTGTTAATGACAGCTTTTGAGCAAGTTACAATGAGACAAGGTAAAAATTACTAGATCAAGCCCCCTCCCAAGTCAGTACTTCCTACAAAATCAGGAGCTGAGATGCTTTATATTCCTCCATGTCCCTCAAGCCTCAGCTCATGTTTGTGTATGGAGAAGTGCCCAAGATTGCAAGGTGCAGCCGTTACATGGTTCCTGCTTTCAGCAGCATCAGTTTCTACCTACCTCAATCCATGACATTGCTTAGTTGCTTTTCCTACTTTTAGAGCAAATATGTGATTTCCCCCCCCCCCCCCGCCCCCCGCCTAAAGATTAATAAAGTTCACTTGTTAGGACAATTGAGAAGTTGATCCTAAGGACATCTAGGTTAGTTCTGTGACAGCTACTCTGCTCTCTTTACACCATGACCTAAGAGCAGCATTAACAAGCTATTACTGCCTCCTACCCTACACTAGTTAAATGGGGCTTATGTCCTTGGCTACAGCTCTAGAGCTACACTGGGTTCTTAAAAAGGGCATACAGGACAGGGGAGATTATAGCTGAATTCAGCTCCAGAGGCTTATTTGATCTGACTCAAAGGATGCCATATTGGACTGGCTGATTGTGCAGAACCACTCGTGGCTGCAGTGAGAATTTTCCTAAAAGCAGCTTAGGTTCTGTTGGGTCTTCCCACTTACACAGCATGGCCCAAACCTAATAAACAATCCTGGTCTAGATGAGAGCACAATGCTCAGAAATCTCTCCACTGCTTAGATATGTTATGTATCCTTCCACAGAATCACATTGTATTTTGCTATAGGTCCTCTGTTTTGCTGCTCAGTTTTACCTGCTGTATTCCCTGGAGAGCCCCACTTTCTGATTTTTTTCTTTCCTTTCATGGTACCATATATAAAGAAGAGATATGAGAATGGCTGGATTGCCCTTCAGATTATAACCAACGAAGTGTTTTCAGTTGTTTTACCTGAAGCAAAATGCTTTAGATAAACAATTTTGTGTCTAACCTTTAACAAAAACAAAAAAAAATTCTGCCTGAAGACATACTCTACTGACTCATTTAGGTGTGGTTTCAGTCACCAGTTTACATGAGACACTACAGGCTTTTTGCCACAACTTTTATTAAAATTTACAGTATTACCAATTTAGTGCTGTGGTAACAAAATGCATGCTGTTGTTAATAGTATTTTTACTACATGAAATACTACTTGGACAAAGACTTTACAGTAGTGGGGAAGTCAGCATGTCAAAAATATTAAAATATTACTATAAACACATAAATGAAAAAAATGCAATTGTGCCAAATTGCACACAATTATAGGTGGCCATCTGATCTAACATCTACTAGAAATATATCCACTCCAACCACAAATTTAGAATAACTGGGCTTTATGACTTTCTTTTGAGTGGGAACAGGGTAGGTGGAGATAAAAGTTTTAGCTCTTCATTAAAGAGAACGCTCTCCAGCCACTGATAAAGGATAAGTACATCAGACATTTCAGGAGTCTTACAACCCACATAGATTACTGCAGAGCAGACTTTGGTTACTGAAATACGCCAATCACAAAACCTAAATGAATTTCAGAAATTATTAGCCTACTTGCATTTTATGCCTGTATATTTAAAATATGGGCAATCCAATCCAAATTGGTCCAAGAATTTGCAGTGATCTGATACTTATTTTTAATAAATTAATTAGACTATATTCAGTACCATATATAACCACTCCTCACATATGAAGTATTCCCATTTAAATGGCTTTTTCTAATTTCAGCAGAGGCTTCAACATGAGGTAGATACAAAATGATAGCTAGATTGTAGCACATGATTAAAAAAACATTCCAGATTGGAATTCATTAAACATAAAAGCAGCACACCAAGAAGGAAGATCTTTATTTTTCAGAATATATTATTATTCTTCTTAGTTTTTGCTACTCAGGAGTAAGGTTTTATATTTCAGAACTGAAATATTGCTACCTCTGTCAGCCAATTGTATTTTTTTTTTAATTTGCTTTACTGCTGTTACTTTGAGCATGTTATTATTCTATTGTATAAAATTTGACTCTGGCATAAAGGAAACAGCAGTCTAGAGACTCCAGGTCCTGGAACATTTCACATATACCGAAGTTTTGACTAAATGAGATTAGAATGGGAGTTGGAACTATATGGAGACAGTGTTTTTGCTTAAAGCTACTAAAAAATTGAAGTCCATATTACCTCCAGATGCCTCACTGGACTGTTCACATCAGCACTGGCTTGAAGAGTGAGTTATCTTACTCAAGGAATTTTATCCCGTATAGATGTTATGAACTCCTGTCCAAACAATCACTTTTATCTTTCCTTTCTCCTTTAAAAACATCCCTTTGTTACATGTTTGAAGCACTCTCAGGTATTACTGGTTCTGCATTAATACTATGAATTATGTATAACCTACATAAAGATGTGTCAGGTCATGGAATATCCCTGTTACTGTTTTGACTACCTTGCATATTCCTTCAGGGTCTAGAGCACAACAAAAGGTTCTGTTGTTACTCAAAACTGAACAGCATGTAATATGTTCAATGTAAACCAGAAAAAACATAAATTAGCACTTTTCAAGTAAGATGTAGGTGTCTAAATAAAATAAATAAATAAGAAAATACCTGGCATATTTCTGCCTAGCTTTAGGCACAATTATTCCAAACAGAAAAGCTTTTTAAAGACAAGTTTAGCTTGTAATTAGGGCCCTCTCACACAGGATGCGAAAGATTTAAATAAAATGTCAAACTAATTGCCATCATACAGGAGTGGGTACCAGCACTGCCAACAGTTTAAGAAGGAGTCTGTTCAGGGCTCAAATCCAGAGTGGAGGGTAGGCACTTTTCAGATTTAGGTTAAAAGTGGGATTAAGAAACTTAGTATGTTCTGGAGAAGGCTTCCAGGGCAGAAGCCCAGAAAGTGCCTCCATTATCTCTATCTTTTTCAACATCTTCAGAAAGAGCCCAGAAGACCAGCCTCTGCACTGCAGTGTGCAAAGTTAAGGTCACACATCAAGTTCAGATTACTACTGACCTAGTTTAAGAGACAGATTATCTCCACTACCCTCCTTGGCTGGAAAGCAAATTAATCATACTACAAACAAATGAGGTAAGAGAGAGTACCTTTCCCTTACTAAAAATTATTCAGAAGACAGGTCACTCAAAGAAGAGTTCATAGCTATAGAAAAATGGAGGCAGGAAGTTAGAACATCCTTTCACAGGCCAAGGTCAGCAATAAACGTCTTATTTTTTGCTTCTATGGTTAAAGTGTAAACCTCAGGACTGGACTAAAGATTTAATTGAAAATACTGTCTAACTGAATTAACAGTTGCCAATTGATTAGCATTTTGGCCTGTATGAGTGCATTTCTTTTGATGTAACTGAAAAATCTCAAAGTAATCTTACTTCTGGTCCTAAAGAGAAAGTGTGTATTGGTGGAAACAAACACGCATTCACAGAGTGAGCAAGTGCTGCATCTCTGATCACTTGGGTTTGGCATTTTAACAGACACCCAGGGGAAGTGGTGGTGGGGAAAAGAAGTGTATCCCCATGGTAACCAGGACATCTTGTTTTAGCATGTACATTAAAAACGCACTGGACAGAACAAAATTAGTCACCTAGAAAAATATACATTTCTGGGTAAAACCTTTCATGGGTAATGAAAATGAAAAGTTCTTGGCAGTGTCCTGGGAGATATGAGACAAAAATTGCTGGTTTTCATTTTTGACAGCTGACAATTTACTCTAAGTTTTTTATTACTTGTATGAATCAAATGCCTCCTCTCCTCTGCCCTCTTTATTCTTCTCAACAAAGTACTTTTAGATTTACTTTCTCATGTGGTAAGTTATTCCACAAATGGATCTTAAGGAAGTTCTTAATGTATAATAAATTCTTAGTGAGTTCCAAGTGAGAAAGGAGGAACATATCTCAAAATGAAATCTTTTCAAGTTGATTTAATTACGAAAATACTTTGTGGATGGTGAGTGCTTTATTTTTGTACCTCCCATGCTGGTGAACAAATGACTAGTAAGAAAAATCAGTGATTTAAGATTCACTAGCATTGCATAAAGGCATATCAAAACTGCATAAATAACCAGGTTATTCCTATTATGCCCATTTTACTTTTTTACTGACAGTTCTTTTCATAATGGTATTTAGATCAGCAAGTGTCAACTCTATTTCCTCACATCCACTCATTTCAACAAGAACTTGAAGTTTTAGTTAATCAACTCCATCTTGAACAAGTCAGAACAGAAAATGAATTTGCTTGCTTATTCTTCTTATGAACATCGTATTTGAGTCATCAAGTTCCTACTGCATTTTCTGAAGTCCACACACATGTACCCACTTACAGCAAACAGGAAACTTGACTTGGCAGTTTGTATCACTATCAATCCATCCAGAAAACCTATTGGACACATCAGTGATGTGTTTCTCACAAACGGACCTTCTTTTTCTAGATGCATCTCTGAGCTGAAACATGTTTAGAAGAGAGAAAAGTTTTGTGACAGAGTTAACAATACCAGCTTTCAATGAAAATCACAACTCTGATATTGTCAGCAAACATTTGTAATATTAAATACATTATAAACATGGTATTTTATCTTGCTGAGTGGCAGTGTTCACAGTGGTTTTGCAGGGAGAAACAGCCTTGTCACCTTGTTGAACAACTTAAAGCTAGTCTGAAGCCACTCTACACTGAAGACAAGTCACGTTTTAAATGGCTACATATAGATCTAATAGAACATATTCAAGAAAATAAGTTACTCTTCTTACTGTTAGTGAGACTAGCACTTTTAGAATTTTTCACTGAAAAAGGCTATTTTCTAATCTGCTAAGATTTTGAAGGCTAATATAAACCAAGTTTGTTTGCAACCAGATTAATTTCTGTGAAATATCACTGAAAGTGATTTGACTTTCTTTGTGACACTTCAGAAACCCACAAGTCTTACTTTGCTTCCTGCCATTAATTGTCAGCTCTGGATGGCTTAAGTATAGAGGGAAGCCAGAAAAGCCATCTGTTTGGAAGAATGAAAAAGCCTAGTTGTTTTACTCATTTCCTGGGCAAAATGAAGAGCTGAAAGGTTTTCAGTGAGAAAACTGCTTAGACTGCACTAAGCCAGATGTATATGGGGAATTCACAAGGAATAAACAAAACAGAATTTTCTCAGTTCAGTATAAAATAGTTGTATGGCAAATATGAAGAACTTGCCCCTTTAATCAGATAATCTGTAAGCTTTCCTGTAAATTTTCCAAATCTCAGGTTTGCTTTTCCAAATGACTTTGTAGTATAAATAACAGAATAATCTATCAATCAAAAAAACCCCCCAAATATTAGCACTATCATTATAAATAAATGCCTATGATACTAATTTGAAAGAAACATTGACTTTAGTCCTTTTAGGAGAAGTAGGATGTATTTTGCTGGAAAAAGCCAATCACTATGTAAGTTTTGAATCTGAGAAGGAGGATTCTTAAATAATGCATTAGCATAGCAATCAAATTACACCAGATTTTATTTAAAAAAAAAATAATCAGGGCTATTGAACTTTTGCTCCACAAGTGAAAACTTGATCCACATAATGTATTATATAGCCAAACATATTTGTAACACTATATACTGACATCCCACCATCAGTGGGACATACCACTAACTCAGCTTACATGAAATTACCCAGCTCTGGGGGTCTCTCTACCAAAGCATGTGCCAATACAATTTACAAAAAGCTCTAAATACATATTCCTTTGGATGTCAGTGAGTGTTGCACTCTGCTGGAAGGGCAGGAAGAGTACATTATCATCTAACCTCCAGAACAGGGACTAACACACTACTGCTTGTTAGCTGCAATCTTCTGACATGTCTGCTCGGGTAGCTTGGTCAAAAGTTAATTCCTATCAGCACAGAACGGGAAGCATTCCCATATGACTGCGACTCCCACATCAAATATGGTATCATCAGGGAAAACAAACTGATTAAGTTAGTCAAAAACCCTAAATAAATTAGCTGCATCTAATAGGCTTGCAAGTCACAGTCCAGTTCCTAGACAGAGCAGTAAAATTTTAAACCACTGTCAGGGTAGCAGCAATGTGTGTGGTTGTTCTCCCTTGGACTCAGATTTGGCAGGCTTGTAGTGTCTCACCAGAGAGCTTACCCTACAGCAGTTTTTGTCAAATATGTGTTAGAGAGTACCTTAAAACATGCTTTTGCTGCACTCAGGCAGCTCAACAGATGACAATAACAATAGTATTAAAATAAAATATGCAGAGTTATCAAAATGGTTGGGTTTACCGAATATAAATTAATAAAAATAGCTTTTGGCCTTTTTCACTTTAACTTGATACAGCTTTTGAACAGTGTTAAGTCTGACTTACCAAGTAAATTTTCAGGCCATTACTGATGGGAAGACTGACACCCATTACAGCAGTCCGGTGAGTGTCATTTATCTATTTGGAAAAAACCAAACAACCTTTATCAAATGTAGCTACTTGAGGTCACTATTCCAACATAGAACCAAAACCAGTTACTGCAGTGCCTCCAGTCAGAGTTCAATTAAGAGACTGGAAAAGTAGATTATGTGCATTTATATATATATATATATATATCCCTATACACAGGACTAATTTAGATTATACTTGCAGAAACAGCTTTCTGGATGCCCCAATTTAAATGATGAACCTGCATCGCAGAAGTGTTTTCAGAACTTCATTTCCTGATGTTCTAGTGACAGGACAGGAAAGGAAGAGACTGGCCTTTAAGTCAGTAAAAGTATAACATCACATAATTTTACAGCTAACAAGGAGGTCAGTTTTATATGTTTTATTAAGCAGACAGACTGCTTAGCTCTCACCTCTGAAACATATTACAGAACTGTCTTATTTTACCACTGAATAATTCAATAGCTCTTCTGCTGTTCTTTTTCCCTCCAATTATACTGTTTAGTTACGGCACACAGCATCTGAAGCACTCTCCTCGATGCTGAGTGTTCAGATGAACAATTAGTTCATTAGAATATTACTTGTAAAAAAAATATCAGAAATTTAGAGAAATCAAGCTCTGAGCTGCCAAATCCCTGGCACTCCCCATGCAGTTTTCCCCAGGAGAGAGAGGATTAAAGTTACCAGACTGAACAGCAGGCTTTTAACAGCTCAGATCTAGATTTCCAGACCTACAACAAGGACTCCACTGGATTTTTCCCTTCTTGAAATGAGAGTTTCCCTGGCACCCAAACACATTGCTGTGTTTCCTCAACTGGAAACAAATGAACAAAGAATCCAAATAGTCTGGTGAAAGGCTTATGGAAAAAAATAATTTCCACAGCTCCTTCCTGAGATGCATTCTTTCTTTGCTGTAAATCACAACAGCTTTTCACAGTAAAGGCTTCTGCTTTACCTATTCTCTGAATTATTGCCTTCCCTCCAGCATACACAAGCCCTCCATCTGGAGTTCTCCCACACTGTCTTCCTTTAAAAGGCTACTTCCATTCCTGTGACATAAAATCCCTTACAGAGCTGTCAAAGAGCTAAAAGCAAGACAGTCATCCTTTTGGAACTGTCTTAAACACAAACACATCTATTTTTCTCTGCAAACTCAGGATTTATTTTTTTTAAAGCACGACAAACAGTTGCAGTGTGAAGATGCCTCTTTATACGGTGACAGAGGCATTTCACAAACTCTGCTGGCATAAAGTGTCTTGTTACTGATCTGTAACATCACATTTTAAGATTATGTTAGACTATGGATTCCCAGACGCCCAGTGAAAAAGACTGACAAAACTGCTGGAATATTTCTAGATTTCTAATAGGCTTCCTAAACCCATCACAAGTCACCATTGCTAATGCAGAGGCAAATATCCCTGCTCATCTCGGAAAAATTGTTCACTATTATCCAGCAATTATTTACATGTTAGAATCTTGCATCTTCAGCATTCTTTTAAGTGAGAAAACAACTTCTTTTTCAACACCAGGTCTTGTTGCTTTTCCCTAAAATAGCCTCTCCTCAACTTGTATTTATCATTATATAGAATTCAAAATTTGGAACAGTACAGATGAGATCTCAAAACAAGCACAGCACCAAGTAGAGCAGAATAATTACCTCCTGTGCCTCACATCTGATGCTTTTGTTACCATTACCCAGAACAGGTTTTGTTTTGGTATCACTCTGTTTTAGCTCTTAGTCTGATCTGCTATAATACCCATTTAGCACAGAACTGCTTCAATTCCCTGACAAGCTGATGTCCCTTACACTCAATCCATTTTTCTCTTGCAAATTTTACAGGACCAGCCTGTTTCACCATCCAGACCATTAATGAAAACATCAAATAAATTCATAAACTTGATCGCAATACAATGCTTTAACCAAGCTCCCAGTTAAGAACATCATGTAGCAAAAATTCTTCTGTTCATTGTTACTTTACTTTAGTATATTAGAGAACCTGAAGTCAAAGAAAACTTTAGTTAAAATAACACAGTATAAATCCTACTTTAGTCATCCTATTATGACAAAAAGGACAAAAAATGGAGGTGGTAAGTTAGAACAGCCTTTCACAGGCCAAGGTCAGAAAGTTACTAGTGACTGTTCATAAGTCTTATTTGCACCACTCTGTTTTTAGTTCTAGTGCTTGTCAGGTAGGCTGAGGAAGAAACAGATTTACATTCACACAGAACTGACACTCCTACACAGCACATTAACAAACACTTAGGGTTAAAGGACACTTTCTCTAGGACTGCTATAGGTGTTTTTTTAACCAGAACAGCTTTAAGTATTTCACAAAGTTCCAAACCACTACAATTTTATACTAGTTATAAAATTATACAGAAGAATGTTATGTCAGCATTTTCTTACTTTGGAGCTAGAACTGACAACATCGTTGTCCAAACATAAAGTGGTCCATAAATATAGTTGTATGGGTGTGAGAGCAGTACCACAGCATTCCTTCAAAAGTTTTTATATTTATATAATAAATGAAAAACATTTAGAAAAGCTCCCCCCACCTATTCCACAGTTAATTTTTTTTTTTATTGATCCAGTCTTGAATAATGCTGCTTATTTGGTAACAGTATCAGGCAAAACCACGAGCAAGTGCCATTCTGCATTCCAATATAATTAGTTCAGTAAAGTTTTGCAATATATACATTTCATCCAGCTTCTGACATTAAAGGTCATCATGCCAATGAAAATTTTTCACAATACAATAAAATCCTTCAAACGGAAATGCTATGTAATTCAAGAGACCAGACAACTTAATTATCTGAAATTTATATCACTCATGTCCACAATAATTTTACATTTCACACTTCATGCTCTCAAACGTTACCCAAGAGAAGACTAAATCTTTTTGCCACATATACTATTAAAGACACTAGCCAGGTTTATAGAGTTACAGAAGACTATAATAAGATGTAAAATTTAGTAGGCAATAAGTTATGACATTTGCTGACTAAAACATTATTCAGTCTACACTAATGTTTGAACCATTCAAATACAATAAGTATTTGGATGTTATATACTACCCATTTCATATACTTAGAGTGCAAAATAAGTGACAATTTTTTTTTCCTGAGCATTTAGGAAATGAAAATCCTTTTTCTTTATCATTGATTACAGTCCATTTAAAATATACTCCTCATATACCTAGGTTTGTCAAGACTGTACAATTAAGGGAGGCAAAGTTTGTAGATATCAGAAGCCCAATCAGGAATCAGAAGGGTTACTGAACATCTCTAAAATTTTGTCCCTGTTTTTCAAGTCTAAGGATATAACAGGATTATTTATAAATTCAGAAATTACATTTTTTTTCCCACTGACCAAACATTCCAAAATGTACAAACAACATGCCTTCCAAAACAGAGAAACAGCTGCTATTTAAACAAATTGCCATACATATTTCAACTTACTATTCTGTAGTTAATGTAATGCCCAGTGAGCTGTGCCTCCAACAGACATAAGAGAATAAAACTTTTAGGAATGTATTTTGGGCACTGTGTAAGGAAGCTGGATTCCTTACGAGTTCATCTTTTTGTCAATAGCTACAGACCATGAGTTTCTAATTCAATCTTCTCCTCTGTTTGCAATATATCAGGTTCAACTGGAGGAATAGGTGGTCTGAGTATTATCTCTGGACCTCCACCATAGATTGACTGAAGAAAATTCCATGTTTCTTCAGATATTTGTCCAGAATCTGCACCTGAAAAATTTTTAACATTCAATTACTACTTAGAATAATTCTTTCATTATTTAAGTCCATAACAGATAGAAAAAGAAAAGAAGAATAGGGATTCAAATTTAAAATTGTAGGCTGCATTTGTGCTTTATCTTGCACCAACTGCCAAGCCCAATTATCTATTTTGTGTTAATTTTATACTCCTTGATTCTTACAACTACCTGCTCTAAATTATACATCCTTGCATAAAACACATGAAAGTTCTACGATAAACATCTTTTCTAATGTCTATCAATGAAGCTGACAACTGGTAGCTCTTGGTACTCAGGAAACAACAATTCATATTATTATAAGGACATACAGTCCCATCAATTACACAGTAAAGTTCAAGGACTCAAGATTCTTGTCTCGTCATGGAAATTAATATTGATAGTAAAGAATAAAAGTTTGAGAACCACAGTGAAATTCTCAGAACCCCAGAGAGAAATCTTTATTATTAGGATAATAACAGCCCCAATAATGCTCCTTGTATGTAGCACTGATGGGTCAGCCTGATTTCTTTTTCCATTCCTCTAGCTAGAGGTCCCTCTCCCATCTCAAGTCAGCATCCAACAAGCATTTCTGACATTCCTTAGTGCTTTACAGTGGCAAAGGACAAGAGAGCATCAGCACATCCTGACACAACTGGAGTGATTTCTTCATGCTAACTCACACAGAGGTCAAATTTCTATTCTACCAGAATAAATCCCCTCTTCCTTAAGCAAAAATTTCAGCATTCTCATACTTAAAAAAGGAGAAAAAAAAAAAAAAAAAAAAGAGCCATATCAAAGGGACTTTTTCCCCTACTTTCTGTACTTTTCAGTCCTCACCACCTGCTCCAGTGGTGCCTACTACTGTACTTCATTAAAAGTTTCCAAAGAGGGCAGGTACAAAGAGCTGCACATTTGTTTACCTACACTAACTCAACTATGCAAAGCTTCACCTGGAAGAAGTGTTAAGAAAATCCCAATCAAACCAGATGTTACAAAGCCAAGTACACTGACCATTTACAAGTTACTCTGCACCTCCTACACTCTCATCTGCACTTAGATTAGTCTATTACAGATACTGATTCTTTATTTTAAGACTAAGCCGGTCCCCAGAAAATGGGCACAACACAGATTCACTAGAAACTGCCATTTTACAGCAAGAATAAAAAATAGTTTTCCAAACTTCAGCAAATACACAAAGAGCCCAAAGCTGCAGCAGTACTGGACACCTACCTTGTTTTAGCACAGCATTTCCACATTTTGTCACTGCAATCTTAGCGTTATCAATGGGACCGGGAGGATCTAGTGCAACAGAAATATTATTAAAATGGGGAGAGCTGAAAACAAACAGCAGGTTGGAGGTTCTGTTTCCAAATGGAAGGAGAAATAGCTTGTTTGTTTATTGCTGGTTCTTGTACTGCTTAACAGCACGTTCTAAGCTGTTAAAAGCTAATCAGATTTTTAATTAAGAGAAAGTTTTTCAAAGCATTCATGATTACAGTAAGTCTTCAAGCAACATAAAACACAAATTAATCCTAATTCTTACCCCTAGCAAAGTTGTCTTAAAGCAGACTCAGACAAGACTGTAGAACATTTTATCAGTATTTCCATTTCAAAACTTTAGAGGCACCTAAAGTGAGCTAAAGTGACATTATTGTAGTGCTACTGAGTTATCCATGAGTTTAGCTTGTGACAGTGAGGCCACCTTTCCTCCAGAAGCTGCAGCAGTATCTATCAGGTCACACAGCTAAATCCATCCCCCCTTGTACTTAGATCAGTTTTCCTCCTGCTGCTAAGGGCAAATCCCTGAAAACAAGCAACATTCTTTCCACAACTACTCCATTATTTCTACTGTTGTGAATTATTTATCTGTAATTTGGTTCCTTGGATATAACCTATAAAGCCTGTGTCTTCAATACTGAAGACCTTTCGTTGCCTTCTCCATCTGCCCTTCCTACTGTATTCTACAAAAGCAGAAACAATGTATTTAAGCAGTACCACTACAAGACAACAAACAGCAAAATATTACCTGTATTTTGGAATGGAGCACAACTTACCACTGTCTTTACCCTTTACAAATCCTTCCCATTCTCTGAACCAGTGCATACTGATGCAGTAAAATGTTGATGGAGATTCTTCTTCTTGGAATGCTCTATTAAGCTAATAGGGGGGAAAAAAACCTTGTAGTTTTCTGTTGTTTTAATTTAAACTACTAAATTCTTTTAAGCACTGTAATTATTAACAGCATAATATTACACTACTACAGAACATTTTAAAGAACTACTGACCATTAGAACAGTAAATACATAGTGAATACCCAAGGTGAGATTCTGATGCAGTGGTAGCCTTCATATTAAAAGCTGATTTATTATTTAGTTGAGAATTTTTTTACTTTTCCTGAAAAGAGTGACAAGTTCTTACACACAAGTGCTTACCCATCAAACACTACTGGATAATTACTGTGAAGGCTGAACTTTCAAGTAGCAAAAGAAAGCAGAAAACTTATTTTTAATAAAATAAAATAAAAGTTTTGAAAGAGTTTCTCCGTAATTTTATGGAAGGTTCTTTGTGCGATGAACTGTATCTTCATCTGTTTGTTTTTCCCCTAATATTTTGAGTAAATGGCAGTACAACTCCAAGCAATTCATGGTGCTCTAATGCACTGGGACTTTTCATGACTTAAAGAACTTTTTTACAATGTTATTAAGAAAGAAGCAAGGAGTCACTGAAACCTTTAAAACCATTATCTTTTTAGCTCTGTAATAACACAGCTATACCTCCCCTTTGAAGTATTGAACCTAAATCAACACAACTTCTTAAGGTTTCAGACAGAGCAAGTTTTGCAATCATTCCCTAAAGCAATCTTTAATAAAGGAGATTAAAATTTTCTGTGTACTAACCAGTAATAATACTTACACAGCAGTGCACATATAATCACTGTTTATACTGGAAAGATACTGACTGCTAAAGCAAATGAGGTTGACTCAATGTTGTTAATGATAATTACTAACCAGTGGCAAACCAGAGTGTAGAAAAATCAATTACTAAAGATTTCAAATAGCAGCTAAAGCATGGAAAAGCTGACACAATTTCTGAAGTGTGATTAAAGGACAAACAACTGAAAGAACAGAGTCATTTCTATTTTTCCTTCCCTCATGAATTAAGATAGCAGAAATGGAACTCCAATATCTCTGCACTTATTTTCACTGAAAACTTCAAAGCACATTTTTGGTTTAAGAATTAGAAAATCATTACCAATAGTTATTCTACCATTCAGACTCAAGAACATAATCTTCTAACTCATGGAAAACACAGTAGTTCCTTGAGACTAATTTTACAGATCCATATTTACTTCACACTGAATTAGTTATGTTTATGTGTCTGATGCTTTTTTAAAAATTAGAACTAAAGATTATGATTAAATTTTTGTTGGCACAGTATTACTGTACTTGAACCTTACTAGTTGCACAGAACAGACCACTAGCAGTGCATAAAGAACAACTGCTCACCTGGCTGCACTGTTTCCACACTATAAAAAAGTGGTTTAAGAAACACATGAAAAATGTTCTCTAAGTACATTTCCATATAAGCAGTTATCTGGATATCACAAGAACATTACCATTGCCATTGGGAAAGAAGGGATTGTATATAGGTATACAGATGTTTAATAAAGTCCATTTGTTGCAGGAATCTCCTGCGCAACTCTGGTAATCCCTTGGGTCAAGTATTGACTGTCAGGGGATGTCAAACAGCAGAATAGATAAGTGTTTACTTTTTTACCCGAATAAACATTTCCAATTCATTTTTCCTTCTTTTATCAATTCTTTCAGATTCTATTTGGCAGGTGTGACAAACATACAGATGGTTAACAGCTGGTCCTCCTCCATATCTGCAGCAGAAGAAAACACATTAACCTTGAGAAAAACATGTAAAAACATCATGCACCTCTAGACATCGTAAATGTCACTATCTAACAGAAGTCTGATACATGCCTGTCACATCCATCCACAAAAGCCATCAATTATTTTCCTCATAATATTTTGTACTCCATCCCAAGACCATCTCCAAGTTCTCACTGCCTCAAGGCATTACAAACCATCTCAAACTCTGCTGTATCATGTAATTCCAACAGGAGTTACTTTGGGAAGAACATGTCAGTGAACAAGTATTCTGTTATATATACACCAAGTGTGGTTTTTATTAAAGGTCTTTAAGAAACAGCTTATGGAAATGTTCCACCCAGTGCTGTCCTAAACATGTTCCTCCATCCCACTACACTTTCCATCAGCTTTCTAACTCCCTGACATCAGCCTCTAAACTGGTTTATCATTTTGTTCTTAAAAGCTTATTCTCCACGACCCTTCCCTCCACATTTCCTTTATATGAAACTTCCAACTAACTGCATGGAAATCTGCGGGGACACTGCTACTGAGAAGCACAGAGATAGATGTGTACGTGTAGCTTAGGAACATGGGCAGCATTTGCTAGCCTGGAAACTTAAACATGAAAAATAAAATATTCTTAAATGACTAGCAGCCTTAAGAGATGTGTATATACAACAGAAAGGTCAGGTTAAAAGACACATTGACATAAGGACATTTCAGGCTTTGTTTCCTAGTTGAATAGTTATTTTTATCAGAGCTGTGTTCTCTCCCAGTTTTGTTTCTCTTCCAAAACTTCAGAATTTATTCAAAAAATCTTACATTAAATGAAATAAAAGAGAGTGCTCTGAACTATAGTAAAATGAATTACAATTTAAAATACGAAAGTTCTTAAGCAAGAGTGAAAAATAACTGTGTTTATTTAGTGAATGAAATTAAACAAAAATCTGCCATGCAAGGCATTTTCTTTTTCTGTCCTTTTAAGACTTCTATGTTTGTCAATCCATAAAAATAACTTGGGATGCTAATCTTTTTTCCCCCAAATACAGAAGTGTTGTATTTTAGCTGAAAATTAAAGTACTGTTTCAGTGCATCAGCACTTGTACATACAAGTTTTTTGGTACATACTCTATCATCCCAACTTAACAAAGACATGTTTCATATAATTTCATGTTTCATAAACCCACCACTTAAATCACACCTCGGGGCTTGACACTTTGGCTTTAGACTGCACTGATCAGTCCACATGTTTTTAATCACAATAGGTCACATGTGTGGTATATATTATATTATTTCAAAGCAACTCTGACCCCAAAATATTTGGAATTGAATAGGAGTGCCACATGAGCAGCAAAATAAATATTTTTGGGACTCGGATTGGCAATTGGCATCCTAGATGAATATATCCTTACTGCTATCTCAGTAATAGTCAGCTTCCATCACACCTCCACTCCTCACACTAAATTCTCACCCACTACAGCCATGGTCCTCTCCCATAAATCCTACATAACAGCAAGACAAAACGCAAAACACGGTCGGTTCAGAGCTGCTCTGTGTTGAAGGGTTTCTGTGACAGTCAGGAGGCCAGGCAGAACAGACACAGGTTTAACAGTAACAGATTTTTCTCTTTTCTACCTAACAGATTACTTGCAACATCTCTGGGACTTTTCTATCACATGACTTAATTTTGATACGTTGTTAAAATATATTTGCAGAAAAGGGAGATCAATGAGAAGTATAAAAACATCTTCCTTCAGATTTAACAAATACTTTCACATACAGAAAACAAGTAATGGAACTAAAATGCAGTACATGTAGGAAAAGTGGAAATAAGCTGAAAATAGCATTGTTTTTATTTTTCACTTATGTCCACTGAAACTTTAAAACGACAATAATAATAAAAAACATCCCCCCAACCCTTTAGCTATAGTGTTTCCATAGTGTTTAGGTAGCAGGAAATTAACAGCTAAAAATATGTAATGTAAATGCAATGCAGAGTCTTTTATATCATCAGCACAGCTTTTCTGCAGCTTTTTGTTCCTTTAAAAGGAGCTATAACTTGTAAGAATTCCTCCTTTATAAGCAAGCACTTAAACCTGACCAACATTAAAAAGTGTGGAGTACTTATACAGAACACTTAGATATAAGTTATTTTGAAGCAGTACTGGCAGCTGAGGCTATGGATTCAAAGTCAACATAAAAGAAAAGCTGTCTCCAGCCAACAAGAGAACAGGAAGCTGATACAGAGAGCTCTTTCAAAAATACCTCTTGCAAAGTGCACTTCTGCTGACCTACTTTGGTTATTTCCTACATACCATACACGTTTATTAGTTTAATATCGAAGTACTACCCCAATAACACACTACTCTGCGGAAGCTTTTAGCACTACCTTGCACAAGAAAACTAAATAAATGGGCTGTTTGTAATCTTTTCACTCAGATTTGTGCCTACAGTATTTTTTTTTTTCCCTGAGCCACTAATGCTAACATCTGATGTTGCTGCTTTGGCACATATTAGCTCTCAAACTGTAGCACTGGATTTCTTCCAATTACAGTTCAAAACTTACCTGCTGTACAGATTATCCCATATATTTTGAGGTAGCATTACAACTAGGTCCTCTATGAAGTTAGCTTTGTGTGGAGGAACACCTGCAGAAGGAACAAAAACAACAACAAAAAACAAACAACAAAAAAGATGTGTGGATTTTGGCGGGTGGATGGGTCGGGGAGACTATGTTAGGGGGAGACTATATAAATAAAAAATAGAACCTTTCAATTATTTCAGAGAAATCACGTCAAACAAGTTTTACCACGGGATAATCTATTACTTTATATAAAAGGACCACTCTAAATTTTAGTCTTTTATGAAGCTGAAAAGTTTATAAAAAACTGAAGCAAATTACATAAATTGTTGAAATTAAAGACCTAGAATCCATTTTAGATACTGAATTCAAAAATCTTAAGGTATACAATTAAAATGTTAGTGATGAAGTATTTTGTTTACGCACGTAAGCACATTAACAAAATGTCTATTCAAAATTCACTTATTTGCTGTAGACCTTTTGGAATTACTTCAAACAACATGAATACTGGAAGGCAGTGAAATGTTGAGGGAGGCAGAAACAGAGGGGCTTGCAGAATTAGCAGTGTGGAGCTGAAGCACATGGTAAGCAGCAGTGGGCTAAGCGGGAATTCTCTGAAATAGGGAAAATCGAGTAGTTTGGGCAGTCATGTATCAAAGAGTCACTCCTGCAGAACAAAAGCCACAGCACAAGGGATCACAGGTACTCTGCAGACTGCTACAGGGGCACAATATTGCTGTGTAAAAGTTTGGTTCAGCAACAGGGGCAGCATCTCTAACTGCTAATCTAATGCAACTGTATTTTTTATTAGAAAATCAGTACAAAACCCACCACATAGTAACAATTTCTTGGAATGTTAGCATTCAAACATGGATATTTCCCCAAGTATGTTTTGCTTAGCATAATTCTCTCATTTTTATTAACATTTAGCACAAAGTAAAATTTTTATGCTCCTGTAGCAAACATACAGAATTACTACTTGATTTCCACACTGCTATGCACTGGATACTCTGCAATAGATGTATTTCTTGTTCTGCAACGTTCAAACCTTCTTGTTGCTTCTTGCACACCGCTGAGAAAAATATTTTAATTGGCAGATGAAAGTATTAAGGATGATGATGTAGTGACAGGATTTTTAAAATGGGAATATACAAGTTTAGGAAGCAACGGATAAGCCAAACTCTTCCTCTTCAATAATGAAGAAGGTTTAAAAAGAAAATCACATGTGCAGAGAAAAGGAATAGGATAACTTCACACAGTATCATTTCCAATTAGTGAACTAATTAAAAACAACAAATAATTTACTTAGAATTTAAAATTTACTTAAAAAGTTATAGTACGAACTTACTATAATCATATTCCTCTAACTAAAACAAGTGTACATCCCTTTAATAGCTGAAAGTTGACAAATTATTTTTAAATGATTCTCAGTTACAGTCTCACCTCCATGCATACAGAGAAAGTCGTTATTTGAAATTGGTCCTGGCTCTGCAAAAGTCTTGAATTTGTTTAACCACTGTCTGGAAACATAGAACTGCAGAAGACTTGGTTCCATCATATTCAGTAGACCTGATATCCTCCGTCTCTCTCTCTGTGCTTCTTCACTGCTCTTTCTAGTACCAAAATAAAAAAATCATTAAGCAAATATATATCCTTGTGTACAGTGCAGATAATTTACTTTGTGGAAAGAAAACGCTACCTTCAAGTAAATTACCTGGGCCACACCAAAGTTTACGCAGTCTAAGAAAGCCAACAGCGGTACTGCAAGAGAGACAGCACACTGTGCAGAGGCGGTATAGCACAGGAGATGGGCTGTGCCCATAGGCCCGTTTCATCTATACAGCTTTTGAGATAAAAGCTTTAAAAACTGTCTGGGCAGATGTTCCTTACTTACCATCAGAGGCAAGGTTAAACATGAAGTAGATCAGCTAATTCCCCGACTTTTCCTGTATCCCCCCACTCCTCTCATTGATAGTGTTGCCGTTGTATAACTGGAAGTAACTCTGCTCTCTTGTTTTAGATTGAAGAGAATCTCTCTTCTCCAAAAGCAGGTTTGAACCTTTCCATCCTCCTCTGCTCTGAACTGAAACTCGACTCAGCACCACACTAAAACTGGGCCCCCCTCAGCTAATTTACGGCATGAAAGTTGAGTCCAATGCTAACAGAAAAGCTTCAGGTACATCTAATGGCTCCAGTGACAACGTTATTTATAGTACAGCAAAACAAGATTAAAACAGTTGGAAAAAGCAAATGCTATGAACCCAATTAAAATACATTACCTGTTTAAATTCAGATCAAAATTATTTAACAAAACACTTAAAAGCTTGAA
The DNA here is from genome assembly GCA_035583155.1 of Acropternis orthonyx. Classification (NCBI taxonomy): domain Eukaryota; kingdom Metazoa; phylum Chordata; class Aves; order Passeriformes; family Rhinocryptidae; genus Acropternis; species Acropternis orthonyx. The sequence continues at coordinate 11,847,054 of JAWWEU010000005.1, forward strand.
AATGAAATTCAAGTAGGTAAGTTCCTTTCCAACTGTAATTTAGAAGTGTATATGTATCTACACTAAGCTTTCTAAAATGTGCTGACAAAACATCTATTTGTATGTGTGGTAGCCTTTTGTGGGTACATTCTTTCTTAAAGCCAAATTTTATAAATGCTATTCTTTTTTTATTTATTTGAATATGTTTGCCCATAAACAAAGATACAGTGTTCTTTCTTGGCAGTACAGCATGACTTCCAAATTCCTTTCAAAAGACCTACCGGGTCAGATTCATGGGGCTTAGCTCAGACAGTGGCAGGTATGAGTGCTCCTAATGAGCTCCTAAGTTCAAATATTCTCAAAACACATCTTGTTTCTTGAGAAGCTCTGACCCAATGTACTTTGCAGCCAATGTTTCATAGAAATTTGATCTTAGTACTAGAAACTTAAAATTTGAAAATTAAGTTGCTATTTCAAGTACAAAAATCCCTCAGACTGAAGATGAAAATAACATGACTTCTCAACTCATTTCAATTTTAAGGCACAGACTAGCCTATAAATTCCCTGAAATGAAATTACAACACAGTAAAACCTCTGTTGTTCCACATCCCATTTGACAAAGACTTTGCACAATTCCATTTACAGCTCCTTTATGCAAAACCTTTCCTTGTGCAGAATTCCCTTCTTCTAACTGAAAACGAGGTAACTGGTGGCCAGTTCTACCTGCTTCTTAAAGTTCCTTTTCCATTTATCTTACTATGCTTTATTTATGCAAGCTTAATTTTCATTTTAAGTTCCCTATGTTCTAGCAATGACAGAGGAAGTGTTCAGGGCATAACTGAAGGATTAAATCTCTCTCCAGCATAGGCTTTTCTGGTTGGTCAAATTCCTCCATTTTAACTCTTTTGGGGCAGCTAATTTCTCCAAGCTGCCCAACTCTTAAAAAGTTATTCACATACCTGACTTAGAGGATCATACTTGTAATTTCTTACCTGTAGAAGAGAACATAGGCTTCTGCATTTTGCACTGTGGATTCTGATACTTCTGTGACACTCTGGTCATCAAATTCATACCACAAATTATTTAAATTGTTGCGACAATAAGCTATGTAATGTCCACCTAGAGTGTCAGAAGCAAGAGCTGTTAAAAAGTGCTCAGAGCTGCCCATTTTACTCTGCAATACATGAAAAGGAAGCAAGTCCTAAAAAATCAAGTCTTAAATGAGAAAACACAAAATCATTAGCAGACACAACTTGGATATTAACTTCTTTCAAACTCCACATCAGCTTTTTGTATTTCTATCAGTTAGTGGTGAGTTGAACACCACTGCTTTCAGCATGTTCCTGAACCCTTCAAGCAGCCTGCTCTCTAATGCAGTCCTGAACCGCTGTATTTAGAGTAAGATTGTCTGAACAATTTACCCTAATCAGCTCTCACCATGAACTCTTTTCAAATCTTTGTATGCTTTATAACAGAAAATAGCATAGATGTGGAACAGCTACATGATACCACAACCATAATTAACTGTGTTTTGAAGACTATTTACATATTTTTTAAATTATTACTATTTTTAAATACATATTTAACTGACAATAAGTGAATAATGAAATATTTGCTAAACTGATTATGTGAAGCACCATTTAGCAAGCACTAAATGGAAGCTGAAAAAGCATCCAGGAAAAAAAAAAAGGCAAAAACTTAATTAGGACAATGGATACCTCAAGTTTGAGAATAATGAAGAGGTAACTTGTATAATAACCTATGCAGTTTCTGTCTTAAAACTTCTCTTTCTCCTATTTTCCAACTCCTGTAAATACTAAAAGCATCTCTGCAGATATGACCTTGGCATACAGCAGTAACATGTTTATTCAGCTACTCATATTGCTACCCATAAATAGCAGTTACTGCCTGTTTTGGGGTTAAACGGCCACGATCATCCATCTTTTTAAAAACTTACTGGCCTCTTTGTGATGTTTTGTAAAGCCTTTCCAAAAAAGTGATGTATATAAAGCATAAGAAAGACATCTATTACCCTTCAGTGTATGGATACCATCCTTAAAGAGAAGTGCTGATGTAACCATCAACTGCAAAGACAAAACAATCAACCTCACACTTACTGCTGGCAGTCCCATGATGGCAGATGACAGACAGGAGATCGTAAGTCACAATTTGAGCTGGACTGTCCTTCGCAAGGAAGGGCTGAAGATCAAGGCCTTCCAAAGGAAAGGACACATGGGTCCCAATTTTTGTGGAAAACATAAGTTCATGTCTAAATCTTTTGAGATGAATGCACAATATCTGTAAGAAGGATTGACAGATTCAGTCAACTATACATGCTATTTGATATTAAATAACTAAACTGTGCACGCCATCTTTGCCTTTTATCATCCCAAGAATATTTTTCCCTATGACCTGAAGCAACTATTCACAAGCTCTGTGTTCCACAAATTATTTTTTTGTAATCAATTGTGCTGCTAACACTGATGCAGCAGTGAACCACATACCTTTTCTCTTCCTCAATGCACATATTGCACAATCTTGTCATGAGGGACATTAATTCTTCCTAATCATTGCAGCCATCAATTCATATTTTCAAGTGTAAGGCTGGATTACTTTTAAAACATAAAGTTACTTACAGAAAAGATTTCCAGTCTGGCTGTGGTGTTTAATTCTATGACTTACAGTAGTAGTATATATAATAATATAAATGTTGTTACTGTCTGAAAGCTAAGAGTAACAACATAGTAAAATCCCATTCCTATAACTCTACCTGGCATTTATAAGATTACTTTTCTTACAGGGAGAATAATCAAATATTGGCCACGTTCTTAACATATGCCTATATGAAGATAGGCTTTCATCAGCATTATAAACACAATTTACACCATGCAACTCATTAGTCATAGCACATTCCTAATCATGCAGTAAAAGTGCTTTAAAGTGCATATTGTAACTGTACCTCAGGAAATTTTTGCACTTTGCAGAATTTCACTCCATTTCTTAACCTAAGAGAAAAAAAAATCCCAAAACAATAAATACTTAGTTCTGAAAAGGTTTTATTTTATTGTGCTAGATCAGTAGAAGTCTAAGCTGAACATTACATTGGTAAACCCAAAATATTTTTGGAATGTACACTAGACATGGAGTAGCCAAAATGATACAATCAATAATGCTTCAGAAGACAAGACAATCTGTACCGCTGAAAAGTTCAAAGCAGCAAATACAGATAAACAAGTCCCAACTAGCTAACAGTTTCTCTTGGCATAAAGGAAAGAACTTTAAGTTTCATGAAAGCTGATTACTCAGCAAAAGAGAAAAAAAATGTACTAAGTTTATTTTTAGGAAATTATCTACAGCAGATACAGGAAGGAATAACACTCCTGTACTATAGAGGGTTTCAGTCTTCAGACTTGTTTCTTGGTTCTTTAGTATTGAAAGACATAGTTTATTACTTTACTTTTAACACACCTTAGTGATCTACTGCATATCAATTAAAACCTTCTAATATTAGAGAGGGCTAAAAGCTTTTATTTTAGCAATCAAACCCAAATTAGATCTAAAATTGTAAGGGAAGGAAACAGAATCAAGTACATTTGGTTTGCAATGTGGTACAGTAAGTCAGAGCTTCCTAGTGCCTGCGTCTTGGTAATACTAAATTTTTGACAGCCAGTACACAGGGTAATATCAAAAGATGAACAATATTCTGACATATCCAAGAGAAATAAATGCCTCTTGACTAACAGAAATATTAAGACAAGTTAAAACAAATAAAGGTAAAAGCCAACTTACTTTTTACACCTTCCACAGCTGTACATGTTATCACCTGAAATATCAGGGAGAAGAAAAAATAGCCATTATTCTCTAAAACCAAATAGTTATCCTTCAAGCGCATACATTTGATATATAAAAGTTTCAAAGGAATTTATCTTTAGGTTGCATTCAATATTTAACAGTTGTAAGAGCATTGACATAGCAACTACAGAGAAAGCTTCTTAGGTTTTGTTTTCAATCCTTAAACAGTACAGCATAATCTGAAGAGATGATGCTATATACTTTAAAAGGGAAAGAATTGACTAAGTCCAAATTAAAGTTATGAGAATGAATATTAATATAGTGGGTTTTGAAGTTTTTATGAACCTTCAATTTATACAATTTCACTAAACCAAATTCAGATTTACTTGACATTTCTAAAGTAGCTTTCATGGGCATTTTTTATCTTAAATATTCAAGTGAGTGAGATGCTTACCTTTTTGAAAGGAATGATCCCAAAAGAACAAGGAATGACTGTGTAACAGTCTAACAGGTGGCCTCTGCTTAATTGAATCAAGCTAAGAAGATATTAATCATCTTATTGTGATAGGAGGAAAAAAACCCAGAAGAAACATGTTCATGTAATTAACTTCTTACCCTTGAGCTCATCTCTGGCGAAAAAGGCAGCAAGACAATCTTGTAAGGTTACAACTGGACCCCAAAACCAGCTAGGAACACATGAGACAACAAACCTGAAACATCATTGACAGAAAAGAAAGAAAACCAACAAATGTTCTGCCAGAAGAGCAGAAACTAGAATTTCAAAATAGGCACATAAATAAAACAAGATAAATATTACTTACCTTTTGAAATATTCCATAAAAAAGGCTATCCATCCCTGGGGGGCATACGCTTCTCCACATGACCCTGCCTTGACTAGAGATGTCTGATGACTTGCAGAATGGAGTTTAGCAAGATCTTCCTTACCTGGAATAGGCAAGGACAGATCCTGAAAGGTCTCCAGAGTTACAGACAGCTAAAAAAGAAAACAAATAAACATAATGGAGTTAAGCCTGAAGAGAAACAGCAAATAAACTGAATTCTGTAAAGTTTATTAGTAACTACTCAGTCACTGTATAACTGAAAATTCCACTGGGTAGCAAATGAATCATAAATAAGGAGATTAATAAGAATTCATTTTCTAAAAAGAGGAAGCAAAAAATAACATTTTAGAGTGAACTGGCACATTGTTATCACTGAAACATTATTTTAAGTCATTATTATTTGTTTTCCTATCAGTCATACAAAGCACTATGATTTTTGCCTCAGGCTCCTGTTATACAAACTAGTTTCAGAAAGCTTCAGTCCACTGTTTCCACAGGACTTTACTTTGATATTATCTTGACCTGATGTAACTGGACTTGCTGCAAGAGAGACCCAGCTGTGCTGCAATCAACACTAATCACAGAGTCAAACATCGAGCAAGCTTTAGAAATTGTTATTTGTTTTTTGAACTTGCTCACCAGATTATCATGAGGTCTCAGATCTAAAACAAGAGAAGCAGTAAAGGCATGCAACTGTATCAGGGTTAGGTTTAAACCTTATGTTGAGAAAGTTATCTCCAATGTAAGGATTTGAATATCCAATATTTGATACAATTGCTTTCAAACTAAAGTGGTCCACTAGACCTATTTAAAAGAAGTCTATTATCTAAATAACCACTTGTTGTTGCAAGTAATTCCCTGCACAAATAGGGCAGGAAAAAAAATCAACTCTTCCTATGTTGCACTACATCTTTCCTTAGAAGGCAACTGCAGAAAGCAACTCATGACTCATTCCACCTGTAAACGTTTTGTGTCCTTACTCAGATTTTTTGAAAGGCATGAATTTTGTTAGCCTCAGTCTACCTTATAAGACTTTTACAGCAGTATGATTAGACTACGGTCTTATCTTTTGTTTGTAACATTAGGTACCTCAGAATTTACAACAGCAGCAGATATTGAGGATATTAGGATATTGAGAATATTATTAAAAACTAATCATACCTAAGTGAAGAGCAAACCTCTTTCTCCATCTTTGCTGTAAGCCAATTCTCAAAATTTTATTTTTCAGCTCCAAGTAAATATCCAGCTCAATGAATACAAGCTATTCTAAACACAAAGTGCTGGTAGGGGCTACTACTCCAATTTGAGTAAATGAGCATGAAACAACCTAACGTTCTGAGGAAATCTGCCACAAAAGAATAAAAAGTTACCAGAGAATGACTGTATTTGTAAAGCAGTAAGTATTTGTATTGAGGGGGAAAAAAATCATATTAGAAGCTAGAACCTTCTCTCCTTACTCACCCGATCACAAGTCAAGCACTGGACTGAGCTTATTATAGTCCCATCAAATATATCAGAGATAACACTCCTGTACTTCTTGCGCTTCTTCCTTTTTGGTGATGATATGGTTGAAACTATAAAATGACAAAATAAAATGCTGAAGTAAATCAAAATACAGTGGATTCTGATTTCCTTCAACCTTGTATAATTAGAAGGCACATATATTTAAATTATGAGTCAAACTCCATTTTCTGTTTACTAAGTATTTCTTAAAAATCACGCAGCCAGATTACTGCCGGTACCAGTCAATTCATGTAGGTTCCTCAAGCAGTTTATGGGGGACAAACACCAGAAACTTTTGCCTCTGTAAGTAAAGCTCAAACTGCCAGTCTTGAAATCTACAGCCTACTGCTATGAGACTCATCTTGGCAGGAATCCCCCAAGATATACACTTAAAAATGAACATTCTATTTGAGCAGAACTTCCCAGGATGTTTTAACCGCGTTGGGCTGAAGAGCTCACATACAAGGTTATTGTATCACCACACTAATCATGGTGGCTTGAAGCAGACTAAATGTACCTCTAGAGTCCAGCCTAACACCAGTTTATTAAAAAGCCCTAGGTATCCTACCCTCTCCTTGTACTGACAGGCTCCAGTCACCTATACGGACAGAATTCCTTCAGTTTGTCTAAAACCCTCCTGTAATGGTGAAGCCACAACTGGAGAGAGTAGTATGCATGCAGTGTCAAAACTGCTCAACAAATGAACATCAAAACAAAAGGATGTCAATGATTTAAGTCCATTAAATCATTGTCAGTCAACACTAATGCATTAAAAGGATAACATAAACATGTTCAGAACTTATCCTGGACAGCCTGTTGAATAAAAGAGGATCACAATATTCAAGCTGTATGAATTTTTGGTTTGGGTTTGGTGCAATACCTTAAAAGCACATCCTGAAATACAAGCTTTTCTTAAAGTAGTCTACTGTTAGACAAATAAGGGAAAAAATAATTATCTATTGTTCCTTGTGCCCTAAAGCAGCATTGTCTCGTATCTAAAGGCAGTGTAAGTCTAAATACTCTGGATGCTGAAAAATTACTTGTATTGTGGAGAGTGCCAAAAGGAATAGTCTGCACTGCAGGGACATTAACAACCACAGAGCAGTCCGCATGTACAGGTCTATCCACAGAACAGTTATACACAGATCCTTAAAACTTAGTGCACTAAAATGCTGACTTACTGAATTGCTGCTGAAGAACCAATGTGCTTGTTCTCTGAAAAGCATTACCTTCCTGGAGGTGCTACTTTCTTACACATTTCTCCTCTCTCCAAACCAGTACAATTGAGAAAATTGTCTAAAACTATTATTCCATCCTCTGAAAACAGAGGCAAATATTATTCATGCTTCAAAAGAATCAGAGTATTACAGAAATATAGAGAATGATCTTGTACGTCCAGCTCTCTCATTAAATAATGCTCTCTCTACCCAACAGAAATAGGGCATAAAAAACTCCACAAGAACAACACTGCATTGTTACACAAAACATAAGAAACACAACTAAAACTGTAATACAGAGTAATTCAGTATCAGGAAGGATCAAATAAAGGACCTATACCTTTTTTGTGGACTGGTGCCAGTGAAGAGCAGGAGGAGAATGATTTTGGAGGACTGTTTGATAAGCGTGTGTTCATTCCTTCAATTGATGATGGGGTTTGGGCTGCAGACACATCACTCATGTGAACTTCATTGATGTATTCTGCAATGAAGATTTGCATTATTGCATAAATTCTATGAAAAAAGTTACTGCAGAATGAACAGCCATAATGATCACGTAACTTATTAAACCAGAGTGTCAGGTCACTGGACATTCAAGAATGTAGCACCATTTCAGTTCCTTTTAAGTTAAGAACAAAACCAAAAAACTCTTCTGGATTATCTGAAACCTTACCAGTACAAATTGTTAGCTTTCCAAGGGAACTAAAATTGAATTCAGAACACCTGAACTGAAAAAAATAGACTAAGAAGGTACAATGTTTACAATAAAACCACTAACCTATTTGACCTATACCTCTACTACAGTCTGTAACTCACTTCCACTTACACAGACATTCTGGCTAAGAATACGACTATTTCAATTGCACAGTTGTAATGCATTACCTGAGAATCTGCTGTGTATCTGCACTTTGACAGTTCCTTGATTATTTAAAAATTCAGTGGTCTCTGAAGCAGTGTTTGTGTCTTTTTCCAAGTCTTCCATAGAATTTGCTCGTTTAAGCTTGTTGCTTGATACTTTCTCTTTCTGCCAGTCTTTGGATGTGACTGAGTTGTTATCATCATCCTGAATTAGCATGGTTGTTTCTGCAGGATCCTCTAGGACAGGTTTGAAAATCGTGTCGTTTTCTGTTTTATCACAGTTACCACAGGATTCACAGGGCTGAAAGCCTAAGTCTGACTGGCTCTTGTCTTCTTCCATACTCTCTTCAACACTCATAGGCTGGGGATCTTCGAGTTCTACAACTGGTTCTTTAAGTTCCTCATGAAGCAAATCCATTAGACAACGCAAAAACTCTTGTGCATCCTAGGATTTTAGACAAGTTTGAACATTGAAATGTGTTCTAATCCTCCACTCCACAAATATGAAACATACTAACTGAAACAGCCAAATTTCTTCTAATAGATAGATTCCTGGAAGATATTAGGAAGCTTTTCTAATTACAGAGTTCAAAGTTTTCATCTAACCCAAAAGCTTATAATGAAGTGCTGCACTCTGTATAAATGCAGCAAGAGATCAAGGTACTCTATGAAGGATCAGCTGAAGAATGCCTTTGCTATATGACAACCCATGCCTGTTTAACAAGTTACCAACTTATAGTTCCCACAACACTGCTTATGAAACACACAATGGTAGGTTTCTTCCCCAAGATACTAAATGAAAATTGCATACTGAGTATTTAATTATTTAAAAAACATCATTGGTAGCTTAATATATATATAAAAAAAGTTGTATTATTTTTGAACATATTTCTTCTGTTTTCTGGAACTCCTCCAATATTTGCAGCATTGTTTCACACAAAGAAAATGTTCAGTTATTATTATTAATTTGTCTGAAAAAAAGGAATAGGAGTTGAAGGCCTTTTGAGATTTTGATATTATAAACATAAAATCTGATTTAACTGTTGATTGTTCCATTTCAGATGATCGGCATTTGAAGCACATAAAACTAAAATTTATGTTGAATATGCTACAAACAAATATAGGAATTATGGTATCTTCAGCATTAAATTTCAAAGTAAGAGAACTTTATGGCTTAAGTGCATTTAAAAGACATCAGAAAGTTTTACCTGTTGAGAGTAGCCTCTAAACATTGGATTAACAGTTTTAATTCCTTGAAATAAACCAGTAGGAACAACAGATCCAGGCCTAAAAAAAAAGTTTTCAACATTTAAACATTAAAAAACCCAAGCATTTAAGTGAAATTTTTTATATTTATTGGGCTCATAATGTTACCTGCAACTAAACACCAATAATATTAATCTTATCCAAACATAGTACTAGTATTGAATTCTTAATTTCATGATTTTTAAAAAATCTGTCATCCAACACAAATAGAAACTGTATCAGGCCTTTTATACCACAATTCTTGTTAGAAAATTAGACAACAAATCAGACACACTCCTGGCACTGTGCACAATTACTGTTTCTCCACCTTTGTATTTATACTTTCAAGTATTTTCTCTGAGATAACAGAAATTCCACATGAGGAAGTAAGAGAAACTGATAAAATGTTAGTACAGAATGAAGGACACAGAGAGGATAAAGCAGTTAAACATTTTAGGTGTATTTCTGGCAGATATAAACATTTTTCAAGGCTTAATGCTTTTATGGTGCTCATCTAATCTATTTCTTGTCAGATGTTCCTTGATACAATTTACATCACTTATTTGTCCTGTCTTTGGTAGATATGAAAAGAATAGGTAAGGAGTGTTTGAATCCTGCACGTTAGTCTTTCCTTCCTTACTTTTTTAAGAGCAAATCTATTATACACACAAAATAAAAATGAGAAAGCTAGGAGAGATTAATGCACCCTTCATGACTCTGGAGTCTACTCATTATTATTTCATCACCAAAATTATGTAATACCTGCTTTTGTGCCAGAGTTCTGTCATCAGCTTGAGGTAACTTTTACAAATTGCCGGTTTCTTATCTGTCCGGGCTAAGCCTCCGCAGTCAAGAAAAAAGTGTGTCAAAGGCGGGCTGAATAAAAACAATAAAATAACTATTTTTTTTAAGCTTGTTAAAATACAAGAGGAAATCCACGTTTCATACAGGATTGTAAAATAAAAAGAGTAATACTTTATGTAATTGAACAATATCCTACATCCTTAAATGCTGTAACCAAACATTTGCTAGTAGGACAACTGCAGCAGTATAGCCACACTGCTCCTCAAACGTCTTCTGGCATTTGTTCAAGCACCAGAATTGTCTAATGGCATTCAAATTCAAGGCAATTCCTTCTAGTTGTCACAGACGTACACGTGTACCACTCCAGCAACAGCTACTATAAGCCCAGTCCATAAAAAGCACCTCCAACAAATGTTTTCTCCAGAATCCAACAGTGCCACAGGATGTGTGTAGGTAAGTAATTTATACTTAAATGATTATTTATGTTACTTCATGCAGTGTTGCCAACTGACATATTCTCTCCTCTCCCTTCAACCTTGCCTTTGAAGTCACAACCTCTCATGCATATTGGACCTATTTTTATTCAGGAAAGAAGATATCTCAGCATACTCATAAAATGTGACATTTCTCAACAGAACAATTTCTTCATAATTATGTGTCTTGTCCACTTCTTCACCTTCCAGACAGATCTGCCTCACTTCTCTCCCTCAGCAAGGAACCTCAGTGAGGTGTACTCACTGTCCTGGCCTGCAGACAGAGGTAGATGCACAGCAAGCAAATGTGACACGTGCTCAGGACCTGTCATTGTCCAACCATTTCTAGAGCAAGAACCTTTACAGTTTGGATAGTATTTTTATCTCTTCAGCTTTTGTAGGTTTCTCCTTTGTGAACTTGTCTGGTATTGCCATGGGATGACAAGATTTTTTTATTCCAGTCATTCCTAGAATGATTTAACATAAAATGTCCCAGGTGCATTGTCTGTAAGGACTGAATTCTGATCTTAACATGTCTCTTTTTTAGAATTAGGATTCACTTTTACGTATTTCCTTTGATTTTTTCTGTAGAAAAAAAAGACAAAAAAACCAAAAAACCAACCCCAAAATTTAGTAGCTTTTTCAGATTTTCTTCTATTTTCTAGAACTGCATATACTTGTAAATAGGAGGAATTAGAATGAAAAGGGGAAAAAGCTGAGTGGCCCATATAAGATGATACTTTTTTTTCCTATGAGTGACACGATTGTTGTAGTATGCAAGACTGATATTCAACAAATATGTGTTGTTTTCTGTGGTAGTGCAGCCCTTCAAAGCCCTTAAGTCCATCTTGAAAAAATGCAGGCACAAGCAAACATCAAATTGCATTTACAATAATTTTCCATACCAGTTGGAAAGAGCTTGTAAGGCAGCATTCATGTAACAAGTGTTTCCAATATTTTTTAATCCTGTTAGACCTGAAAAACAGAATGAATACTCAGTAAGTCTGTTAACCCAATACAAAACATATTAAGGAAAATACTTCCTAGAAAATACATACTCATCAAAATACTCGTAACACTTGAGTAGGCAGAATTGTAACTAAAAGAAACACAGGACTCCTAAAGAAATACTAATTAACTAGAAGTGGTAATTAAGTGTTTTGATTTTGGTTGACTAAACACTTCAGAGCAGTAGTTTGTACTTTGTCTTACTAACTTTTGACGGTTTATGACACCTGCAGATTTTAATTTAAAATATGTTTGTCAATATTTAAGTTTTAGTTCATGATTTACCTGTTAAGTTTTTGCTATGTTGTATTTGTATCTGCTAATGTAACCACTTTACCTAAAGCTTATCAAAAATTTCCTTCTTCTGTCCCAGGTTCATGCTAATAATCAGTTCATGCTAAACATTCAAAACCTACTCAGCAATGTGATTATCCCAGATTCAAAATCATAATTACCTGCGGTTAGTCCTCTTCAATTCCAATTATATACCTTTATATTCATAAACAGACTGCTCAGTTTAGACTTCCCCACATAACTTAGTTTCAAACCCACATTATTTATTTTTCTTTACTGATATCCCTATGTACTTTTGCCACATACATGCAAGTTAATGATTTAAGATACATCCTTTCTGTGATTATGAATTATGCTATTCACGGCTGCTAAAGTGTTACATTAATGAATTTCTAAATGAAATTGCTTTTGTATGAGGAAACAGTACCATTTCTAAGCAAAGAATCAGTAAGACTGGAGAATTTAAAAAACTTGAACAGTCAGCAATAAACATTGATGGCTCAAGGCAATCCCTGAAGTACAGGAACTTACCCTAGTCGTTTTATTGGTTTGTGGCAGAAAAATAAAACTCACTAAGAAAATCTTTCTGTATCTGAAAACCAATTTAGTTACTTCAGTTACACTTTCTAATACACAGAACTTAAAAATATCCTTCTGTGTGTCTAAATGGAAATACAGTCCTGCTTTTCTGTACCTGAACTTGCATTCTGCCCTTCCAATTTCTTCTACAAAAAGGATAATCATTCTTTCTAAAATTGGAAAGTAAGAATAGTCATAGGATTTTAATTTTAAGATTTTATTTCATTTTTTAACAGCAAATATATCACAAAAATATTCTCACTGCATTTTTCCAACCTGTAGTATTGCAAGGAAAGTTTTCAAACAGACTTTTGTTGTGTTCTTCTACTGTTTATTCACCAAAATCATTTTAGAAGAAATTTTAAGAACAAAGTTAAAATGCAGCTAAAGAAGTTTTTTACTTTCAATTTGATAAATATCTTAATGTAGACATATCATCATTACTGGGAACTTTATTGCAATTGTACTTATATATTATTCCTACACAAATTACATTCCCCAAAATATGAATAGGACAAAAAGATACAAAGATATAGAAATACACCCACTGGTTGGAGAAACCAACTAGGAATAAAACATATGGCTTAACGATTTAAGGGCAGATGGCAAATTAGTGGGGCGGTGACATATCCAGAAAAACTGTGCCAGACAACAGAAGGGACAAGGCAGGTTCTCTGACCAATGCCAGCAGACTTAGGAGAGGGAAAGCTGGTATGAGTAAAGGAGAAATGAGATCCATTGCTGTGGTTTAACCACAGTTGGCAACTCAACCCCACAGTCCCTCACAGGGGGATGGTGGGAGAACTGGAAGAGCCAAAGTGAGAAACCTCATGGGTTGAGATAAAGGCAATTTAATAGGTAAAACAAAAACTGTTCATGCAAGCAAAAGAAAAAATTCATCACTTCCCATGGGTAGGCAGGTGTTCAGCCATTCCAGGAAAGCAGGGCTCCATCATGAGTAGTGGTTACTTGGGAATACAAAGGCCCTAACTCTGAAAGTCCCTCTCTTCCTTCTTCTTTCCCCAGGATACCATATGGTATGGAATACCCCGGTGGTCAGCTGGGGTCAGCTGTCTCGGCTCCTTGTGCATCCCCAGTCCCCTCACTGGTGGGGCAGTGCGAGAAGCAGAAAAGGCCCTGACTGTGTGTAAGCCCTGCTCAACAATAACTGAAATATCTCTGTATCATCAACACTGTTTTCAGCACAAATCCAAAACACAGACCCGTGGCAGCTACGTTAGAAAAATTTACTCTTGCCCAGCCAAACCCAGCAAAACCAAAACCACACACAAATTAGAATAACTTTATCATCACTGACAGAAAACAAACTCCCTTGGTATATGCACTGGCATCTCAAAAGTAACAGCTCAACAATCTGCTGGCCAGATTTTTCTGAGAAAATGGTACTTAGAAATATCCCTTTTAGAGTGATCACTAAGAATTTGAGACTTCTAAGAAATAGTAATTATTATGGTCTCTTAGGAAACAAGAAATTAAGACTCCACTGTTTAGGATTTCATCACTGGCATTTTCATCTTTACACTAGTTTAATATTATGGTGGGGTAACCTTTGATACCAGAGTTTGGCAGTGCATGAAATCAGTTATGTAAAGGAGAAAAAAAATAACCAAAACCCCATACTACAGGCTCAGAAAAGGGTTGCTCAAAATGCAGGGAAGCATTCAAATCAGGAACCTTTTACGGCAGGTGTACATTAGAGTAGATTTTATAAAAACCTACTTTTACCAGAGTGGCTAGAATACAAACTAACCTAACCAGTACTCCAACATGTTGCCTTATTTTTGTTGCTGTTTGCATGAGTGCACTACATTTATCATCTCATCCGCATCATACATAAGTAAAGAATACTACAAGAAAGATGAAACTAAGGATCTTAGTTGGAGCAGAAAAGGAAACAGTTCCACTTAGAAGAGAACTAGTATATAGCTGGAGAACAGACACATGCAATAAAGAGCAATAATGTGCTGGATTTTGCTTTTATTACCTCTAGTCTTCAATTCATCATCTTCCACTTCTATATCTAAGTCATCAAATACAGCTGCTAGCGGAATCTTTAGTGTGGGATTATTTGGTATTTTAAAATCCTTAAAATGAGAAAGAGAAAAAGAGTATTTTTACTTGTATTTATCACTCCTCCTCTTAATTAAGCTTCTGTGTAATTTTACCAACAAATCTAGAAATGGAAAATTATGTGAATGCATCTTGAAATCTCACTGCACATGAAGTGACAACACCAGGATTCCACAGGTACCCTGAGGAAGTTTACTCAGGAAGGCCCCAGGTTTTTGTTTTCAGATCAGCAGTGACAACACGGCATTATTTTATAACAACAGCGGAAGAATCAAAAACAAAGCCAGGGACAGCATTTCCTTCCCTTGGATAACAAACTAAGCCAGCACTGAAGAACTAACAGAGGAGCCATCACACAAAAGTCAGTGCAGGTGTTCTTGATATGCCACCAGATGGCTCATTACACTTAATGAAGACAAAATAAAGAAAAATGTACAGAGAAACAAAGTATTAGGCAGCCATTTATTGCATGACAAGCTCTTTTTGTCAGTACATAAATAAAAACCCTAAACAAAATGTTTGATAGACTTTGTAAGTTCTACTTATTTTTCTGTATGTTATATCCATTTCCTTGGAAGATTAAAGCAGGTTAAGTATAATAGAAGTACAGAAGTCTGAACTCAGGTTTATACTAAGTAACAAGAATTTCTAGACAATCAAAATTTTTAAAAAATTCCAATGGTACTATTCTAATTGAGCTGCTGCCATTTTTTGAGAAAATTATCAGATTACATTCATAATAAATACTACACTTTGAAGTGAAAATATTAAATATTATTAAAATATATAATTAAAATATTATCTTTACATACACTGCAAAACTGCCCATCTTTCTGTCCAAACTGTGCATCATGGTCTCTCTTCTACTGCTCTATGTCTCAAGCAAAACAAATTTAGGAATACTGTACTTTACTTGTGACCATTTTAAACAAGTTGCCAGTCATTTGTATGTGACATTAAATATGCAATAAAGAAATAACACTTTTTTTTCAGATACATGCATTATTCCAAACAATTAGAAATAAGACATTGCAGCATAACTTTCTCCAAGACAAGACTTCTCTAGAAAAGATACTATCAGTGAACAGTACAGATGCCATTAAAGACAAATGTAACCACAGGAAGGTAATGACTCTTTAAAGAAATTTTATTGAAATGGAGAGAAATTAATAGAAAGTTCAACCACATGAACAGAGGAAAAGTCAGTCTTTCTCTTGAGAGAAAACACAGTATTTACTGCAAAGCTACAGCTGCCTTTGTTTCACTGGGTTAAAAAATACCTGCACACTGTTTTCTTGTGCTTGGTGAGACAATCTTGCACTTGGCAGTGGAGAATGAGATCCTAATTTTCTATCCAGGAAAACTTCCTTACTACAGGCATAACACCAAACACGGAGTGTAGTAAGGTTGACAGTTAGACAGTGTTTTGTCTCCTAAAACAGAACAAAAACCAAAACTGTGATTCAGAAATTTGTAATACTTAAATACTGCTACATGCACGCTAGAACAGATGTATTAAAATTCTAGGTCTTTCAACAATGAAATGAGTATGTATGTTAGAATATCAAAAAATGGAAATTCAGTTACTGAAATTTTAGCACAAAGTATTCAACACTCCTTTTTATACAAGGCACTCAAAGTAGCAATAAGGGACAATCAGAATCGGACACACAACTCTAATTACAAAAATAAGAAATTCCGTTGTCAGAAGTGTTACAATTCACAATGAACCAGTTTTCCAGGAATGTCTGTAACTGGTCATAATGGGAGCCACCTCCTCTACAAGGACAGTGTTCATTTCTACTGTTTTGCTATAAGAAATTCAGGCTATTTGCAATCAATCTGAAGTGTAAGATAAAATTTTTAGTTGTTACAGTAAGAGGTACTCATATCAAAGCAAACTTACAATTAGTTCTCTCGTTGACAGCTTCACACTGTGAAGCAGTACAAAAGTTTGACAAATGACGAGTATTTTTTGTTCAAATCTTAATCTTTTTTTAATTTAATCTTCTTGTTTCCTGTAAGTTTGTGTACATAGTTGCTATCTTCCTCCAGATATTTTCACTAATCCGTCCTCATATGTCAGCACCAGCCAGGTTTACAGATAATGAGGGATTTGCTTAAAAGTAAGAAAATACTACAACTTTTGCAGTATATCCAAGTACCTTCCCCCTTCACTTAATAAAGCCTTGTATAAGAACAATGTTTTTAATGTAAAGCATGGGCTACAATTTCATTAAGTGGCCCTCTCCCTACTAAAAGCATCAGAATACATAAATAACTCAAACAATTTTAAACATGAGAATATGCTTGATTCTGCAGTTTCAGATGCATAAATAATTACAAGTCTCCAGAGTAACAGCTTAATAATTTTCTTGAAGTGGACTTAATGAACATGACTATTTGCAGCACAGGGAGCCTTGCTCGTGGGAACTGGAGCATGCAGAAATTGATTCGTGTCAACCTTGCTTCTCTCATTTTAGTGAGTTTATTGATATTTCTACTGAAGAAGAATGCAGAGGAGAGCTTACTGTCCACAAATTAAAATTAAGGAACAAGAAAAACATGACAAAGATGTCACTGACAGCAGGAAAACTCTCTTACCTGGCAAGTACATAACATTGCTAAAACGGCATGTATAGCAGGAATAAACTACCATAAAAAGCCAAGAGGTATAAAACTGCAGGCAACAAATTCAGGGACCATCTGTTCCCCAACTGCACTAGAAACAACTCATTTCTGAATCTGTTTTAAAGGCTTTAGAATTGTGATTCAGCTTAAAGAGATGACAAAAAAAAAGCCTCAAAGTATTTGTACAGATTTATATTAACAAACAATTGATTTGTGTAACTACGCTCTTTTCTCAAGGTCCTGCTTCAGACAAAAAGATCAAGAGTGGTGGTAAAATGCAGTCATAATGCCACACACTTCTTGTAAACTCAAGTATATACTATCTGTTCATTTCAATATTCCCCAGGCGTTTTTCTAGTAATTTTAGAGATCAAAAATGGTTCAGCGTGGAACTTTAGATGTGTTTTCTGACAGACTAACTGTAAATTGATGGCAAGAATTTCACTTAATCACAAAGTCAGCAACTCTGAAACGGCCTGTTAATAAAACTGCCATCCCTCTCTCCTCAGTGTTCCTAGTTTGCTTCATTTTGGCAAGTGTGTGCACACATGTGTGCACATAACACACAGTGAGTTTAAGACACAAAGAGATGCTCTGAAGCAAGCTTGGTGTGTTGGGGAACAGAGTGCCCACCCTCCAGTGCTCCTGCCAAGCTGGATCCATAAGCAGGACGTGGCTGGGAAGGATATGCTCAGCTCAGTCTACAGTTGCTTCATCTGTAGCTACTGAAATAGGGTGGATAATGCAGAAACAAAGCACCTGTTTCGGGTTATTTATACTTCCTATGTCACACCCCTTCAGCTCTCATCTTCATTAATCAAACTTCCCTCCTCTTACCCATCAGGGAGCCACAGTTCTAAAAAGTTAGACTGAAGTAGTGGAGTATTACATATAAGCTGAGGTAGTCAAGAAATCTTTTGACCATATACCTTGCAATTCATCAGTAATTGTTCTTTTTTTTAAATTTTCAGCATGTTCTTTAGAGGAGCATAGTAAGATCAGAATTGCATTAATAATTATGCAGCTGCACAAAGACTGTAAACTTACACACTCCTAAATTAGACCTGCTTCTGTAAGATGAAAATGAAACACAGCTAATCAAACTTCCATAAAGTTATGTAACACAGGTTATTGACTCCACTAAGGTAAAGGTTCTCTAACTTTACTTCACTGCTTCAAGAAACTGTATTACTAGTAAATACACGTACCTGGGAATGGGTGGTACTGTGATCAACATGGGATTCACCACAGCCAACATATGTACATCTGTTCTGTTGAGCAAGATATGAAGAAGTACACAGAATTAAAATGTGATGTCAAATAGGTTTACAGAGTAGGAACATACTGCCAGTCCCTTTAAAATTCACTTATATTTCAAACTTGCAGAGTCCTACACAAACCAAGAGACATGCACAGTAAGTATTAAAATAAGTATCACCTAAAGCAAAAAAGAATGCTGCAAGATTTAACTCAACTTCTCTTACTGATAGGCAGTGTTAGACATTGAATGTGTTTTGAATGTATTTTTGGCCATTTTTACATATTTATTCTTATTACTGTCAACATGTATTTTTTACAATTCATGATTTGGTAAAGATTGTTACAGAAAATACAAAGTTAATCCAGGGTCTAAATGGTAAAATACTGAACGGCAAGAGCCTCAGAACATAACATGTTTATACAAAAATCCCTGTATGCCCCTATTTGCAATGCCTATTTTTCAGAGTATTACTTCACAACTAATTAGTTTTGTCACCATCAAATAAGACTTTCCAGCACTACACAGATAAGAAACTACATTCTACTTATAACATGCAAAATAATTGTTGATTTTAATCATGCTCATTGCGACATGTATTTGGCTGAGCGTGGAATCTTGCAGCTGCCAATCTTCAAGCAATTTTCATTAATTTCTCATTTGCATGAGTCAAGACAACCACACAAGAGGGTACAGCAGGTTATCTACATAGCTCTCCAAGCACGCTAATTTACACAATGAAATAGTAGCTGAACATGGTCAATTTTCCATATTAAATAATCATAGATATTTGTTTAGTTACAGGTAGTTAACATGCTGGGATCTCACCAGGTTTTCCCAGTGAAAAAGGTGAAGACAAGATGCCAATTCATCCAAGAGGAGAAACGTGACAGCATGACCCTAACTGTCCTACTGCAACTACCAGACTTTCCTATGGAAATGTTGGTATGAAATTTAGTTTTTCAATAACAGTCTAAGAGCTCTATATGAGAAATGAAAAACATGTTTTAAGCTTGACAGCAGACAACCTGCCAGGCTGATGCAACCCTGAACACGACTTCCTACTCCCAAGTGGGTTTTCATACATAATTAAACTTCAAGCCATCTAACAAAGGACATTAAACACTCTTTCTTTCTTCCTTCATCTCTACCATTGACAGGAGCAAAATTAATCTGATCTCATTACCACAATCCACTTAAAAGGACACTAATGAATTGAATTTTTAAAAATATTCATACATACACCTAAAGGCTGGCATCTTAGCCTAGAGATATTCCTGACAGTACTTAAAGAAAAGTTGCCAAGAAATGAAGTCAAGCCTACAGGGCAAAATTTTAATCTCTGGAAACTGCTGTAAGTCACAAGAACTCACAAGACATTTTAAAAACTAAATCAGCTACATGCTTTCCAGTTGGTACCACAGAGCAAACAGAAGCAACGTTTTTGGAGTGTTTTGTTTTGTTTTTTTTTAATACAGTGAAAATTACATTTTTTTGTAGACAGCAGAAGGCTAAGGCAAAAATATTATTTAAGGCAGAACTATATTGAGGATAAACACCCTAAGAAATTTGTACAAAGCACAAAGAATGTTTATGCAAGCTTCCATAAGTTTCTAAACAAGTATTTTGTCTTTGTTTTGCTCAAGAATAAAAAAGTCAGGGTACCTATTATTCTGTAAAAAGTTAGCATTTACTGCTAGATGTTATTACTACAAATGCTAAGAGAGGCTTATAAAAAGTAACTTAATTAATTCAGGAATAATGTATTATTTTGTAGATCTACAGACCCATGCAAAAAATTAAAAAACCCTCCAAAACTTAGGAGCTAAAAAGTACCATAACTCAAGAAGAAACACACTAATATGCTACCTTCCTTCTTATTACTAAAAAAAAAATCTCACATTAAGCACATTATTCTTAAATTACAAGAAATATGTACCTCATAGAGGGTAAATAATTTTAAAAATAATGAACTGCAGAAGAATGTTGATTTTAAATAATAAATTAAATAAATTAATTTCAACAACTTCATTATAGATGTTTCTTCAAAAACAGTACTACCAATTTCATTTACGGATTACTAGAAAAGGACCCTGCTGTGGAGCAACAAAACAACTTACCTCTAAGCATGCCCAAAGGTTGGGTCCTCTGACTTTACAGTCCTGACAAGTGCCCTATTGAAATTCAACACAAAAGCAAAGTATTATTTCACTTACTTACACCAGTAAACCACAACTTCAAGACAAAACGAGAAAAAAATCCTGTAAAGCCTCATATCAGGTGAGTAATTTTAAGACAAAAAAAAAAAAATGTTGATAACCAACCTAATTTTTTGCTTCACATGCTCTCAAGATCAGCACATGTTTCTACTAAAACTCTGGATCTCTCTCCCTGAGTTTTCATCTTCAACCAAAAAATTGTTCTTATAAATAAGGCATAAACATATATCATATGTTATTATAATAATACTCAAAATTTGTGTTTCCTATAAATTTAATGTACAATCAATGAAACTGATAGAACAGCAGGTAATAACTGCATATTCCTACTTGCAGACACTACCTGCAAAGGTTTACACAAAAAAGATGCAACATTAGAAAAATACTGTACTCCTCACCAGCAAATTAAGTGTTACATTGCTCAGATAAAGAAATTTAGCACCATGGACAGAAAAGGTTTGACTTTTCATCACGTTGCAGCTTCTAAAATGGGTTACAAGATCTTTCTTTGTTGTATTTATTAGTAGTAGCTTGAAACCCAGAGTCCAGGCTGGGGTAGTTCCTAAAAGTGTGACTTCTCTATCAAAAAGAGAACTGTTATCCAAGTAAACTCAAGCATAAATTTCTTTGTTACAGTTTTTACTTGAAGTCAAGTCAGTTGTCCTATACTACACCAATATTCCAAATAACTAAACTGTACAATGGCAATGAAAAAGTTCAGTTTGGTGTTATGCTGACTTTTAAATAATATTTCCATTAAAGCATCACTTGCTTTGGAAAAAAAAGACACTCTAAGTATTAAGTGCTGAAAAATAGTTTTTCAGCTTTGTCAAGTCCATAATTCTTCCCATACTTCATTTAAACCTTACTATTCCAGTAAAGATTTGACCCATGCTTAACACTTAAATGCATCTTATAACTAATAATACACTAAAATACATACCTAAAATAACGGACTAGTTAACAGTGATAGGAAGAAAGCAAATTACTACAACTCACATGAGATTTCTGTATCAATTCCTCTTTTGTTATCTCCCCAACTGATTCCAAGTGTGGGCAATTGCTGCCAGGCGATGACATTTCTGTGTTTTCTGCAATCCTGTAGCTGGAATTTTCAACACCAGAGAATCACCTGTCAACAGAAGTAGGAATGAGTAAAACCCAATTCCATACAGCAGGGAGCAAGAGTAGATATCTAATATGCAGAATATATATTACTTTTAAAACAATGTGCTTTATTAGAGTAAGTTAGTATAAATAACTTTATTAACAGTAGGAGACTCCAATAGTCCAAACTAAATCTTGCTGACTTATAAAATGAAATCAGCTGACTTCTATGGCATAAACTAACAGAATACTGAAAGGAACTGATTTCAATTCATTATTTAACTTGCTGGGCTCTACCATGGCACCCCAATGACATAAAAATTACAGTTTTCAAGCCTACCTAGAACTGATAGTGGCTTAGACTGTACATTCTGGAAAGGGATCTTTGCAACACTGCTGAAGTTGTGGAGGCTGAACCGCAGGAGCACAGGACTTGCTTATGGAAGGATAAGGAAACTTTATCTTGGTTTTATTTATTTACAAAGACATTCTAGATTCAGACATATTATATATCAAAAGCAAACTGAAACTTGTAACTCACACATAGCACTGAACACTCAGCAAGCTTTTATCTTGTTGAGCTCTCTCTGCCCATCCAAGGTCTTTGAGGCAGACAGAAATTTATCAGAAATAAAGATTGCTAACTACAATCACTTTGTCATTATTATTTTGACAGTTGCATAGAAAGCTATGATGTTTTATAGAATAAAAAAATAAACTCTCACATTGTTTTAATATAAATACTGCAACTGACTCACACAGATAGGAACCATCCAATAACTTTGCTCCAGTTCTGTCACTTAAACAATTACTATTGATGCCTCTATCTCTCCAAAGGCCAAGAAATCGTTAACTTTCTTTGTCCAATTATTATCTGTGCAATCTAGCACTCCTTTATCAAGAACTTGCAACTAAACTTCCATCCTAACTCAGGGATACACGCTCCTTGATCTGTCTGCAGCCTTTAGCACTGTTATCAACATCTCTTTCCACTTTGCTCATGTGCTTTGGCAGCTTTAGGTTTGTTCCTTCCACTACACAACCAGCCACTCCTTTGAATATTAAATAACCTATGGCTTTGACAGCGTGGGGGAAAAATAAACCTTGCCTAGTGGACATCTCAGACACGCTTCCTAGTAAACTTCCAGTTTATAATCTCTGACTTGCTGTTACTTCCATTGCCTTGCAATAGGATCCCTTTGAATCAAGGTCATTTCAGCTTGCTTTGCTCATGGAAGGCTTTTTCTGTACGTCTGTAACCTATATGCACTATTACCGAAGGACACCTCAAATAAGAAAACAGTTTTTCAGGCCAAACCTCCTGAACTTCAGGCATATTAGCAATTTTTCTTTGAATTGTTAAGTTCCTTTTTAGCACAGAAATGGAAACATGAATGTATGTTACATCTTGCTGATTTTGGAAGGTCTGTTAAAATGTTAAAAAAGGACAAGTGAGTTTCAAAGAAAGCCCTGGGAACCTTAAATAAATTCAGTGTGAATTAATGCTGATTTAATACAAATGCTCTAGAAAGACTGATATAATGGATTAGTAAAGGTTTAGGTCAATTTTTTTTATAGAATAAACTTTCTGAATGCATTACTCCAAGTAATACAAAGCAATGGAGACTTCACCTCATGCTGTCAGATTTGTATTTAATGTACGTTAACTTTTCACACCTGGAACTGCACAACTCCAACCCTGCAGTCCTGAAGAAACTCCAACAGAGGAGCTCTCCTCATGCCAGTTTCTGTTTCTTGGTGCAGTTTGAACCTCTCTTCTTCTAATAATCATCAAAAAGACCAAAGTTGAATGCAGTCCCTATTCCTGTCCATACAGAGAGCATTCCCTGGGGAAATGTAGTTAATGTTATAGATTCTTCACAAGTCATTATATGAGCAAAGCTGAATGACCTTTCCTTCACCTCTTGTTAACAAGCTTCTTACACATCCCTTTCCATCTTGCAGCACTGTGATAACTCACTGTACTGACATGATCTTGGTAGCTTAATATACCTAGCTGCAGTAACACATTTTGTGTAATTTTATGTTAAAGTCTAAAACTGTAAAATTAATTTCAAAACCATGAGTCATCCTTCACCTAAGTCCTAGCAAGCCCAGGGCAGCCCCTCCCTCGCTCACTGCCCTTCCTCCATTTCAACACTTCCTACTCTATCTGAAGGGATTGCTTATCTTCCTCAGCTGCTGCACCTCATTATCACAACTGCTCTTTCACCAGATTCTGCATTGCATTGACCCTACCCAAAAGTTGTTTCTTTGCATTTTCAGTATTTAAGAAAACCATACCAAACAAAACTATTTTTGTAGTTTCTTTTGCATTGCATTTTTATACTCTACTTCCAAAGCTGGAGTGTATCTCCACTTCATGACTCCAGTGATATCACAGAATAATAGAATGGTTTGGGTTGGAAAGGACCTTAATGATCATTTAATTCCAACTGCTCTGCCACAAGCAGGGCTACCACTCACTAGATTAGGTTGCTCAGGGCCCCATCCAGCCTGGCCTTGAACTCTTCCAGGGATAGGGCACATACAACCTCCGTGGGCAACCTGTTCCAGAGCCTCACTACTCTCACAGGGAACAACTTCTTCCTAATACCTTATCTAACCCTGCTCTCTTTAGGTTTAAAGCCATCCCCTCCTTGTTCTATCACTACAGATCCATGTGAAAAGTCCTGCTCCAATTCTGTTGGAGCCCTTTTAGACACGGGAAGGTGCTGTAAAGTCTCTGTGGAGTTTTCTCGTCTTCAGGCTGAACAGCCCCAACTCTCAGACTGTTTTTACTTTAATTGTTCATGATCATATTCATGCAATAAGCTCCCCATGAAATGCTTCCCATATATCTGGGAGAGACCTCTGCACTCTATTTCTAGTTCTCTCCACTGCTTTCCCCTAAAGGTTTGGTTTAGTCCATCTTCTCAATGCATTATACTCTACTATCCAAAAAAAGTGAACAATTTACTGTTGCAAAGGACTTATCAACACATTTTTGCTTAGTGCACACATAGGGTCATACTTCAAAGAATAAACTATTTTGGAGTCCAATCCTGGGTTTTCTGTGTTCCTTTTTAGTCTTTTCATTGATCAAAAAAATTTGCTCACATGAGCCATCAGAGAAATATGAACCATAATTCAAAGCATCACGACCAGCAACCTATTTATCATTCAGCAGAATTCCACAGCATCAGAGACTTGTGTGGTGCCTACCATGGAAGGCCTATCACACGCACAGAAAAATCCCACCAAACACAAAGAGAATTCAACTGATCTCAAAAATTATTAGGCAAGGAGTCTGGTATCTCCTGAAGAAACAAAACAGATTTTGAATTCCTTCAATAATTTTTTAATTAATGTTTTCATCCTAGTTACAGCAGTTAACACTTCAACAAACGTTGCAATTAACAAATATATTTATTATATATTCCACTGATGTCTCAAATATGGAGCCATTTTATCAGAATATTTTACAGAGCTCAGTAAGGAAATGCTGATAGATTTTAAGAATAAAAGGATTATTCTGAAGACATCAATTACACGTCTTCCTTACAGGCTTTTATCGTTTTGCCTGTACAGCTCTGAATAAGAGCCTGTCAAACCAGTAAGCTCGAAGTTCAGGCTTCTTAGTTGCTCTCACAATTATTTTACTAGTGATGCACTGGAACAATTTCATTTAACTTTTTTTTTTTTTTAATGGTAACAAAGCGAGAGTGACACAGTGCAATTTTATATCTGAACACTTAACTACTTAGAACACTAAAGAGCTCTGGAACACAGTAATTATTTACCGTATTGATATTTTTCACACTTCAGGAAAAAACTCACAAGCATTCCCTTCAAATGACACAAGCCCATTGAAGCTACTGCCTTAGACATACTAATACTTGTTGCAAGATAAATATTTTCCTATTAGTTTTGTAAAGAACTGTGTTGCTCTTTATAAACTTTACAGAAATGACTTCAGCATAACAATATACAGAAATAAAATTGTTACCAAACTCAAAACTAGTCTTCTTAGTGTGTGAAATTAGGGTTAATTTTCCCTGTTTCTTGACTTTAAGTTCCTGTATATTCTGGCGATCAATATGTGGTTTTGAATTTGATCTCCTATCCCTATTTTTAACTTCTTTTAATCTATCAATTCTAAATAAGAGCAACCCATTTTTCTGAAAAAATGACACCACCAATCCCAACTCTGGTTGAAAGCGTACTTTAACTGTTCAGCACAAAACCTAATATTTTCTCAGTAAATGACAAAAACATGTTCAGTAAGCCGGCAAAAGATACCTGGTCCTTCTCTTCATGCACCAAGAGCTACTAACTCAAGCAAGGCACAATTTTTTAAGTCACTTCAATTAGGTTTTCTTTCTCCCACAAAGCATTGTTTCCAAAGAGAACGGGCATTTAAAGAAATGCTTGAGTTGAGGGTATATCCTCTTCACACAGTTCATTTTATATTGCCTTTCAGGGTATACAGGCCATCCTTTCATTTTCTTCTTCCACCACGTTAAATCCCAACTATAAAACCCATTAGCTGACCTCTATATTCCTAAGAGGATTTTCCTAACTCGGGCTCAGCCTAAGCGCAGGAGAGGCCCACAGTGATTTTCCACTGGGTGATACCCCGGGCTCTTCTCCCCAGCCCGTCCCGCCCCTCGTACCTGCGCCTAGACAACCTGGGGGGCGAACAGAGTAATTTACGGGGAAAGTCCTGTTTTTAGGCATTGCGTGGTACCCGCGATACCGCGGCAGCTCCGGCGGGGGGCCGAGGCCGCTCCAGCCAAAGAGGGGCCGGTCCTGCCCCGCCGATCCCGACCGGGCCCCGCCGGGACGGCTCCCCCCACACTGCGAGACCGGCCTGGGGCACCGCCCGCCGCCCCCCGTCGGACCGAGCCCCTCTCCGCCGCCGCTCTTACCGGAGCCCGGCCGGGAGGATGCGCCGCTCACGGGGGCCCACAGCGCCGCCGGGCCGCGGCCAGCCCCGCCGCTCGCACCCGGGGCTCGCCCGTGCCCGCGGGGCCGGCGACAGAGCAGGGGCGGGGCGGCGCAGCCGCTGTGGCGGAGCCGGGCAGGGCAAAGCAGGGCAAGGCAAGGCAAGGCAGGGCAAGGCAGGGCGTACCCGGGCCGCGGCTCCGCCGGGCCGCCCCTCACAGGCGCGCACGGGGGTCGCGCCCCACTCAAAAATGGCAGCGC
>JAWWEU010000005.1:11877625-11910763 GCA_035583155.1 Acropternis orthonyx
TTATAAACTTTGTTAATGGCTTTTGATTTAAGTTGCTTGTATACGTGGTTCTTATTTGCTAATTTAAACATCTCTAAACCTATGGTTGATCTATGTCCAAAATAAAATGTAAGGGTTTTTTAAACTGTTTATTAAGAGAAATATGTTTAAATATATCTTTTTTCCCAATTGAAACACCATGTAAATGTTGGCCTTAGGATCTTTCACAGCACAGGAAATAGCGTAGTTGTGATGGGTGAGTTCCATCTCAGTATTCTTTTGCTGTTACAGAATTAATTGAAGCCCTGCATTGTCCTGGCATTAAGAAGAAATTTAAAAAAAAAAGAAAAAAAAAAGTTGTTAGAAAGTTATTTGCTTAGATCCTCCTAGTTCATGGATTTGGAATATACCTTACAATTCTTGGTGCTGCAATCTGTCTCAGTGTGTATATTTTCAACAAAGTCACGCTTTTATTTTCAGGTAAAGCTTTCTCCTGGGTTAAAGAAGCTTTTCACAGTAACAGCAGTGAGTGCAATATCTGTGATTTTTCTGGCCCATCACTTTAAAAGAAGACGTGGAAAGAAAAACAAAAAAGTGCCACCATGGGAACCAAGTCATCTAGTATTAGAGTGTACCAAAGCAGGTGCTTCAGAAAAAGGTACATCATGGAATGCCCAAGTGGGATTTTTTTTTTGTTGTTTTCTTGTAGAGAAAGAAAAGGGGTGTGAGGGGATGGGTGTGCATAATGGTGTGTAGTAGTAAGCCAAGCTATTTTCCTTTAAATGTAGAATAGTTTGGGTTGGAAGGGACCTTTAAAGGTCATCCAGTCCAACCTTCTGCAATGAGCAGGGACATCTTCAGCTAGACCCAGTTGATCAGAGCTCCATCTAACCTAGCCTTGAATGATTCCAGGGATGGGGCATCCATGACTTTCCTGGGCAACCTGTTCCAGTGTTTACCACCCTCATTGTGAAAAACTTCTTCCTTATTATCTAATGTAAATCAACCCTCTTTTAGTTTTTTAAAACCATTACCGCTTGTCTTACTGCGTGAGGCTCCCTGCAAGTACTGAAAGGACACAATAAGGTCTCCCTGGAGCCTTCTGTCCTCCAGGCTGAACAACCCCAACTCTCTCAGCCTTTCCTCACAGGAGAGGTACTCCATCCCTCTAATTATCTCCACAGGATGGAACACCTGAGTATGTTTGAATTAGGAACAAAATTGCAGTGTCTTAGAAAGAAGCTGATCTTGTTCTCAGATGAAGTTTTAATCATATATACTTTGTCAATAGTATATTAACAATGGGTTTTGCCATTCTTGTGAATGTGTCTCAATACTGAGAAATGAAGATCTAATTTTTTATAAAATGGGAAAATAGTTATGCTCAAATGCATAATTATTGCTATGGATAAGGGACTGTTCTAATGTGTGGTTTCTCACGTAGAACTGTAAATAAAAGAATAATTGTTGTTTGTTTCTAAACTGGATTTTATTGAGAAGAGTAAACGCAATTCTTGTTAGAATTGCAAACGATGCAGTGTTTTAAGTTTGTGAGAGCTTTAAAACAAGTGTATTTCTTAGGTTCTAGTTGTTCCAGTAGTCGACAAAACTTGACTCTTTCTCTGAGCTCTGCCAAGGAAAAAGGATCTCAGTCTTGTATCTATGCAAATGGAGGACTTTTCAGTAAATACTCTGGTTCGGTTCAAAGTCTGACCTCGGTAAGTAAAGGTGTTTTAAGGCTCTTGAGTATTTGTTAATTTGCATGGAATATGAGTCTATAGGTTTCATTCAGCTGAAGGAACTTTCCTGAACAATCTGCACAGGTGGCTAGAGACGCTGAGAAGCTGTTGTCCTTACCACAGAGTAAAACCAGCTTCTAGGCCGATGGCTGGGGTGTAATGTGCTCTGGCAGGAATGTGGTTTTAAGGATACTCTCTATAACAACACTTCAAAATCTGTGGGGTTTTTTTTTAGGTTCAGAGTGCCACCTCTTGTCACAGCTGTGCTTGTGCCAATTCTAATTCCTGGGATAAAGCAGATGAAGATGACATTAAGCTTGTCAATATTCCAGTGACTACACCTGAAAATTTATATTTGATGGGTAAGTAATAATAAGAGTATTGAGCATCTGCCTACAATGGATGTAAATAATTTCTTGGGTTTATAGTAAAGTGACACACAATATTATTGTGGTTTTCTCAGTGTCCTGTTGGCATGTGTCTGAGAACATTTCCATAAAATAATGAAGTCATACTTGATCTAAAGTTAGTTTTTCAAAGCATTTTTATTCCAGTATTTGTTGTAGCAATCCTTAAAATTATTTTTTGAAGTAAATGGGGAAAAATACATTGAACATTGTTGCTTTAACCATCTTGTGAACTTCTTCATCTTATTAAAAAGTCTCAGAATTGATGTTGTTTTAAAAACTTACACCTCTGTGATAGTCATGCTTATTTGAGCTACATATTTGCCTGTGTCTCTAAATTGTGAATGCACATGAAGCTGTGTTCCATAGAATGGAGGTGTTCCTGGTGTCCCCTAGGTATGGAGCTGTTTGAAGAAGCACTGCGACGCTGGGAGCAGGCACTAACTTTCCGTAACAGGCAAGCTGAAGATGAAGCAATTTGCGGTTCCATTAAGCTGGGAGCAGGAGATGCAATTGCAGAAGAAAGTGTAGAAGTGAGTATTTTCAATCTATAATCTACTGATGCTGCCCTTACCATTGGTTGTGTTTTATTACCTGAATCTTTTCAAATTGGAATTCCGTTGCCAAACAGGAGAATTAATTCCATTTCCAGTTTAGTGGTATTGCACTTAAAGGACAGCTGACTTCATTCCTTTTGATTTTTTTTTTTTGTCAGTTATTTGGAGGAGGGCATGGAGAGGGAATTAAGATTATTTATGTTTTGGGAATTGCCACTGATGCATCTGTGTTTGTGGATGGTGTTACTGAGTTCCCAAGCACACCACTTCTCTGCACATAATCCCTTCGGTCATCTCTCTCTTTTATGATAATGTGAGAAGGTATCTGCTTAGCAAAGATAAAGGTCTTGGGAAAGATGATCAATTTGTGTGTATTCACAAATAATGTGCCTGAATTTTATGTGTTTTCCTCCACCCTCATGAACTAAATGCTAAAATTATTTTGAAATAAACAGAGGTGGGGCTTTCATTTCTAGTGCAATAAACATCACAGATAATTTAAAAGTATTTTAAAAGTTAAATTTTATTTTTATTACACTAAATAAAATGTATGTGTTCAGAAAAGTGTGTATATTTTGGTTGTCAAAGTACTCAACTGACTGGTTTTGTGCTGTTTGTAGGAAATCATTGTGGCAAGGTTTGCTCTTTGAAGGCTTAATATCCTTAGATTTTACAAAGGAATCTTACAGACTGTAAAAGAAAAGAAAATCTTCTAATGTGTGTCTTCTTGCAGGATATCATTAGTGCTGAATTCATTCATAAGCTTGAATCTCTTCTTCAAAGAGCTTATCGTCTTCAAGAGGAGTTTGAAGCCACCCTTGGAGTCTCTGATTCTGCTGCTCTAGCTAATGATATTGGTGAGTAGTGCTATTTTACATATTTTTTACTTCTAGTGATGGCTCTTGGAGGGGGGGGAAACTGAAATATCCACAGAGCAGAATTATATTTATCAGTAAATCAACAGAAAAAAAATCATGTTCTTTACATTATTATATAGTGTTTTATGAAGTACTTGTAGTTTGGATAACAATGGATTGAAAGGAAATCTTTTTCTTTGTAGCTTGTCAGTATTTAAATATTTGTGCAGTAAGATTATATGACCCTTTTTATGGGTGTATGAGTGTTTCAGAAGTTGTATGCATCTTTTGAACTGTCAAACTCTGTATGGTTTGTCATAATTTTTTTTACCAGAAACAAAAACCGAACTAAAAAGACTCAATCTGAGCTTAATAATCATTATCAAAGCTCTTATCCCTGGTGATTGAAATTTACCAGAGTTATGAGTGAGTAAATTTAAAATGGCAAACATAATGAGTAGTTGCTGCCAGACATGCTGAGTAAATACAGATAGTTGCATTATTTTTATTTAAATAATTGGTTTTAGAAGTTCTTAAAGACTGATACTATTAGTGCTTTTTCATAATTCGAGATGAAGCATCTGATCTCAAATAACTGTCAGACTTTAAGGGCAAAACATGTTCAGGGTTAGTCAGTCGTTGTTGGTTGGACTTCGCTTGACTGGCACGAGGTGGCAGCATTCGCCTCTCTTAACCCTCAGTTATCCTGCATCTATTGAATATACCTCTGAGCAAGCTGGGAATTAAATTTAGGTCAGAGCTGGTTTTCTAACATACTTGCATACGCCCGTAAGTGTAATCCTTGAAGCACAAAAGCATTTGAATGATTCATTTTAGTATCTGAAACCATCAGCAATAACTGAAGCTTCATTATATATCTAATATTAAATTAGAGCTTTATTTGTAATTTCTGTCTTCAAGCAAAATTAATAAAATGGCATTCAAAGGCCTTATTGTGATGCTCAATTATTTTACTTGGCTACCCTGCAAATATTTTAAATTAATATTTCATTTTTTTAGAGGGGATAACTGGATTGTTTACCAAGAATATTCTGAGAATTTTTATTCCTTTCAAATGTTCTTCATAGAAATAATTTGTGATTTCCTCAGTAGATGTCTGTTACTTTATTATGAATTTGATTTTGCTGGCCCAGATGAGTGAGGAAAACAAGTGTAGTGAAGTGTTTTAGTGAATGCAGTTTTCTGTGTTCAGGATTTGGGGCTTTTCTTCATTATCCTGAATTTCTGACTTGAACAGAAAGTGATATGTTAAAGAATGTTTCACTTTTTCCAAATGTTCTAGAACACAGCAGGACTTGGTCTGCTTTGAAGCGCTGTGGTGCTTGGAAGTGTTTTGTCCAATATTTGATATATTAACAACAACAGGAATGGAAGGGTTCAAGAGCCAAAAGAATAAGTAAGTCCAAGAAACTGATGAAATCCCAGTGGTCAAAAGAAATATAGTGCAGCATTCCTTACTAAGAATAATACCCTGCTGCAAAATACAAACTCCAGTTTGGAACAGAAACAGAAGTGAAGGGTCCTGTGCTCTGTAAGAACGAATATAATTGGTGGCAAAAGAGGCAGCTGGCCTGTGTTCCTGCATGATTTACACCTAAAACTTCTTAGAGAAGCTAGATAAAGAAAGCACCCAAATCTATGACTTACTATTCAGTAATCTTGGAAAGTGAGAATGTTCCAAATGATCTCAAAACAGATCTTAAAAAACAAACCACTCCAAGACTCCAACTCATCATGCCTGTGAAGTAAGAGTTGGTAATTTGCAGTTCTGTCAACACAGACAAAGTAATGAAATGTCTGTTTAGTGCCAGTTGATACAGTTTCATAGTGGGTAGGTTTTCTGGGACTGTAGGTTTTTCAGAGATCTGCAGTGTGGTGAATTGATACAGCATAAATTAGATGACACTAGTTAGCTCTCTGATATTTATTTATATTTCTGTCCACTTTAAGGGAAATGTTTACTTTTTATAGAAGATATTTGATCAAGTGCTGTCATTTTAACAACTATGTAGTTGATTATAAAATCATTCATAGAACTGGAAGTTGGTAAAAATTTATAAGTTAGGGCATTAAAAGCATTGAGTTAATGTTAACCAAGTGTTAATAAGAAGATCTGGATGGTTGCAATCTAACAAACTGCAATGAATCCAGGCAAGTATGGATTATATGTGTGAGGTATTTTAAAAGAAAAGTCATGAGGAAACACTTTTGGGATGTATTAGGAAAATTATGCATCACAACCAATGTAAGTTCTTGGCACATTGCTGTAGAAAAAAGGCCATTGCTAACCTTTGGTTATGTGAAAAGGATGGAGCAGCACAGAGGCAGATGCAATCTTGATATTACATGGTTTTAGAATACTGTCTTCAGTTCTGTTATTCATATTTCAGAAGATATGGAAATACTAGATAGCTCAAAAGAAGCCATAAAACTTACCTGTTTTGGAAAAACAAGCTAATATGTGGTTTAAGGTGGGTATGTCAGTTCCTTAATTAAGAAAATACTGAGAGGTGACTTGTTCTGAATAGCTGCTTACACATGTAAAAGATATGTGGGGCTGAGGGATTTGTAGACCTTGTTATCAGTCATAACTAGATCAGATTTCTAGTTGTTCAAGTGAAACAAGTTCTCAAGTAAGTGGCATCTGAAGGGTGTTGAGAGTAAGATTACTTTTTTTAAAATGCTGTTTTGAGGGATGTTTTCATTCTTCTCTGAGAGGAAGATATGAGCCCCATACCTGGACGTGTTCAAGGCCTGATTAGGTGGGGCTTTGAGCAATCTGGTCTAGTGGAAGGTGTCCCTACCCATGGCAGGGGATTGGAATAAGATGATGTTTTAAAGTCCTTTCCATCTCAAACCATTCTATAATAATACTTGCAGCTTGTCATTGCAATGCTCATAACCAGCTCTTGTGCTTCAGGGTTTCAACTGTTGACCCACAACAGTAATCAGAAAATGTTTTGCTTTGTTTTTGTCTCTGATACACAAGAAGGTTAGATATAGTTTGTGGATTTTTCTTCCATTTTCTCTATCTGAAGTGGTTGTGATTAGCCACAGCTGGAGATGGAGCTCTGACATTTGGACAAATGCTATTAACTGCTATATAAATGACTGACTAGCACTTACTTGGATTATAATGAACTCCAAATTTGTTCAGGAAGGAGACTTACAAAGGTAAAAAATTCTCTCAATTTCTGATTTTCAGCTTTCTCATGTTATTTCTGAGTGATGAATGTAAAGGTGTAGAGGGTTAAAAGCTTCCAGTACTTTCTGTAGTCTGTCCTTGAAGAAAGTTCTCTTTTTTTTTTTTTCCATTTAGATCTTTTCTAGCAGACTGAAATGTTAGTCACGCAAACTTCAGAGGAATGTAAAGAGTTGGGAGAGAAACAATAGCTTTACTTATGAGCAGAATTGCAGGTCAGAGGGGAAAATTCTCAAATTGTAGGGCTCCTTGTCATTACTAAATTCCTAATAGTTCGTATTATTATTTTGATTTCTTGTCTAAAAAGAAATACTGGCACTCAAACTAATGGTGACTTGTGTAGAATGGCCCTTAAACATTTTGACAATACTCAAATGTAATTGATACATATGTTTTAAAATACTTACTTTTTATTGTATATCAGTTATATAGTTTAAAACAAATGAAGTGTTTGAGCTACTGCAGTAAAATCTGTCACAAAGGTCTGTGTTGTTGGATGGTTTTGTTGAAAGGTTTGTCTGTTTCTTTTTTTAATTTTCTTCTCACACTCAAAGATATGTCTGGCATTTTGGAGAGAATAACCACAGCCTTTAACCTAGTGACAGAACTGTTTGGAAAACTGATTTACATATTAGGAACCATTTGTCCAGCTGCTCTTAAAAAACCCAAAAATCACTGAAGCTGTTGAAAGCTCATTTTTATATATTTTATTAACGCAGACTTCTGTAATGTTTTACTGTCCATGGATTAATAACCAGAGCCTGCATTTTCCTTCTTACCTCAAAAATGTTACTTGAAAAATTTTAGCTTGAGTGTATTATGTTTTATTTGATCATGCACAAGAAGTGTTTCTGTTACAATTCTCAAGGAGAGAACTCAAGGTCACTTGGCGTGGTCACTTAGCTTGGACGTTGGTATGGGTAGGAATTTAGAGAAACACTTCCAATAAGATCAGAAAGTCTGTTTCTGGTTTTTGAGGACCTTTGTTACCGTTTGCCCAACAGCTTTGCTGTTAGATCCAACTGTGCAGGCTATTTATACACCTCGTTCCTTTTCCTTAAATGGCATCCCTGAGACCTGTCTTCATTCTGTCCACACCAAAACTCCTGTCTAAGCCCTTGTCTCTCTCACTTCTTGACTCCTGCCATGTTTTGTCTTGCCTTGTCCATTTAAAACTTTCTTCCCTGACATGGACTTAACTGTTATTTATAAAAACTGCCTTTGCTCATTTTTCTGACCAGATTATTCCTCTTCCTTAATCAGTCTCTCTCCCTCAGGAGCTTCTCCTCAAATGAATTACAGGATAGTCCTTTTATCTGTAGAGGCTGCTTATAATTGAGCCACAATCCACTGACATCATTTTATCTCCCAGACTTGAAGTTAGTTTTTCCTGTGCTTCCCTGCTCAGTCCTCCTAACACAACAAGTGTCTCAACTATTCTGCTCATTCTTTACAACATGTGAGCAGCTGCAATTGTCTCTTTCTCCAGATCTCCTAGCAGGAGCTTCCTGATATCCGCAGATACCTGAGCAAATTTAATTACTTTCACCCTCTTTGTCCTTTCTTCTCTGGCCATCAGTTTTAAATCCCTTATGAAAAAGGGGTAAATGTGAAGAAGCTGTTCCAGTTCCTCTCATGAGAAAGGAACATTTGTACAGTAGTTTATGCAGGCAGTGCCCCACGGTAGCACTCAAGTGGGACTAGTTATTCCATGTGTTTATCACTCTCCCCAGAGCAGCGAGCACACGCGACTAACACTGTTTTAAAGGCATGGATTTTGAGTGTTCCTTTTGCATCTCTTTTGTTGGCCATTCATTCTAGTGCTTAGCTCTGGTCAATATCTTCTCCATTTTATAAAAGCTGTCAAGCAAGTACATATTTACCTTCTTTTTGTGTAAAGAAATAATTTTCTCCATATGACAGGGCTTGATTTAATAACCACTTGCCTGCATATTGAAGAGTGATTTATTGGATAAGTGGAAACAGGTTTCCAAAGGCAGGAAGTTGCTTTTTTTATTTCTACTCTCACATATTCTTATGATACATTCTATACAAGTTATAGTTTACAAAGTCTTTTTCTTACTAAAGAGGATGTACATACACTTAACTTCTATGTGGTTATGTACATTGTTGAGTATAAATGCTGGAGACACCGTAAAAATCATACCAGGCAGATGGCAAGGAGTGAGGGTGTGATAAGTGTTTATTTTTCTGGCTGGAGTGTGGCGGTGTGAGGTTATATAAACTGATGATTTGGCCCATAGGGCCAATTTCTGTTTTAGAATTTCCTCTAAAAAATTTCTTCTTGCATTGCAGTCTACTTTTAAGAGAGGCTGGCCTGAAACATTTTTGGACTTGTTATTTAGCACTAGCCATACCCCATCGTGACAGCTATATGCATTTATTTACCAAGCATATAGTTTGGGTGTGTTTTTTGTTTACCCTGTAGCTGGGAGGCTCAAGTAGCTTACATAAGCATTTCATTCCTAAAGGTTTTTTAATATCTTAGAATTTTCTTGTTTCAGCTTGAAACTTTTCAAAGTTAAAACTGTATGTGGGAGTAAATCTGTTTGTGTGAAAAGTTATAGCAAAAGGTTCTGTGAACAGTAACAGTGGAGGGAGTAAAATTTATTATTTGTGTGTCGGTTTTCTCTCATGCATATATTTGTGCAGTTAATTGCTAAAACTGTGAGGAAAAATAACTGTGTTGGAGATGTGTTTTATTTCCCTTTCGGTGGTTCAAGCTAAAGTTGGTTATTCTTATAAATTGCTGTAAATTGTCTAATTCTTTGTGGGATATTTGGTGTGGGCACATGTCCCACCTTACTTAATAATCCTGTTTGCAGCAAAGTGCTGTAGTGTAGCTGATTCAAGAGCACATGTCGATCACACTAGGCTTTATTCTCTCCATTGCTATTTAAAGCTGCCCTTGTTCTACATGCAGATATGCTGTGAGTATTTAAAGGTAAACGTGTGCATATTTCCAGAGAACTTGGCACCCTTTAGCAGATACTCAAACAGGTGTAGTTAAAGGTGCCATCTAGTCAATGTATTAGTTATCTGTGGTAAATCAAAGTAAGGTAAAAATAAAGCAAAACTTGAATAACAAAGAATGTACATAATTTAGGCTATCTCCCAGGGTCAGATTGCACTAACCATTACTTTCATTAAGATTCTAGTATTAATATGTTGTTACTATTGCATTTAGCAACCTTACAGTGTTATTAATTTGTTTTTTTAAGGTTGATAAGTGGTGTTATTTAGTAAACTAAAGGTCCAGAGGAACTCTTCATTCAGTACAACTTTTTAAGGATTCTTATCTCATTCTTTCCCACTGTCCCAGGCAAGTGGAATGCAAGCAGGCCCCAATCAGTGGGGCACTTAAGATATTCTCTAAGTCGTACATTTTAAAGTTAAGCATATGTCTTGCTAATTTAGGTGCTTAGACTGTGTGCTGTGTGCAGCTGGGTTTGCAGAAGCTGGTCACATTCCTGGAGTCTGCAGCATTCTGTAAAACAGTTCTGCCCTGAAATTCAAGTGAATACTAAGGTTATTATGCGGTCCCTGCAGAGTTTGCCTGTGTCAGATACGCTCCATTCTGAATACAGTATCTAAATGTTAGCCCAAGACATACATGAATATCTGTATCTTTTGATTATTTTACTGAGGATCACCAGTTATGTAGTTTGTTCTGTCTTTATATGTTAATTCTGGGGATAGAAGGTATTAGTCTTTTTTTCTGATACTGTCTTCATACATGTAAGTGTAATTGCCAACAGTTGGACTGTATACATATCTTTTAATGGAAGAACAAATGAATATGTGAGATCCTTTTGTCAGTCTGTCTCACTTGCTTTGAAATGTCAACATCCCTATGATAATTATCTTTGGCTAAAGAAAACCCTTTCCAGAAATCTTGAGTTTAAAATCTTATTTTGACAACATGTTGGATGGTCCCATATCCTTGTGCTGTGTCCAGCAAAGTAGTCTTTATGCTAGAATACTAAACTGGTTATTCTTTCCTTTTTTTATAACAAATTAAGAAACTAATTTGAAAAAAATAATTCAAAAAAATTATTAGAAATTAACAAGTTTCAGGAGCTAAGCAACAGTTGCTGGTTATCCTTCCCTTTTTTCATCACTGCCTATGCTGGTATCTGCTCTTCTGTGAAGAAAGGCATGGTGGGAAAGCCAAGAAGGTGGCAGTGAATTGCCTTGGAAAGAAGCAAGGGATACTGTTAGGAATGCACTGGTGTAAACATCCTGCTTTTAGGTACCCACTGAGTTACGTGGATGTAGAGGAACTGAGGACAAAGGGATAAATTCATTGAGTTTTGAGACTCCTCTCTGTCTAGTGAGAAGGCTTTTCTACCTAACCTGCTTATGGAGGCCTCTGGCATAAGAAAGGTACTGAAGGTTCCAATTCTAGATGAATAAGCCTGCAAGTTAACCTTGTGCTTGCTTCTCCTGTAAATATGACATTGCATTTTGAATCCACTCTGCATCCCAATGAGTTAACATACAATCACACTGAACGGAGTTGAACACCATTCCATTGTCTCTAGAAAATGTCTGTGCAAAAATAGCAGTAGGTCACACTTGGTTTTAGGATGTGAAGAACTGAGAAAAGCCAGTGACATTCAAATCTGATGACTAAGGGGTCTGGCAGGCCCTGCAGCCCTGGGGACAGTCTCAGTTTTGAAAGAAGCACTGGAATTCAAACTTGGCCATGGACAATAGAGCTGCAATGCCTTCTGAACTACAGGAGAATGAAGGACCCCATGAAGAGGAAACAGTGACAACTTTGCGTTGCACATCCAGATGTACAGGCTCTATCTGGATTAGACAGCTGAGCAAACTTTGCTTGGTTGCCAGATTTTATCTCTCAGATCAAATACAAGTACAGAAACTGTTACCTAAACTATTAGATATGAAAATATGAGGGTGGTCAGAAACCAAACTTTTCTATAAAGGATAGGGATTTAAACCTTAAAATCAAGGAAGATCCACTGATTTCTAGCTTCAGGGTAAAGGAAAGAAGCTGTAGAAAATCTGTGTAAATGTAGAACCTTATAATGTGCAGTTATGAATAATCAGTGTTTACATTCTCAAAGAAATTAAAAGCTGTGTGATAGGGAGACACCTAAAAGTGACACGTAGTTTACACAAGATACACATCTCAAATCTCTTTCAGGATCATATGTCTATGTCAAGCAGAGAGATCATAAAACAGAGAAGTGAACACATCACACATAATTTGTGTTTACTAAGATGATTTCTCAGCTGTCAGCACACACAGTGTGTTAATTTAGGTTATGAAATACACATTATATGCTGCTTTATTTTCTTAAAATTCAGATTTCAGCAATCTAACATCACGTGTGTTTACTCTGTCTCTTTCTTGGGATTGCAGAGTTCCTCATGGTGAGAGCTCTTTCTATTTTGAGATACTGGTTTTATGATAAAGCATGCTACAATGATTCAGGGACAGCTTTCACAGGTCATGTTCTCTATAACAAAATACTTTTATCCTGTTGATAATTTCTTTGCTTAAAAGAAATATTGCAACTATTGGAAAATATTCCAACTCAGTTATCAAATTTATGGAAGAATTCTTTAGCAGATTTAAATCTTGAAAGAAACATTTGATGTATCACCATTCCAGAATATGAAAGCTCTATAATATTTCCTAATAGTCTAATAGTCTTCTGTAATTTAATGTACCTGTGTCTGTGGACTACAGGAAATAAATTATACTTACATGTCTTTCTTAGCTATACTCGATTTTTACACTGAGAAACTAAAATTACTTGATTACTTATGCAGAAGCATTTTATGCTCTGTTTACCTTTGCTAGATGAGAACATCCAAGGGACTTGATTTTACTATTATAGAATATAAGAGCTGCAGCCATGTTACTCGGTTTTGTACACCATTAAACATGTGGTACTCAGCAGATAATATAACTTTATGGACAAAGTCAGTATCTTGAAGATGTGAAAATAACCAAATTATTATAAACATTACAGAAATTGCCATTATTTCTTTCCAAAGTATATGGAAAGTCTTTTGAAGGGTATTTTAGGCAAATTGCATCTTTTTCCAGTTGAAAAATATTGCAAATCAGTACATCTTTATTTTCAGGTGGATTTTATTGCTTATATGTGTAAACTTAATGCATTGTACTATTAAATTTTTATAAGCATTCTCTTCTTATGAAGAATGTATTACTGTCATCTGTACACATGCTTTTAATCAGCTGGACTACTTTTGTCTTAAGAATATCACCAAAGTAACACAGAACACAGTGAGGGAAGATGATCTCATGTTTTGCTTAATGATAATTAGGTGTGCATCCAGTGTCTTGGAAAACGGGCCTCTTTATACTGAAGTGGGAGGGCTGGGCAGAATAGGAAACCATGGCTTTCTTTAATGGTGACACTCAGAACTAAAATCCCAGTGAGTTCTTTGCCAGTGAGTAAGTACTTTCCTTTTTTAAATGCTGCACATAAGTGCAAGACTCGCTTGTGAGCTCGTGCCATGTTTCATTCAGGGTTGGCAGGAAGATAACATATAAACAGTTTTCAGAGTTCTAAAACATTATGTGAAGGTGAATGCTTCTTTAACTGATGAAAGCTAAAAAGTTAATTTGTGTGCAGTTTCATCTCTAAGGTCAGATTCTGCTCTGAGAGTTCAGAGGATTAGATTTATGCTCTGCCTTACCATGCAAACCTGCCAGAGCAAAGACAGATAAATATTCTAGATTAGTACTCTGTGAATAGACATGAAAATACCTTGGTTCTGGCTTGGTTTCTTTATCTTGTTCAAATAGATAATTGTTTGCAAAACCTTGTAAAGCTAGGATTAATTTCACAGGCATTAGCAGTCCTCCCTATTGTTCCATTTTTTACTACCGTTAATCTAACCTTAATAACCACATATGTGTTTTAGGGCCCTGCAAGGGTCCTGATGGTAGTTACTGTTGTTGGTATTGCATCTGAAACTCTACTTCATCCTCTTTACAAATATAAGTGAACCCAAAATAACTCCTTGGCTTCTCAAAAAAGTAAAGTATATTTGAAGCTCACATACTTGCTAGTATTCCTTTCCTGAAGGTATTAAAATCCATAAGAACTAGGGATGACTGCGTGAGCAGATGCCGGCACTGGTGGGTGGGTTCCTCTTGCAGCTGTTCATTCCAGGAGGCTCTTTGTGCCACTGTCTCTTTTTTTGTGTTCTTGTGTCTAGGAGTGTTCTCCTGGTACTTGCATGGTATGTACTCCAGCTGTAACTTCATTTTCACCCTAGTGAAATTCCATAGTGAATTTTCACAATAGTGTGCTCCCTACACAGTGTGGGTATTGATAAACACTTGCTTGGCTAAGGGTATTTTAGGGTATTAGGGTGGTGGTGGCCACAATGTCAGAAATAGCTGACAAGGCTGTTTTGTTTTCCTCAGGGGGGCTGTGCTTTGTATGCACATATCACTTGCCAAAGGTATTATTTCACTCAGCATTACCAACCTTTTTTTAATCTTTTTTGTGTGTCATAACATGCAAATTTTGTGCCTTTTTCTGTAATAGTGAGAATTTTCTCTATGTGAAAACAGATATATTCCATATCCAACTACCTAACATGTTAAAAAGATGCTGGCTCAGTGATAGTTTTAGGCCATATTAGAAAACTTGGAACTATGAATTTTTCAACAAGTATAGATGTATTCAAAATTTTCTTGTCTCTGGAGCTTCATGTAATCTATAACAGGCTGAATGCAAGATCTACAGAAGAGCCCTGATTCCGTGGTGTTCTGGGCTGTGCCAATTCTTTTTTTAAATATATGCCAAATAAATCTTGGTTAAACATTTCCATTTATATGTAATCAATCAAATAGCCCAGAGTTAAATAATTCAGATGCAGTCTGGCGATATGTTCTTGTCATTGAGTTATAAACCCACATATAACAGCAGAAGCACAGTAATTATCTCACAAAATCCAAAGGCTTTGAGTCTTCAGTCTGGGGTACAGCTGGGACTTCCCTGTGGGGGCGGTGGAGCTGCTCTTGGATTGTGAATAAATTGATATATGAGACTTCTTGACAGCTGCACTTGGTGTACCCGAGAGTTGTCCTTACCGTGGCATCTTCATTAAAGCCATCAGTAAGATCTTTCTACGTATGGTCTGTGCTTTACTCTCGTAGGAGCTTGTCATTCGTGTTGCTGGTTGTGAAAGTGGCTGTTTTCTTCTCAAGAAGGAAGTGCTGCGTGTTGCCTACAGACTGGCAGAATTAGGAAAATAATTTCTTTGGGTTCCACTTGAACCAGGTGCTAGAGGGCTTTTATAACTGTGACACGTAGAAACTTTTAATTACAAATTTATTATGGAAAGCAACTTAGCCAAAAGGAGAGGTTGTAAAAAGGAGTGGAAAAATCTGCAACCAGGCTATGAATCCCTGTGCTACCCCCAGTTTAACTGTGTTACTGCAGTTTCAGCAGCTGCTTATGTGAAAAAATATTAGAAAATCATCTAATGTAATATTAGAAGGAAATTAATGCAAGTCATGAGCTAGAAATAAGAAAGAAACATCATGTTACCCATTTGCTCTAAACAGACCTCAAGCTAATGCTTTACAAGCCATAGTTTGGTTTTCTGTTCCAGCATTCCAGATTCCAGTATGTGATTGTTTCTCAACCAACTTGGATGCTGGAGTAGTTTTTCTGTTGGTTTTAAGAGGTTAAAAGAACTAGTAAGAATGTGTTGAAAAGATCAGAGACTTCATATGAATATTGGTGAAGTTGTGATTACAATTTGCTTGGCTCAATCTAGTAAAATCTTTATCCAAACTTTGAATAATTTTTCCCCTCAATGAATAGTCTCAAAGACAGATATTTATTGCTATATGCAGTTTTGAGCTGTCATTCCAGGTCTATAACTAATAAAACCATAACAACCACCGAAATAATAGTTAAGTTATGGGGATTTGTAGTATTTCAAGTGATGAGTAAACCATTCCAGGATATTGGCATTTGTCCACTTTGCTATGTAAGAGTGTTTTTAATGAAGTACTGTTGTAGCAACAGATCTGGATGACATTGGGTAGCTGGTTGCTGCTGACTCTTGGAAATAAAACAGACTTTCAGCAACACATGTGTAATGTCTGAAGGTGAAGTAACCCAAAATAACTGCATCTGCTCTACTGGGAACATAGTATGGGGCACATCAAGCCAAAGTCTGACTTACTGACTTACAAATTTAATCCTGTTAAAGTGTTTCTGTATGGTTAGTAAAACCATGCATATAGTAATAAATGCAACAGTTGAAATCTGAGAATAAAATAAAAGAGAACTTAGCAAAACTGTATTGTAGATGATTTTAAGCAAAAAAAAAAAATTGCTTATTTTAAAGGCTTTAAGAATTCTAGTGCTATAGGAAATGCTTCTGGATGTGTTATTTTAACAGAAGAGCTTTTTTGAAGAAGAGGTTGCAGTGAAGATTAAAAACTTAACCTGCTCTTCAGAAGAACCAGCAAGTCAAAAAAGGCATGAGAAGTAGAAAGTGAAGCTAAACCTTCAGTTTGGTTTTTTTATTAACGGGCTTTTATGTAGAACAGTATTTCTTGGTGACTAAAATCTTGAGCATTTGTTATGTAACACAGCCAAGTTAAAAACTTAACAGAGGCTTAGATCAATATATCAAAGTAATATAAGATAGAGAGATCTTCAGAAGTCTGTAAAATAAAATGCAAAACCACATGGCAAGTATTTTTTTCTTCTTTCAGTGCAGATGACATTTGAAAGTCCACTTTAAAGACAGAAGAATGCAGTCACCTTTATATATGTTAGTGGGTCATAAAGAGAATTTACTCTCACAGTAGTCTAATGTGCCTTTCAAATGAAGTACTGTGTTAAAGTATAAACACACTTTCAAGATGTAAATGAAATTTTCTGATAGTCTAATAAACCCTTTTTTAACTTTAAAGATAAAAATACAGACATTACAGTGAAGGATAATGGGGATGATTTCTGCCTTCGAGATACATTAAGCATTGCGTCAACGGACTCCTTTGTTTCCACAGCTGAGGTAAGACTCTTAAAATTGCTTTTTTAAAGATTCTTTATCTATTTGAACAGAGAACAGAAGAATCCTAATTTTTTTTGCTAATCCTTTAAAGCAAAAATGTATTCCTCTTATGGGAAAAAAGAAGCCTTCCAGGCTTAGTTGTAACCAGATTTTTTGCACTGGCAGGGTGTTTCTCCAGCTCCTCCTAAATAGAAGTTGTTTTTGAAAAATATATCAGCTTTTAATGAATGAAGAAGCAGTGAGTTGAGGCTATGGCAGTTCCTTTCACCATGAATTGTATTTTTCTCTTCTTTTTTTCCTAGTGCTTTACCATACTATAAAGATGCATGAAGAAGGCTTTGTATTTTTTGGAGCTGATTTTTTTGGGTTGTTTTTTGTTTTTTGGGGTTTTGGGGGGGTTTTTTTGTATGTTTTTTTGGTTTGTTTTGTTTTTTGTTTGCTTTTTGTTTGTTTTTTGTTTGTTTGTTTTGGGTTTTTTTTTTTTTTTTTTTTTTTTTTTTTTTTTTTTTTTTTTTTTTTTGTTTGAGAGGAAATTATGACAAACTGACAGCTCCCTGTCTTAGTATGTCCCATGCATAATATGGAGGCACCAGCTCAAGCTGTTACTCTGTTGCACCGTGATTAAATTACTTAATAGGAACCAGAGGTCTGAAACCTGGGGTCAAGCTGGTATGGAAAACTTGTGTGACTATGTGAGTGGGGTGTGGGGAGTCAGGTGGCACTCCTGTTGGGCCTCTCAAGCTACCACTGTGAAGGAGCCTCAGTCCCAGCAGTGAAAGTCTCTGGAGCTGGGAGTGACTGCCAGAGAACCTTTGAATGGTCACACAGGGAAGCTTCCTCAACAATCTGATGTACTTCATCTAACTTTCTCTAATCTTCTTTGAT
Source organism: Acropternis orthonyx (assembly GCA_035583155.1). Classification (NCBI taxonomy): domain Eukaryota; kingdom Metazoa; phylum Chordata; class Aves; order Passeriformes; family Rhinocryptidae; genus Acropternis; species Acropternis orthonyx. The sequence continues at coordinate 11,895,350 of JAWWEU010000005.1, forward strand.
AAGATCTCAAAGGATACATAAAGAAATAATCTTTGGGTAACAGGACATTGCCTATTAACTGAAGTCTGCTACAGCTCCCTTGAAGGATTTGAAAGAATCTCATATGCAGCGAAACACTTATTTGAATGAAGAATGTCTCCTGTTGTGGTCTCTTGGGAACTGAAGGGATCTTGAATAGCACTTTTCTCCAAATAATGGGAAAGGCAACTGGCCTCAATAGGTACATTTTGTGATAGGTATTGCTCTCATATATGCACTGCAACTAAGCTACTAAACTCAGACAGTTGTAAAAAGAGAGAATTGCATACATGTTCTTTGCAATTATAATTTTGACTATTACAGGGTTTGTTTTTACATAACACAATTACCTTGATTTAGTAATTCACATTAAACTGTGATTACCTTGGATTCACATTAAGTTGAGATGCCTAGAATTCATTCCTAACAATATTGTATCTATAGAGACTAGTTACGCTTTCCTGTAATTTGGACAAGACCACAATTCAAGCTTGCTTCAACTCTACAAGCTGTAAAATCACTGTAGTTTGTATACTTTGTATCTTTCTTTTTCCCTATGAACTTTTTTATTATTTTTGCAAGTATGTGAAGATGGGAATAATCCCTTATGCTCAGTTGTGTTGCTTGTTGGAATAAACCAACCAACTAAAAACACTCAGGATGTATCACCTCAGTGGAATCATCATCCTGTCCTGAAGCTGTATTGTCCCACTATTTGCTAAGGAAATGGTTGAGTCAAAGTTGGCAACATAATTGTCTTTATGTATCCTGAAAATATTCTCCACATTTTGACACCTCAGAGCCACTTCTGTCAACTCTTTCTTCCATTACAAAGTAAGGAAGATTTTATCTTCCTTTCCAACTGTTTTGTCCTTTGCTAATAGAACAAACTCTCCTTTTTCAGAATTTATTGAACAATCTAGTGAAATTCTTAGCTGACAGGAGTCCTGAAGACTAACACAGAATTAATAACTTGCAGTTTAGTGTTTGAGCCAAAACATCATCAATGTTCTGGATTAAATATGAGCCACTAGGCTTGAACTACAGGGTCAGTTAACTCTAGCAATTGCTACAGGACATCATTGTGTTGTGCAGGTAAAATAAAGCTGTGAATTGGTGTTCTCATACAACTGTGCTGTTACCTTGATTTAACATTTTGTCCATCCTTTGGGGGGAAAAATGCTTCACATTAGTACTGCAAATAATTACGACAATGAGAAGGAGTAATAACTACTTCCCAGTGTATTCAGCTATTAGTAGAGACCAGTTGCACCTTTGATGTAACTGGATTAGAATTGACATACCAGATTCTTTGATTTTAGACATGATGATGTCAGGTAGCTGCTTCCTCTTTATCTACTTTTTTCATTTTTTTTTTGTTCTTGCACTAGCAAAACAGTGGAATGTTTTAATTTAGGCTAAAAGGTCTGAGGCTTTTCCAGCTTTAGATTTGTCTCACCTGAGGGCCAAATAGGCAATTGTTCTTTCATCATAAACTCCCTGATTGCAGTATAAGTAACTGTCCTAAACTCCATGTCCTGATAGAAATGCTTAGCAAAGTTTTTAAATCTGAAATTCATATGTGTATTTAAACTGCTGTGTGATTTTGCCCTATTGGAATTAGTAATTTCTCCTTCCAGGAAATCAGAATGTTAGCAGCATTTTTAGTGGTCATGTTTCACTGCAAGCGCCAACTGTGCTGGCAGTGAGTTGTCTTCCTTCTACATTGTGACTTGTCCCAGGGAACAGGACTAAGTATGACTTTGGGTTTAGAGACTGGAAACTGTTTTCATGTTTCAATGTTGACGCACAGTAAGATCAAGTTTAACTCACTGTCCTCAGGAGAAATAACAGTCATAAACCAAGACACAGATAGATGCTTGAATAGAAATTGATAGGGATACTGCTTAGGAGGCAAGAAGAGTATCTGCTGTGTTATATGAGGACAAAATATAGGAAGATGGTTTTTAAGGAAAGAGCTGTACAAAACTGCGACAGTTGGCAGAGTTTAAATCATTGTGCCCTTTTGATGAGCTCTACAGGATAGCAGGGAGGGTATGCCAAAACTTCATCTTGGCTGTGGCTGATAATCAAGAGGGTGCTGAGGATCACACATTTGATGACTTCTGACGCACAGTTGTGCCTTCTGGACACCTACAATACACAGGTGCCTGAATCCTTACAAAGACAGTTTAGGCACAGTTGCTATCCCCAAGCCCAGACAGACTTCTATTCTTAAACAGCCTCAGGCTCTCAGAAGCACTGCAGAAGGGAAGGTAAACACACCTATTTGCCCTAATTAAGTTATTAATACTATATACTTTCATAAATAATGGTATTTTCTTCCTCATTTGAGCCTGTCTGCCATCAGCTTCACAGTCTTGCTTCTCATCTACTGTGATCAAAATAGCTGCCACCTTTGGCCAGAACACAGCAGCGAGCATGCCAGATAAAGGCCTCTACCTCTCTTTCCTGGCTTCTTTTCCATCTTCCTAACATAACCTCTTTCCTGCTCTCCCTGACAGTGAGCTTTGTTGCTGCCTCTCCATTGTCAGTGCACATGAATTTATCATGTCTTATTTTCATGTCTTGACTAGAATTGAATCTGTAGTTCTATTATGAAATGAACTTTGCTTTCCTTGTTAAAATGTTAACTCAGTCCAAAGCTTGGGAGACTTTTTAGACTTGTGAATAAAGCCTCAGTCATTCTTTTTTATGAGTAACAGCCTTCCAGATCTTAGGTAGAACACACCACTTCATCATTTCAGTTTATTAAAGTACTATCTCAGATGTTTTAGTTAGTAGTCACCATCTCATCTTTCAACTTCCAAAACATGTTTCACTTTCATCCTGCAGCTACTTATGCTAAAAGAAAAATATTTTCTCTCAATGTCTTTATCTTTTAAAGAGACCATCATCAGCCTTTTTAATACAGGGTAAGCATCGTTTCTCAGAATGTAAGGAATGCTGACTGTGCCAGTAAAGTGACCATTTTATTAGGGGGAGCAAGCAAGAATTCCTAAAAGGCGTAGCCTTGTTTATTTTTGTTACATTCATGTTAGGTGGTTATTTTGGTAGTGAACAAGGCCTTGATGCACAGCTGAGAATTTTTTCTATTTATTAAGAAACAACTTGTAGGTAGCAAATAAGAATACTGAGCCTTTTCCTGGGAATCACAGACTTAAAAACTATAACAAGTTCCAGAGGTTTGGTGCTTTACAGCAATGATTTCAGCATCTCTCTACTAGCAGATGCAGCCCTGAGGCTGAAGTGTCCAGAGAAAACTGATTAGCATCTGAACAATCTGTCTTGTCATCTTCAGAGGCTGCTTGGCAGCACCCTGTGTAGAGACACAAGTTAACACTACAAGCTTAGACACAAATTAGCACAAGATGTACATATTATTTCAACATAATTAAATTAGGTGTCCACTGCAGTCATCATAAATGTCCTTCGTGGTGATCACTGACTACCCTCTGTCTCTTGAGCCTTGAATGGATAGAAGTAAAGCCTTACAAGATGATATGGCTGCTATAAAGTCATGAAAACCCTGAGATTAGCACAGCTGTTTAGACCATGGTGCTAAGAAAGCCGAGGTTTGGGGTTTGATCCGTATGAGCCATTCACTGAAGAGTTAGACTTGATTCTTGTGGGTCCCTTCCAACTCAGTGAAACCTGTGAACACACACAGCCCTGAACTGCATTCATCTTTTTGTCTCTCCTTTGTGTGCATTTTCATATTCTCCTGCGTGTAACCCTCCATGACACTGAGGAAGCAGCAGACATTTAGGGGCTGGCATGTCAGGTCTGTCATCACAACCCTCTGTGCTACTGGCGACTGCCAGCACTGTTGGCTGTGATGGAGCACCTTGTCATCCTTAGGGGTGTGTGAAGAGTTTCAACATGGAAGTGGCTGTGCAAAAAGGTCTCTGCTACAGAGTGGTTTGGTTTTGCCGGAGTTTTTTTTAGCTGAACAAATCAATTTAAAATGGAACCTGACAATTTATGGAAGGAATTGTATGTATTTGCCAGCAGTAAAAGGATACTGGTATGAGTGATTCAAAACCCCAGTGTAAGTTCCAGCAAATAAACAACATCTAATAATGTGACACTTCTCAGAACACCAGCTCTGCACTGAAATCTCTAACTTATTCATGTGCTTAAATGTTTGCATGGTCAAAAGCAGGTATTAGCACATGCTTATACTCCCTCTTTAGCAGGAAAACCAACTTGGCCAAACTGTTCCTGCAGTTGGCTCAACTGGAGTGTGTGGAGAAGGCACACTGGGAATCATACAGCTTTGTGTCTTCATGCACTCTCACACAACATTTGGCTGGGTGTCCTCAGGAAGAACTTTTCAGCATGTATTTATTTGAAAATTTTAATGGAGGCTTAATATAAAGTTATACTTTAATCTGATTTGTTTAAATAGTTCTAAAATATATGGTAACTTTTTATATAGTTCCATTATTTTGAGAATTACTTTTTGAAAATGTTTCTAGGGTATGTTTTTATAGCTTAGAAACACAAGGGGTTTTGCCTCCTGCAGGATACAAAAAGAAAAAAAGAAACAAGAATTTTTTAAAAAAAAGTTAGAATTCATTTTCTGGTCAGTAAGTAAACTGAATAATATGTAAACTTTTTCTTTTTTTGATCATTAATAATATGATGTAATGTTTGTAGTGGACATTGTAGATAGCCATTGTGGATTGAAAATGATACCCAATAAACAGGTGTTCTCTGTATTATTTATGTCCTTTGATTTATTAATCTGTTTTTGGGGGTTTTTTCCTTGCTTTAAAAATGTCTGTGAGTTCACATTAATTTATGTGTTAATCACAGAATTAAAACTGCCAATAATGAAAACCTTTTTAGGAGCCTGTAGTATAAAATCCTGAATATTCATGCTTCATACAATATGCTTTGGTAACCAGCAGATGTATTTACCAGTGAAACAAAAACAGGGGTGGGAGGATGTTACTATTTCTGGTTTCCTAAAGATTTGCTGATGCAATCATTCTGTACTTTGTGACCTGGCAATTATTTTCTTGTAACAGCTTTGAAACCTGTGAAGTTTAAGTAGACAGTTTAAGACTAGGCAAATTAAACAGAAAACTAAGCTGCCTCCATGTTACTATTTAAACTTTTGAAACTTGAAACTGCAACTTCCAGTTTTTAAGACTTATGGAGTAAGTCTTGCAATGTGTAGTGTATCTATTCTGTTTACTAGTTGAGTGTTGTCCCTTTGTTTTAAGCAGATGCAAAAAGGATACATCTCTCAGTAGAGTAGCAGGAAAACTTCTTTAGTTTGTTTTATCTTTACAAAAATTATGTTAGCAACCTCTTTAATGAACTTCAAAACAATTTTTTTTCAGCTTACAGAGCACAGGGAAGTTCGTAACACATACGGTCTGGATTCCCTTTGCCATTGCCCACTGTATGAAGAAGCCATGCACTTGGCAGAAGAAGGCAGAATTTATTCACGAGTCTTAAGGTATTGATTTATGTCTATTTAATTATTTTCAAGAAAAGCAAGAATTAAAGTTAAATATGCTATCTAGAAATCATTTTTTAGAAGTTCCTTGTACTAGGTATTTTTTCTAAGAATTACTTAGGTGCATATTCTTGTGCTTCTTTTTTTAACGATCTTTGAAAACTTTTCTGTTTTATATAGGACTGAAATGTTTGAATGTCTAGGAGACAGTGACTTCCTGGCTAAGCTTCATTGTATTCGACAAGCTTTTCAGGTAAACAGTAAGGAGAGTGATTTGTCTGTCTTGTTAAGCTTTAATTAAAGTATATGGCATTGAAGTTGAATGCACTTTCTATGCAAACATTATTATCACTTGTTCTGTAGTTAAGTATTTTCTTGTTGCTCTTACATTTCTATAATTCTGAAAGGAGATGTATTTGCAGAAGAGTCCCAGTTTTATGATTAGCTTTGGAACCCTTGTTCCAAAGGCTTATTAGGAACTTGCCCACTATACCAGAGGTTATAATTATATGAAATTTGATTGAAGCGTTTAAGGTCACTTTGTATAAACTGTGGATGAATATGTCTCTATTTTCTGAACCCTTTTCTAGATAATTCTTTCAGAAACAGCAAACAGAATATTTCTTGCTGAAAGTGGAAGAAAAATTTTGTCTGCTTTAATTGTGAGAGCACGAAAGGTAAAAGCCTTTTTTAACTGTCTTATTTTATTTAACATCTACCAGAATTCACTTTCCAGTGTAAATAACCTGTATCTCTTGTTAAGTTTGCTGATGCTCAGTGCTTTTACTTTACAGAATCCAAAGAAATTTGAAGATGTCTTTGATGAAATGATATATTTTCTGGAACAAACAGATCACTGGGATAATACAGAAATGGAACTTGCTGCTAGAGGAGTGAGTCTGAATTTCTGAAAAGTGCTTTTACCCTTAACAAGCAAGCCACAGGAGCTAAAAATAAATTTTTACAATTCAGAATTGTGGGAAAGGCAACTCTTTTTTTGTTTGTATTGCTGATTTATAGAAATGGCATCCACCAGCTTAGTACCAAAAAGCACATTTTTAACTTCTTTACTGACAAAGTATCTTTAATGCATGTTAATACAGCATTAGAATATGGTGCGTGATGAATTCCACTGCTAAAAGAGAAACTAGGTTACTTAGATCATGTTCTCATTTAATACAGGTGAAAAACCTGAATTTTTATGATGTTGTTCTGGACTTCATATTAATGGATTCATTTGAAGATTTAGAAAATCCACCAATATCTATACAGAATGTAGTAAATAATCGCTGGTTAAATTCCTCTTTTAAAGAAACAGTAAGTATTCATGCGTAACTTTCATACTGATTAATCTGTTACAATATGTAGATGGTGTGATCAACATAACATTGGTGTGAGCATTTGATAGAAATTTCTATATATGCTGAAACTGTTCTTCTGGTGATCTGTGCCTACATCCTTAAAGCATAATCTAAAAAAACGAATAAATCCAACAACTGCAGGATAAAGACTGTGTATATGTCTGGTTAATAACCTTACATTTGAAGCAAAGAAACTACACCATCCTTCCCTATAAAGTCCAATTTAGCTTCCAATATAACGAGTATGTACCTGAAATACTCCTCAAAAAAATTAAACAGATTGTATTATCAGGTTTTTCATAATAATAATTTAAAAGCTACAAGTCTGGGCACAAAACATAGAGAATTATTGAATGTATCAGAGAAAATACTTTAACTTGCCCTGCAAAAATTAGTTTTCTCTGAGAAAGTAGAATTTTAGAAGGGGAGTGTCTGTTAGCCACATCTTAGATACTAGATCCAGATTTTGGTTCATAGACCAAAGATTCAGCAATAAGGCACAAAGTTGCAAGGAAACAAAAGTAAATTAATACAGTCCAGGCATTAAAATGTCGATTACTATTCATGATTTCTGAGATGTGCCTGTTTATTTGTCAAATAGATCTCATCTCTCTGCTAGAGATACAGACATCTGCCATGGTCAGCTGGTACAGATGCTATTGTGATTTCATCTGTTTTTATCTGTAAACTGACAGTTTTCCTTTTAATTTCGTCTTTCAAATGAAATATTCCCTCTAGAGAAAAAAAAAAGGTAACATATATTTTTGTAGTTACATGGTAACGCGGTGCTTTGTGAATAGTTAATTCTCCTGCAGTACCGAAGGAGAGTCAGATGAGGATAGTTACAGGCTCTGAGGGAAAAAAGCCCAGTCCTGATATCAGTATATTGTATTTCATAGGTCCATATTTGGACAAAAACTCCTGAGCTGAATCTGAAGCTATTGCAAGAATGTTTTTGCTAAAATGAAAAAGGGTATTTCAATGTGTTCACATTCCAGTTAATATCTAAAATAGTTACTTATGTCTGAGCACATGCTTTGGTATATAAGAGACTGGTCCTCAGTTAAACCCAGTGAGTGTTGCTGACTGTTGTAATGTAAAGTCTTTCAAGGATGCCAGATTACATTTGAATTAAACCAAAGAAAATATTGCAAAGATAGATCTGAATAACACGTACGAACTATGTACAAATTTGGTTGTTTGTATCAGCTGCTGTTTTATAGTTTTAAACTTTGTGTTATCACAAGATTGAAACTGAAGAAAACACATGTCCCCAAAATATATATTTTTTTTTTTTACCATTAGGCTGTGGCTTCAAGCTGTTGGTCAGTACTGAAGCAGAAAAGACAGCAAATGAAGGTAAGTTGCCCTTCAAATTATGTGGAGCAAAGTTACTGATTGGCTCCTAAGAATTTGAAGTTTAGACAAGAGGTTGCCAATTGTAGAAGTTTAGCTCATGGGGCCCTAATACCTGTTTTTTAGCAGAAAGTCTAACTGAAAGGTTTTCAGCCTAGTTTAGGTCCAGTCAGCAGTGGTGACAGTCATTTCCCTGACTTGTCACTCCATGCTCATATCTCAGACTTCTGCAGACCAAGGTCATTAAGTTCGTCTCTCGCCTGCTTATGCCATGGTTCTCAGCCCCATCTCCCTTGCATCGTCTCCACAGCTAAATCAAATTTATCCTGCCCCTTTACCTACCTGAAATACATGTTCCTTGCCAGCAGCAGGAATTCTACTGCAGCCACCCTTAGCCCCCTTCTGCATCCTGACTCCTCTGTGCCAGCAGCTCCTCACTTCCACCTTCGGAGGAGTTTATTAGACCTAGGAGGGAAGTGCCCCATCCCTGTAGTGGCCAGTCCAAAGCAGAGCTGGGTCTTGCAGCAGGACATCCATAGCCATTGGAAGTGGTTTTGCCCACTGCAGGTGAGGAGTCTCTGCTCAAGTGATTGGCACTGACACCTTTCTCTGGTTCTAAGAATAGCTGTTCACAGGACTGTTATCTGCCTATTTCATTGCAAAATAGTTACTTCTCATGGCAGTTGGTGTTTTGTAAAAGGTCCTCAGCCACATCTTTAGATTTGAGATGTTGCATCCCTGTGTCAATATGGTTGGGAATTTTATACACTAGTTATAACATAAACGTCTAGGTCCAAATTAGATATTATAATAACTTATGTTCTTCTCTATTTCAATTCACAACTACCCTATTCTAATTCCTATGTATACTGAAGTCTCAATATTTTAAAGTTTTTAAGTGTGTAACTTTTTACTCCTGGGGACTGATTTCATCTGTGCTGCTGTAGTCATTCATAAGTGAATAAAGTTAAGGGAGAGACTAACTGTAATACAAAAGGGCTGATGAATTTCAATTTACTTATGGACAGTTTTATATGTTGTATTTTATGTTTTAATTCATTATTGATTTCTATTTTTATTACTTTATAAATTGGTTGATGTTGTAAAGTTAGAAATACATGTTTGAGTAACAAACTGTGCATTTATATATATTATTTATACATTTACACTATATTATATTTTATTAGTGCCTGGAGGTTGTAAAAGTAACAACAGAATGGAAATTCACTGATACCTTACTGCTTTTCTTTAGACTTAAAGATGGATCCTTGTAAGGTGTAACTTTTTTCTAAAGCTGTGCAATTTGCTTACTTTTTTGCAAGTTTCAGATATACATAGTGTATATTTTATCTGTCATATGGGAGTGAGAGTCATGACATTTTGGGGTTTATTAAAGTATTTAAATGACACAGTAACATTGAAGTAAAAACCTTTTCTAAAAAAATCATGACACTTGTTTGGTACAGTTGTCCTATGGCTTAATGGGATTCAAGTTACCACATCCCTTATGTAGGGTGTTAGGCTTTTATGAAGACTTAATGTTAAATAATAGAGATTTATACTAAATGTACTGTATAACTTTTGTCTACAATTTTTACATCACTAGGTGCCTGATGGATTTTTTGCACATTTCTATGCTATATGTGAACATATCAGCCCTGTTTTGGCATGGGGCTTTTTGGGCCCTAGAAATTCCCTTTATGACTTATGCTGCTTCTTCAAGGTTTGCAACTTTTTTTTAATTACCACTTATCTGAATGAAATAAAAAATCCTGATTAAAATGAATTAGTGTCTTATAAGCATACATTTCCATTTTCCTAAGATTAAGGCTAACAGTAAGAAACCATGAAAAATGAATATTTTCATATTAAATGTTTTAAGCCTAGAACTGTTTTTCAAAGTCTGTTTTAGTGCACTTCTGTCTCAGCACCAAAATAATACCTAAATGGATGCTTTTAGGGAACACTGAAAAGAAATAGCTGCTAGCATTGCTGACTTTTTTTCTCCTTCTTGTAAGTGAATACAAGTTTTTCCTTTTTTTCCCCACACTAGGATCAAGTGCTTTTCTTCCTCAAAGACATTTTTGATTTTGAAAAGGTGAGATACTCAACTATGGAGAATCTGGCTGAAGATCTCACACAGTTACTAATCCGCCACACGGAACTGTTAATGGCCTATCTTGGAGCAGATTCACTAAGACATGTCGGTGCTTGTGTAAGTGGTCATGGCCATGTCATGACCAGTGGGCTCTTAGAAGCAAAAGTACAGTAAGCTTAAAATCCATGACAACTGGCAGAGAGTGCACTTTGGTGTGCTCCTTCCCACCTTGTTCTCTAATGCCGAAGCTACCATGGCTGTTACTGAGCAAGCAACTGGAAAAGCATCATGTCACTAAGTATGGAAAAGGACTCAGGGAGGTTAAATGCACATCTGTGAAAAGAACTGGGCAGCGTATTATTGTAAATACCTAAATTAATTTTGCAGCTCAGCTGTTGCTGTATTTATACTTCATGTATCCCAAAGCTTTTTTCTGTAATATTTGAGTAAAGTTTTATTTATGAAATGCTGTACTTTTGCACAGATAATTTGTAAGTGAAGCTGATGGAGTTGTTTCCTTTAAAGGCTTATAGTACAAAATGTTCATTGCAGAGTCTCATCATTAGGTGTCTAGATCTAGAAGGTGTTTTGACTGGGGTATATGCAGTCTCTGATTCATGTGACACATGCAATAATCACACTCACAAAACTGAACATGTTTCCCCTGCCCTGGAATTCCATTTGTGTGAGTGTAAGCAGCCATTTTGTACTTCAGTGTAATGGAGCAGTGCAGGAAATGCAAGCAGCACTGTTTGGGCAGGAATGACTGCCAGTATGCATTTTTTTAACTTTATTTTGTTTTAAAATATCTAAACATCATTAAGGTGTTTAAAAATATTTATTTATATTTAAAAAGCTATGCTAGCTTCACCAATTAATTTAAAACTTTTCCTTATTCTAAAAACTGTTACTACTCTATATGGTGGTAATATGGTGGTAAATACCATTCTCAGTTCATATGTAGCATTTCAAAATATATTTTTAAGTAAGTATGTATGATAAGATTTGTTAATCATGAAGCAGAATTGAAGGCAGTGCTTTATAATTAAAAGCACTTCAGTCTTCCTCCCTTCTCTGTGGGAAGTCAGGTGTCTATTTAAGAAATTCAAGCAATTGTGGCCATCTGTGTGCAATGTAAAAATTGGGGCTCAGGCCTTGGAACCCTGAACTTCAGGCAGCACAGCACAGTCAGAAGGCATGAAGGAACTCACAGTAATGGTTTTTACTGTTCCAGAGGTAATGATGAGGTCTAATCTTTGAATTTCTGTAAACTGAAGCAGTGCTTCATAGTTAGTTTAGACTTTTAAACTACACTTACATATGCTTTGCCACACAGAGCAAGCCCACAAGAATCTTACCCCGTGTCAAGAAATACAGAGTAAGTAATTACAGAGCAATTCCAAATATTCAGATACTTGAGAAGCATGTTGTTAAAATCTAGGATATCGAAACAAACTTTGACTAGAAACCTTTCAGATTCTGTTGCAGACAACCCAAAATAAGAATATTCAAGAGAAGGGCCTGCGTAATTCATAGATTTTACTGAAGCCAACATTTTGCTCCTTTGTTGTACTCATTTGATAAATAGAAAAATTATGAAAATGTGTCATATGACTTGTGTGAAATGCCAACTGATTATAAATTATTTAACAAAAGAAAAGTATATTTCTGTGTGTAATAAAACAGAAATTCCAAATGCTGCTTTTGGCCTGTTTCCACTGTTGAAGTTGCTGAGCTTGGCACTGTGCTCCATGCTGGACTTTTTTTTTCTCTGCAGTGTCTTCAATATGGGCATGTGAAGTTTTTTTCACCTATCTGATTTTACTTTTGAGCAGACAAAGTATGTTTAAGCTATCTGTATTTTGGCAGCTTATTGCAAGTCTATGAGTGAAATTATATGGAACAGTAAAGGTGGCTTGTTGGGTTCAGAATCAATAGGAGTATCTGGAAAGAGTAAGTGGCATATTCCACAGCAAGTGTACTAGCTGTAGGTAGCAAAGGAAACTGTCTGCTGGGGTTTGTCTGGTCTAATAAAATGGTATGAAGAAAATTACACCTTAATGTTCATCGCAGAGAAACCGAAATGCACTTTTTCACAGAAGTAAATGTATATTGAGATTTTCATATTATTTACAAAAAGCTCCTGAAGAAAGTGCAACAGCATTGCACATGAGATTGTGTTTCCAGATGCTTTAAAAGTTGGTCTTCTGTCAAAAATGAAAGGATTTTTTTTTTAAACAAGAGTGAGAAAGATCTAGTGAAACACCAAAATATTTAGAAAATGGAGAACTTGATAATATCTGACTTAAAACATGTGGGTCCCTTTAAAGTAGGAGCACTTCCATGCACTCATGGAGCTCTCAGGAGTCCACAGAATTGGGCTGGAAATTGAACCGATGTATTTCCCATCCAAAATAAAAAATACAGGATCTGGTTGTTGTAAGATACTAACAAATATTTGATTCAGAAACAGTTAGGAAAGGAAGAGAGAGGGAAAGGGACAAAAAGAGAGAGGAGGAAGGAAATGTACATGTGGGTAGGCTTTTGATCTCCTTTGGCTCTTTTTGGACAAAAAAACCATTCCGATATTCTGTCCTTCCTAACTCCAGACACAGAGCTATAACTTCAAATGGGAGAGAACTGTCTCCTTGTAACCCGAACTGAAATCAGTTCTCTTAACCCCTTACACCTGAGCTGGAAGGTGTAGACAGAGCACCTGCTGCTAACCAGCCATGTGGCCTGAGAATTTCAGAAGTGCCAGAGCTGCACCACAGCAGTGATAGGATGATGCAGTTCTACTCTAGTGAATTCATACTCAAAATCAGAATTTTGTCTATAATATCTAAATTTAGATAGTTTTCTGTGCCACTTTCCATGCTAATAAGAAATTTAAAATTTAAATTTAAAAGCCATGTTCTTCTGCCATAACTGTACTCCTAAAATCAGAAATGTTGAATGTGTAGGGATTACACAAGAAACAAATATTTATATAATTTGTAACTTAACTGTAATAATAATCTTTCTTTTAATGTGTTCTTAATGATTATTATACTTTTGCAGTCTTCGGTTTCTTTCAAACTGGACATGTCAAATCAAGTGTCAGAGTAAGATTATTTGTGACCTTTCTATTGCCTAAATGAACTGCAGCTGTGTATATGAAATAAAATATTTCAGTGAAACAACTGTTGCTCATTTAACTATCTAAAACTTGAATTTGCACAATTCTCAAAATCTAATGCAGAATTATTTAATATGGCAGGAGTTTTGATACCGGGTAGTCACCTTGAAATTGGAATTAGCTCCCTGATATCAAAACCAACTATAACAAAATTTATTATATAAATGGGAAAAAAACTTGAATGGGAACAGCTTTTGGGCTGTCCAGTTTAAACTGGTTTTGTCAACCTGTTCAATTTTGCTTCTATTAAATGGTCTGCAGCACTGATAAGTTTTCAACACATAGACCAGTGATCCATCAAAAAGCCAAATATTGGGGTTTCTAGACTTCGAAGTCAAAAAGTGCTTCTTCCAGAGACCTTAATAAATATGTCTCTAAGGTGGCTGTCCTGGCTTGCAGGCACGATGGGCACAGTGGGGGTGGCCAGACCCTGCCTGTGGTAGTGACCAGAGCAGCTCCACTGCACCCAGCTCAGTGCCAACCTGGCCTCTCTTCACCTGGCTTTCGGAGACGAGTTTTTTTCAGGATTACTTCCAAGCCAAACTGCTGTGGTGAGCCCCAGTTGTGGAATAAGAACTCCTGTATGGAGTAATATAAACAATGAAAGAGAGAACATAAAGAATCTAATCCTTACTGCTGTGGAAGGGCAATGTGCATGGGCTTTGATCTGCCCAAATTTGTTTTAGGTGTTACGCGTGTTCACCTGCCGGGTCAGCCCTCAAAGCAGTGCTGTGCCTTCGCTTCAGTACGGCTGTTCGAGAGTGGCACTGGAGGACAGTTCCTGTGCTGTCCTTCAAAAGGCAAACACGTTTTGTATTTTAGCTTTTGATGGCCGGTGTTCAGATCTGCACAGCCTGAGGTCGTGTGGTTATTGTCCTAATGTTTATAATCCAGCTGAAAGTTGGGCTGCACTGTGGCAGACACAATACTAGAGAGGTAGGAAGAAAGTTCTGCCCTGGAGACCTTGCAATTGAACACGTTAAGAAACGTATCATCTTTAAGCAGGAAAAGGAATGTATTCAGATGTAATGAAGTCACATTTCTGCCTCTGCTTTGTAAAGTTCCCAGAGAAAGGCGCTGCGTTTAGCCTTTCGCAGTCTGGCACCGCGGAGATTCCTCCCCGCTCCATCAGCACTGTCACATTACTATTATTAGTTGATCGCTCTCCATGTGCCATAAACCGAGCCGGGACCCGACCGCCGTAGGTATAAAGCCTCCCCGCGGGCCGGGCAGAGGCAGCGGCGGCGGAGCTCGGTGTGCCCCCGCTGACCGGGGCCGGGGCTGCGGCGGTGAGTGCGGGCTGAGTCCCGGTGAGTGCGGGCTGAGTCCCGGTGAGTGCGGGGCTGAGCCCCCGGTAAGTGCGGGCTGGCTGGCGGCGGTGCCGCGGCGGGCATCGCTGGGATGCGCCCGTGAGAAGCCGCGGCAGCGCGGGCAGCTCCGCAGCGGCGGCTGCGGGCGGTGGGTGCCTGTGTCACCCCCGTTCCTCGGTGTCCCCGCCGGCCCGGCCCGCGGAGCCCCCGCTGCCCTGCGGCAGGGCCGGGCACGGCCAGCACCGCGCCAGCCACCCCGGTTATTTATAGCTCCGCGCTGCCTCCAGCCCGAACTCAGCCTGCCGGCCCTGCCGCTCGCGGGGGGTCTGGCAGCGCGGCCGGGCTGCGCCCCCCGGGCGGGAAGCGAGGGGCCGGGCTGGGCTGGGACAGGCCGGGCCGGGACAGAGCGGGACAGCTGGCGCGGCGCGGGGCTCGCCTGGAATGCGGGCGGCGGGCGCGCGTCGCGACTTTTATGGAAACTCGCGGCGGCCGCAGCCAAGGGGCGCTCGGCAGCGCTGCCCGCTCGGAGCGCCCCGACCCGCAGCGGGCAGCGAACAGGTAAGAGCGGCTCGGCGGGGCTTTGCGGGGCTCGGCGGGGC
>JAWWEU010000005.1:11912104-11958626 GCA_035583155.1 Acropternis orthonyx
AAAGCAGCTCAGGAGGCAGCAGAAGCGTCCTTTGCACCAAAGGCACGGCACGGGCCGTGACCACCATGGGTGACCAGTCCTGTGCTCAGTCTGAGCTGGCCAAGAGGAATTCCGAGAGGAGGCAGATTAGCCGTGTCCTGTCAGTGGGGAAGAGAAGATACAAATTGCAATAGCACTTCATATCCAGGATTTTATCCCTCATTTCAGTACCTTAATCTCTGACGTCCTGTCAGTGAAGTCAGCAAGAGTAGAGCTGTTGGTCTTCAGCTGCTGTGACACAGCGGGTGATGAAGAAACAACGGTGTGGGGCAATATATGCTGATTTTTCTCTTGGGGACCTCAATTCACAATTTACTGCCACCTGTGATTAGGACAGCAGATATCATGGAACAGGAAATCTTGAGCCAGAACATCCCAGCAGGGTTTCCACCTTAACAGAGCAATCTCTCATCCCCCACTACATTTGCTCTGGAGCCTATGGTACCCCATAATAGTACCTGAAGAGAGTAAGGAATTTACAGACCTTTTCTTTCATTTCATTTTCATTCTTTCATTTTTTTAACAGTTGGACTGTGTGGCACTGATGCATTAAGAATGTTTATAGTTATATAAGGAAACAAAGACATCCTTTATATTAAATATGTTTTTACAAATAACACCATATCTGTAAGGACTATTCTACTACAATATGAGACTCAATAAACTGTGAAGTGTGATAAATTCAAAGATTGAGGAAAAGATTGTGTATGAGATTGAATTAGCTGAGTCAGTTGTTGGTAAGCATTGTGGTCTTTAATTATAAAGACTTAATGAAGGAAAAACAAGTGAGTGGAATTCGTTTTGTATTTTGTATTATACCAAATGTGACGTTTAGACAGCTGGTGTTAATTGTCATAACTCATTGGCTTCAGTGGAGCTCAGTCTGTGCCAACTCAGGATCTTCCCCTATGCACGATAATTTTAGTAGCTACTTCAGTATCTGCAATTTAGTACAACAACTGGTAGTGTCATTCCAGATCAGTCACAGCAAGGACATAAATGATGAACATTTCCCCTCCTCTTCCCAGTTCTATTTAATATTTTGTTTAATATTTTAACACTGTGGACTGTGTTTTCCTCAGTGCTTTGGCTGCAAGTAGTGAGTTTCCAACTCTCACAATATGGTTTTCTTATATAATGGACTCTTCCCTGCAAGTAGATCACAAAGAGCAGACAGATGGTAAACGTAGCTTAGACTGTGCCATGAAGGGCTTATTTATAACTCACAGTACCCGGTAGGAGAGCAGGGGGCCTCCCGAAAGGAGAACTCACAGAGGAGCTAGACCTTTTTTAAAGTCCTTGCTTCATCTTCCTATTGTAAAGAGAAGTGTTCAGTTCAGGGAAATGCAGGTGTTTTTCATGTCTCTGAAAATCAAGATTTTTTTTTTTTTTTTTTTTTTTTAAGAAAGGGAATTTTATTATTTATGGGAAAGTTGTTTTGTTTGGGTGCTTTTTTTTTTTTTAAATCTGGTTAAAGCTGCACAGCTTTTTTTTTTTTTTTTTTATCAATTGAGGACTCTGACCTCCTTTCAGAAATGGAAATTAATTAAATTTAAGGAGATGGATTTTGGGACTTGTCAGCTATCAAAACTTCTGTGTCCCCTTAGTGTTGGTGGTGTTTTTTTTTTTTTTGTTCACTTTCTTTTGCCTAAAGTAAGGTTTTAGTGAGACTGCCTGAAGAGTCGAAAAAGTGCTGTGATCATAACAGCACGTTTCATACCAGATCATATCAGAGGTTTGTCAATTTACAGCAAAAGGATAAGATAATTGAAAACACTATTTTTTTTTTTTTAACAGAATATTTCTAATCTCTTGCCTAGTTTCCTATGCATTATTAGTTTTGTGTAAAATTTTTTTATCATGGTTCTGTTCAGCATTATAATCTGGTATGGGTTTTTTTGAGTGGGAAGCTTCAATGAGGAGCTCTTACAGCTTCTCTTGAGACATGTTGATCTTGGGAGAAATAAAAGCAGAGACTGAATCTTAAGATTGGACAGCTTCATAATAGGAGGTGAAATAGTTTCTGAAGTATCTATACAAGTAGACTCATGTTGCTTCAAAGAATAAGCATCACTTTTATTAGATGGACTCTGGGAAAATTCTTACTACAAAGGAAGAATATGTATGTATATATACACAACTTAAACTAGTTCATATCAAAAGAGAATTAGTAGGTCAAGGTTTCTTGGGTTGGAAAATTTATCACTGCATACTTCTGCAAAGCTATTGGCAGATGAGGAAGGCACTGTTGTTCCATGACTTGTAGGTGTCAGGATTTCTTGATTCAGCCACTTGAGTTTTCTCAGCAACAATACTGTGATCCTTTTTGGATTGTAAGGCAGATACAAAGGACCTTCGGTCCACAGTTGTTGTTCCTGAAGCAGTGGTCACTGCCCCACAGACCCAAACCAAAACTCAAGGAGTGCTTCTTTTTTTTTCTTAAAGATTTTGGGTTGTCTTTATTGGAAATTACTCATCTGCCTTGAGGGGTGCCCAAGGCAGGGTCCTGCTGCTGGTCCTGGTCAAGGTTTAATGGCCATAGAGAGGGATGAAAGTGCAAACATGAGTGCTATCATGTTTAGCAATGCACTGCTGCTTTATATCCATATCTTTTAGCATCAGAGGTGGAGGTAGGATGACTTGCAGAGGCAAAATGTCTTGGAGCCAGCTGGCTAACCTTCAAGCATATTAAGGGCTGGTGATGCCAACTGGAACTGGAACTGGAAAGTAGCCTAAAGTAATAGCAGATATGGCAGTATCCCAAATGGCAGAAAGGTATCTACCATCTTCTAGGCCAACAGCCTGTTGGACTGGCACAATTTTGGAAGTTCAGCTAGCAGGAATCCACAGGGAAAATTTTTTCCAACATTTGCACTTTTAAAGAAAATTTCAGATTTGTTATCCCACTGTCAAGGGGTTCAGGGAATTGGAGCTATCAGAAAGGTTCAAGATAAAGTCTTGACTCAAACATCATCTTCTACTTAGAATTAATTGCGTGTAATAAATCAAACATTGGAATAACCAGTTTTCAAATGACTTTAAGATGAAGCCCTGTCTATTTGGTATGTTGCTGCAGTGAAGGTTAGTGGCAACCTTCACTTGAGGTGTTTAGGTAAAATGGAACTTCTTGAGAATGATTACCTTGGAGAATTACTTCTCTGCTTCAGCCCTGTGTGAAGGCTAGAAGGTCTCTATGTCCCAAGCTACTTCAGTGCAGGGATTGCACCAATGCACGACAGTGCTTTGTTTTCTGATGGGTTCCTGCAGTAAACCTTTTAGTCAGCTGCTGTGTTTTAAGTACAAGGCTAAAGGCTCTCAGCCACAGGTGGGGAAGGAGCAATTAAAAAAGCAGAGATGCAAAAAACCAGAACTTTCTCTCTAAGACCTGATTATAAAAATAAGGAAGTCAAGAGATTTTAAGTTTTAAGGTAATACTGATCATAGTGAGGATTTTACTTACATGCATGAGAAGTCAGCTAGAGCTTGCAGAGACGTGTGAATACTGCACAGCACACAAAAATGTATGTTTAGGCCTGAGACTATGGAACGGTGATGCAATTATCTGCCTTTCTAGACCCAACAGAACCCTAACATGCTATTGTTACCCTGAAATAGTCTAAATAGGAACTACCACTTAGTGATATGCTCACAAGTGAGAAACTGAAATGCCTTGGATTCCTATCAGTACAAATGAGGTGTTTGTCAACTGACTGGGGAGTGGGGTGGGAGTGGTGTAACTTTCCATACTAATTTGTTGAAAGGGAACACATAAATGTTGCCCAGAACATCTCTGTTGAAGACAAATTTAAAGAGTTTAGAATTTGTAAATCAGGGCAGGCACTGGTAGCTAAATGCTTGTTTCATGTTGTGACTGATTTCATTTTGGTAAAACATCCCAAGATCGCTCAGAACCTCATTCAGTCTGGATAGCTACAGCAATGCTGGTCAGCACTGGTGATGTTGGTGTATTCTTGAAGAGTTTGCATGAAAAAAAGCCTCTTATTATTTTTTAAACCACATAAAAATTTCCATGTTTATAATCTGTTTGTAATTTAGAAATAGAGAACTTAAAGAATAAGAACAACTAAGGACTTTCCATATAATGAAATGCCCTGACTTCAGTTCCTCTAAGCCAGAAGTGAGAAATCCCTTCCAGTAAGCAAGCTACTGTTCCAGCAATTTTATTTTACTTCAGGTCTTTGCATCCCTTTGTTTGCACCATGTTTGGCACTGAGTTTTTATGCTTTCTGGGAACTCAAGAGGACTTATACAGTACAGACAGCAATAGCAGTGGAGTCACATTATGATTTCCTTTCTGCCACAAGCTCTGATAGACCTCAAGATCAAAAAAAAAAAAAAAAAAGAAAAAAAGAGGGAAAAGAAAACAGAAAACACAAAGGCTTGCTCTGAACTTGAAGTGGCTTTCTGTTAGGTCCCTAATACATACAGCCCACTTGAAAATTTCTAACCATTTTCTTTTAAAAAATGCTGTGCAATTTCCAGACCACAATTAAATTATATAAATACTTTAGCTGTACATGGCTTGCCTATCCCATTTCACAGTTTTTAGCACAAGTTCTCCCTAGAACAGCCCTAGGAGAAAGGAAAGCATCATTTTGTATTCCCATGTTGGGTGAAGAGCAGAGAAAGTTGCGAGCCTGAGACTCCCACAAGAGCCTTCACGCAGGCAGGAGATCCAGCTGCACCTCTGACGTGCACGTGGGTGCTCCAGCCCCTCTCTCTCCTCCTGCCAGATGCACAGGGGCAAAGTGGCATCTCCAAGGCCCGTGGGCTCCTGGCCTGGCACTCCCAAGCTCCTGCAGCCAGAGCTCTCCAACTCACACACCGGACTGTGGCCGAGGGGCAGAGCATATTCCTTTGTGCTGCCATGAGTATTGAGAACAGCAGTTTTGCAACACACCAGGGCAGCCAGAGCTTGGCTCAAAGTTGTGGTTTTTTTTTTTTTTTAAATGGAAATTAAAACCCAATATCTAGGACTATATAGAGGAGTTATGAGCATGAATAGTGAATCATAAGCTTGTTCTTTTAATTACTGTGGCATACTTAGAACCTATTCATGTCTTCAAAAGCCTCAAAGGACCAAGTGAAATTGTGATACATTGATTTCAGCCGATGCAAACTTATTTACAGGAAGATGGTTAAAGCATCATTTAAAAGGAAAAGAAAGGATTATAACTACAACTGTTTCTTTCAGGTAGAAACTGAAAGCAATCTTAAACATACCAGGTACAGAGCACAATTCAGTAGCCATGAATGACATTGCACAGAAAACTGAGGTATGTATACCAATTTAAAATAATCAAAGAAATGTACTAATTTACAACTGATGCTTGCAAAAACAGTAATTACAAAAAAATTGTAAGACAATTTTGTAAGATAAATAATTATACAAACAATAATTGAAATCTGCTGATATTGCTGTTATTTTAATACAATGGGAGGGGACTTGTACGTAGCTCAAGATTTGACGGAATCTGTGAATTACGTTCTTACTAGAAAAAGATGGAAGAGGAAGGCAAAATAACATAATATGAAGAAACTTTAAATGTTGGTGGGGAAATTCTGGATGACATTAACATCTGATTCTAAAATGTAAATATTAGGGTACTTCAAATATTTCTTCTTCTACATAGACTTAAAACTCCTGGTGAAGGTAAAAAAATATGAAACATGGAATGTTTTCCACCAGTTTTCTCAGTATTGCTTTATTGAGAACATTCCTGTTGTCATCACTGTAAAAAGAGAAACTTCGCAGTAGATCTAAGAGGGGACTTCTCTGGCTCTTTGGACACTCAGAGAGCAGCACTGGCAAAGAAATGTCCATTTGCTGTATCAGTATCAAAGTTCTGCAATCTTTGCACTTTATAACATAAAATCACTGGGATTTTGTGTTTCTCTAAATATTAAGAAAGTAAGCATATAAATGTATTGGAAGTTTTAAATTAAGAAATATTACTATTTATTTAAAAACTGTATATGACTTTTGGAGTGTTGCAGAAAAAACCCCATACCTATTGTATTCTAGTCTATGTGTTTGTTTTACATGTTAGGGGCAGAGAGGCTCTTTGGTGGCTGCTTATGGTTGAAAGCCACAATATAAATCTGTATTTAATGTTTAAAGCCACAGTAATTGAAAATGTACATTCACACAATTCATAGGCGTAGTTATGTAGCTATTAATTACAACTACTTATAGCCTAAGTTTAATATAATGCTAAATGTTGCTTTATTTTAGTATTTATTGCTGTTTATGGGTAAATACAATGATGCTTAATTGATGATGGCTCGTGGCACAAAGTTCATAATATCAGTTGCACTTCTGTTTTGTGTTCTTACATTCTTTCTAATCCAATCTATTGGAATATTTCTGTCCATCTCTTCAACTTTCTTTTTCTTATCTTCATTTCTTCTATATCTTCACCAAGATTCTGCTTTCTTCATCTAAACCCGTCCAAAAGTCCTATGTGCCCAAGCTTCACAAGGGTGATGTAAAGGATAAATTTGAAGCCATGCAGAAAGCAAGGGAAGAAAGAAATCAAAGGAGATCTAGAGATGAAAAGCAAAGAAGAAAAGAACAATATGTTAGAGAGAGAGAATGGAACAGGAGAAAGCAGGAGGTTACTTTCTTTGCTAATATTTTATGTTATTTTAATATTTAATATTATACCTGAATATCTATTCATATTATTTTAAGACAATAATACTGGGATTTTATTTAAGTTATAAAGACAGTTAACTTTCTGTGTTTCATCAACTAGATGAAAGAACTGCTTGGATCTGATGAAGATGACGACACAAAATTATCTAAAACAGAAAAAGGTTATGTTCCAAAACTAATAGGTAAGAGAGGCCCAACTTTAAAGGGCACATAATTCACGAGGTAAGTATTAGATGTAAGTGCTTAGCTATGCATTTCACATTCACAGGAACCGTTAAAGGCAAGTTTGCAGAAATGGAGAAACAAAGGCAAGAAGAAGAAAGAAAAAGAATGGAAGAAGAAAGAAAGCGCAGAATTGAACAAGATATGATTGAGAAAAGAAAAATTCAAAGAGAATTAGCAAAAAAAGCACAGGAGGTATGTTGATCTGATCACAACACTTAGGATAAAACTGTAAACAACTAACATGAAAAAAGTTTTGTATTAATCAGAAAGATTCAGTCATAAGATTTCTGATAGTTGTGATTTACATGGGAGATGCTCAGTGGGATGGAAGTGGGAAGTAATGTTCAGAGACTTTTCACTTCTTTACAGTAAAATTTTTTTTAAGCTCTAAAACTGAGTTATGGATGAAACCAGGCAGGCAAAAACATGGCAGGAATCGGGCACAAATTTTGGTGTCCTATGCATACAAGAGGTTACAGAGTTTGCTAAACTAATTTGAAAATGTTTCTTGTATTTTACCAGTGCTTATTTTAGACAGCTTTTAAGTTAGTAAATACATTTCAGTGATACATGAACTAAGGCAAGAAGTAGTGAGAAAATGCCATTGGCAGGCACAAATAAGAAATTAGTGCAGTAAAAATCATACATCATAAATGCCCAGATAATTTTATTCCTTTGCCACTTTGTGAATCATCATTGCTTATATATATGAATAGACTGCAACTTCTGTTGATGCCAATAAAGCAAATTCTGTCTTTTGTAGAATTTTGTAAATGGATATTAATTCCTTTTGCAAGTTTTCTTCAGTGCTACAAATACTGCAGTGGGAGCAAACATCTAAATGATACACTAAAAGCATAGGCAAATTTGTATTTAACCAAATGACCATAGTACTTAATTTAGGTTGGAATTTGCTCTAAGAAATGAAAAATAGGAAGAGTCAGTTTTTGGATAGTCTTTTCTACTAAGACTTTTAGCGTTGTTACAACTTTTAATGGCAATGTATCTAGCATATATTTAATGTACTCTGCACGGCAGAAGTACATACATGTGGAATTTTAGAAAGTATGTTATTTTGAGACCATAACATGCAGTCACCATATGAAGCAAGCAGAGCATTAGGCTTTTGCAGGAGTGGAGGGGGAGACAATGTCACTTGAATCAGAAATGATCAATGAGCTTGCTTTAGCTTTTTTTTTGTTTTGTTTTTTTTGGTTTTTTTACACAATTCTGAAATGTTTCAATGAAGAACAGACACCTCAAGTACTCTTCTCTGCACGTCAGCACTGACGTGTTAAGAATGCTTTAGCATACTTTCTGTAGGATGTTTCATGTCATGTTGCCTCTTCCTTGACAAGCTAACCTATCTGAAGCATTCCAGCAAAGGTGCAGTCATTGTCATCTCTGTGAATTTAAGTGGTACATACATATCACTGATACAAAAGGAATTTCCAGTTCTATGTTTGCAACTCTAAGGCAAAGAGCCAAAGTAATGTAATCATATGAAATTCTTATTTAATAGATTGATGACTTTAACAATACGGGAACTGAATCAGCAGCTGAGGTAATTAGATTTTTTTAAAGAAACGTTCACCTACATTTTTATTCACTTTGTTTTATTATTGTAATTTGGGTTGGGAAAACTTTGAAAATGGCACACAAATACCTAATTAAAGTTCAACCAAGGACCTAACAAATTTTTAAAGTATATGGAACCATATGTTTGTACTTGAAATCAATATATTGAAGTTTGAAATAGAGCCTGCACTGTGGATACTTTGTGGTTAGTTAAAAACATCTAAAATGTAAAAATTCAAAGCCACCACAATTGTTATATATATATGTTGGTAATGATAATGATAAAAGTCCTCCGGCTTTGGAAAGAATCATCTTATAAGCTCTTTGCCTTAAACTTGAAATTAAAAGGGGATTCTGACAATAGACAGATGTTTAAACACCTCACTAAGTTAATTTTTTTTTAATTGACTAATTTACCATTCGTAGTTTAAGTCTTGCAAATAAACATTTAATTTCAAACAGCTGGGTCCAAAAGTCCTGTTTGTCTTTCACTAACACAAGAAAAATCACACTCCTACTACAGTTTTGGTACGATAAAAAAAACGCCCCAAATCCATTAGCTTTAACTGATTTGACAGTCCCTGTTAATCATGGTATTCTGTGGGGGGAAAAAAAGGGGGTAAAAATGCATTTTGGCAAATTGTCAACATCCTTCAAAAAACAACTAGTCTGCCTGACAAATTACAAATTGCTCTCTAGAGCTACTGGCTTATTCCAGCCACAGTATATCCTTTACATTGTAAATACAAAGACTGGAAGTAGAGTGTGGTTACAATTGGTGTGTATTCAAAATTACACCTGTTCTTTTCCAAACCATGAGTTTTAATAACTAACAGTTAATGAAAATATGCAAAGAATTTAAGGAGTTTCCCAGCAGTTATGTTTAAAATATAGCTCAGTCTGGATACCCTTCAGATATTACAAGAAAACTAGTGAGTGCCAGAGGCAGTTGGATTACTCAATACAAGTAAACCTTCTGTAAGCTTTGGTGCACACAGGCTAAAACAGCAGTTTCATTAAGAAATGGGTCTACCTAGAAGACAAACTTCATGAAAATGTAATAAATATCTTTCTGGACAGGAAGGGGATGATTCACTACTAGTTAGAGTAGTGCCTGTGAAACCCACCAAGACACCTGGGAGGATGAAAATAAACTGTGAGAACACAGGAAAGGAGAGAGCAGAAAAGACACTGGATGAAGAAATGAAGAATGAAAACCAATTCCTTAAGGAAACCAAGTGCCTTTCATTTGTCATGGTAAACCCCTCATCCAAAAATACCTAAACAATAGATATTTATTGGCTTCAGATACAACTATTTCATTATTCTTACACAGGGCGAAAATGAAAACAATGAAACACAAGAGTCTCTATCTCCTGGTAAGCTGAAAGTAACATTTGAAGAACTTGAAAGGCAAAGACAAGAAAATCAAAGGCGGCAAGCCGAGGAAGAAGCAAGACAGCGTTTGGAAGAAGAAAAACGTGCCTTTGAAGAAGCCAGACAGCGAATGGCAAGTACATGTTTTGTCATGTTGTTACAGAATTTGCATGTAGGAGATTCTGTTACATTCTTTCCTGTATATGATTTTTTTCTTAACTGTATTTTAAGCTGTTAAGAGTCTGAAAATGAATTTTTGAAAGATGCATTTTAGCTCTAGCTCAGTGACCACACTGGCATAATGTTTTACATTCTTTAGTAAACCCAAGAAATACAGGTGTTTTAATTTTGCCAGCAATCTTAGTAAGTTTTATGTCTACACTTCGTAGTACCATAAGCTGTAACTTCTTCAAGATTACTAGCTGTCTGTTTTGTTCTTAAATAGTGCTGCAGATGTTTCAGTAACCAGTTTTTGATGGAAACATTCTGTAGTAACAGAATACTAGTTCTTATTCCCATATTTATTTGTAAATATGATAGAAATATACCTCAATTACAACTTTCCTCTTAGGAAGAAAGTGCAAAAAGGTCAGTTCCCTTGTATGTATTGACATAAGCAAGAACATACTATAAATTACTCAGTTATATCCCCAAATTGTCAGAAATGTAGCTCAGCATTCCTGTTTTATGTTACTTGCAAAACCACCTCCATATGTGTTCTTTATCATAAGCCACAGTTATATTAGATCAACTATAAACACACCTCACTATTGTTTGTTCTTTGATCATACTGACGGAATCATATACTTAGTATTAACCGAAGATATATGAGATAGTTTAGTTCTGTATTTCCTCATTTTACCATACTCCATTTCCAAAAGCATTTTTAAAGTTTTGTATTTGAATACTTTTCCTCTCTATAGTCATGATCTCTATGACCTGTTAGTGCACATACAAAATTCACATACAAACAAGATTAACAAGAAATGAGATTTTAATCTTTCATAAAAACTTGGAAAATATTTATAGGAATACGCTAACTTCAACATACTGTAATTATGAGTGGACATTCTTAGACAAACAGCTCAAGATCACTATATTGACTACATTTCAAAAACATTCAAGAAATGTATATTCTACAGAAACAAAACCAACACCGCAGTACCTCCAGAAAACTGAAACGCAGAAATTCTCAACTGGTCCACATTGAGAGGGTTCTAGGTTTAGGTAGATACCCAAATTGTAGTTTACTGCTTCACTTCCAGTAAATCACTTAACTTTTTCACACCAATAACCTTGTAGTTATGTCAGTAATGTACTTTTTTCTTTTGGTTTGGGGTTGGGCAGCAAAGCAGAAGAGGGGAGAAGACAAAGGAGAGTGAACTTCATGAAATGATGAGCCGTTTAAACTGAAGTTTAGTTCACATCTCCCAGCCTCACATTTATGCATTTATTTATCAAGTAATATAAAATAATTTACAAATTGTCTACATCAAAAGAAATTTTCTAACATGCAGCTTTATGTGCTACTCAGCGGTTGTCAAAATTTGAAGTAAGAATTTTTCTTAAGAGTTGAACAGTTAATTTCCTTCTACTCTTTCATTTTTTTCCCTACAAATTCCAAATAAAAGATTTATGTAATTCCCTTAACTGACTACCCTACATACCAGGTGTGGTATACAGAGATCTGAACGATCAGTACTCTGGCAGTTCCCAGTCCAGTTCCTCCATTAACAGATAAAGTACTCTGGGATGTCCTCTGAAGGGGCTCTGGTCTTGTTCTTGATTGCAGTTTGCAAACCACAGGCTTCTCTTAGTGAGTGTTCACTGGAGACAAGCTATAGTAATCAGAGTATCTTAATTCCCTTTCTTCAGTGATGATTGAATGTCTAAAAAGAAAAGAAACAAAAATGTCAGTCTGGAATAATAGTAAAACATTAGTTGATTCAGTTTTTCTATAAGACTCTATAGCATTTTTTTAATTGGTGCACAGATGAAAATTTCTATGCAAACAAAAAGACTTGATGGCATAAAGGTCTATGAAAATGATGTAAATAAATTGGATAGGGAGTGACTTACAGCAAATGATCCAACCCTGAGATCATAAAGTAAGTACTTAACTGTTCAGCCTTTTCCTGATAACACATTGTTCTTTAAGTTGCACACTCAACAGATTTTTAAA
This sequence comes from Acropternis orthonyx, assembly GCA_035583155.1. Taxonomy (NCBI): domain Eukaryota; kingdom Metazoa; phylum Chordata; class Aves; order Passeriformes; family Rhinocryptidae; genus Acropternis; species Acropternis orthonyx. Next base: position 11,924,185 of record JAWWEU010000005.1, read on the forward strand.
AATTATAGAAACTACATATAGGATACTGAAAATTTCTTTTCTCCCTCTCCTGACTAAAACCAAGATTAAAATGTTTCCCTGAGGAACCAAACTCTTGATAAATTTTTTCCCCAATGAGAAAACATTTAAAAAGATCAGAAAGGAATTAATGGAGTACTTATTCACTATAAATAATATATTTATGTTTGGATAAGTCCATTTTTTCCTCTCCCTCTTCGAAGGTAAATGAAGGTGGTGATGAAGAATCTGAAAATTCTCTGAAAGAATTCCGCCCTGGTAAACTCAGACTCAGTTTCGAGGAGATAGAAAGACAGAGGAGAGAAGAGGAAAAGAGGAAAGCAGAAGAGGAAGCAAGACGACGCATAGAAGAGGAGAAAAGAGCATTTGCTGAAGCAAGGAAGAACATGGTATGGTATTTTTGGTTTAGTGCATGATTTAATTTTTACCTAAGTTTCAAAAAACTGGAAAGAAGCTCTGGCAAAAAGCTTTAAATAGAGTTTGGAATATGTGCTTCAATTCCTTCATTAATTAGTTCACCTCACCACTTACTAGAACGTTAATGGGGCAAACTGATCATTTACCAAAAATCATCACAGAACAATCCCTCCTGACAGTAAGCCTAAAGGGGATTTCAACTAATGTAACCAAAACCAGAGATTCTATCCAATAGGTGTTATTATGCTAGATGCAACAACCTTGGAATGCAAAATGTTTTCACAAAGAGGGTTTGTTGTGTATTTTTTTGGGAAGAGCAATTCTTTCACAGCTCCAAGTTTATCTCCATACCTTTACAAGATGTCCACCAATCATCTCTTACAGCTGAAGCACAATTAATGGCATACTAGAAAAATGGCCCCTGCAAGTATGAATTATCCAGTTATCTGTGCCTCCTTAGGAATTAAACATTAAGAAGGCTGAACCCAGCTAACTGATGTTTTTAATGTTTGTTTGGAGAAATACAAAAACTAACTTTTCAGAACAATTTGTAATACGGGTTTTCCTTAGACAGATTTTTGTGATATGCAAGAAGTTCTAAAATTTGAGTTGATACTGAAGACAAATTTTCAGGGACATAGGACTGACACACTGACACATTGCCTAAAAGCAGAGAGAGACACCCAATTTCAGAGGGTGGCAACAATGTTGTTTGTAAAAAAAACCCCTAGAATGGAGCTCTTAAGTGTAGTCTTCATACTTATTTCAACGACTTCACATTTCAGCAGGCTTTTGGGTACAAGCCAGTTACTTATTGGTGGATATTAGGAAATACAATATTAAGTTACACAAATAAAAAGGAGAATTAAGTAGTGTTTGTTTCAAAAGGAAGGGTAGGACTTGCCAATACAGAACTGTGGATTAACCCAGTCATCGAGTAGCATCTTCCTATATACTTCTCTGTGGTTTAATTGTGGAAGAGCACCTGCTTGCCTAGTAACATTTTCTTAATCATTCAAAGCAATGCTTGGGAGAGAAATAAAAACTTTGCATGAGTACTAATATTGCTGGCAGTGCTCCCTCTGCCTGGAAACTGGGTCAAAGATAAGGCCTGTATGCTGACAGAGTACCTGGAAAAACTACAATGTAAACCTGTATTTGATATTGCACTGGAAAACAGCATCTGTGTGGACCTCAAAAGAAAGAAAATAGAACCTAAACCCACTTAAAGAAATGAGTGCTGCTGGACTTCTGCCATTACAACTTTCATGAAAAGTCAGCAGAGAACTAAGGGGAAGCAAAGAAAATATGTGCTGTCTTCTGTTTTTTCCTGTTTTCTTGAGAGACTTTTTTCAGCCTTAGTGTAGCAAGTGTCCTGGCAAGAAAAATCTAACTGATTAAACAGGGTTTAATCCATTAGATGCAGCAGAGAGAATTGCAATTGCAGACAGTGAAATTAGTTAGTAATAAAAAAAAAAACAAACCAAAAACAAATAACCAAACCAACCCTGAAAGTATATTTTCAGCACATATAGACTGGAAACAGTTTCCTGTTAATTAGAATCCTGAATACGAACACCATTTCTGAATACTTGTAACAGTACCTGTTTTTCTTATTTTCCACAGCTACATAATGTAGCAACAATGCAGATACGTCCTTAAAATGTTTAAAAGTATACTAGTTACCTCTTTCACAAGCAGTAAAACCTTACATGAAATTGTTACTCTAGAAACTTTTTCATGTTTATTCATTTGAATTTAGTTTTGTAAGGATACACACACAGAAGTGGTAGTATTGTTGCTGGAAAACACAAATGACACCTTTTTTTTTTTTTGGAAGGATCTCCGTATTTCACAGTTGCCTGTGCAAACTTTATTCCATGCTTCCCACCATCACTCTGATCACTTCCAGACTGAAGCAGTGATCTTTCATTCCCATCAGTCTCCTTCTATTGGAGACTGCAAAAAGAACCTGTCTTAGCACAAAGAATAAAGAAATACCTCTACTTTCTCTCAATCTGTTTGCCCTCTGAATATTGGCTGACTGTGCTGCAAACTGTGATTGTTACAGGAATGTTTCTCACTACCAACTGTTCCCACTTTGCAGGAAAAAAAAGAGTGTGGCCTTATTTCACAAAATATGGCTAAAGTATTTACTGAACTAATGGCAAGGGTTCTGTACATCACACGACTCAGCTGAATCCTTGCATTTTTTAACCAGGAATAAGTTGGCTCACTGTCTTTTCATAACTTAATAAGTCAGAAATGCAGAGCAACAGCTTTAGTGTTTGCTCACATGCACAGCTTTTAAACACATGTGGGTAAATTCGGAGTTAATGCTCCTCCAGATCACTTAGGTTCTGAATCTTCTTGAAGTGACAAGCATATGGACTAATGTATCACAAGCAAGACATTTTCATGTTTCTTTGCTAATTTAAGCATGGTTAGACTTCAAAAACTGTGTGGAATTGTTTTCACTAAAGGAAATAGTTTACAGCTTTGTTTTTAGACTTCATTTTTCTTTAACACAACTTCAACAAATATGCTCATATTACACAAATGAAGAATGGACAGAATAGTGGGGCTGAAATCCAATGGTAAGCTTACTCAAGATGGAAAATCTGAAGGGTATCTATAGTAAATAGAAGAATTTGAGTGGAATTGGGCTGAAAAAACTACTGAAAGAGCTGTGGCAGATAAAAGGGATATAGGCAAAGTAGATCAAGACAGTGGTATGAACTGGGCTGGCACCAACAGCAGCTCAAGGTGTGGGTTGCAATGGCAGTAAGCAGCAATGAAGAGGAAGTGCCAAAGACACTTAAAAAATGTTTCTGTTCTTTTATTGTCAAAACACTTTCTCAAATGAAAATTTTCTTCTTCAACTGTTTCTAGCATTTGACTGCTTACTGCTGTTGGGAGTGCCTACAATTTAGGGCACACTGAGCTCCTCCATGTTTGCCACAGGGCTTCTCAAACATGCGCTGATTAAACAGTGCCAAAAGCTGCATCACCACAGAGTTCTAGGTCAGTACCTGACCTCATCTCACATTTACCTACAAAACACTCCTGTTGAGACAATCTCTCTTAGTACGTTTAAGTAGTTACATGCACAAACAAACATTCATGTAAGTTTTATCAAGAAGTTATTTTAAACTTGCTGTGTAACTCAAGACTGTCACTACTGGCTGTTTTTGTAGCATACAGCTTCGTATTTTAGTAATGCTTTACTTCAGTCTGATAAAATATTACTTCTTACACTTCCTGCTTTGGAAGTAATGAAAACTGCCTTTCCTAGGCCCTTCCATCTTATGAATTAGTCTACAAGATACACAACTTCTCCTAAATACCCAACTAAGCCTAACCCTTCCCTGAAACCAGAGACAAGGACAGGGAAAGGAGGAAATCCTTGCTGGTGGGTTGTATATATTGATAAATTGGCAACATAACTTAGTATAAACAATTTGTGCACAAGAAGTTTCTCCTGAAAATTCTGTTCAGTTATCCTTACTGGGAATACTAATACTGATTAAGATCAGGAATATAATTCAGTTTGCTTAAAACCAGGATTACAGATAAATGTACTTCAGTGTTAAGAGCAATGACTTTTAAACACACTTTGTTTAATGATAGTCTGAAGTCAACAAGAATGAACTGCTTCAGGTCCTAAAGGTGCATAATACAGGGCATCCGCCCCATCATCTGGCAGAAAATACTTCATTTTAATAAGCACCTTCATCCTCACTGAAGTTTAGCATTGTAGCTAAAGTTAAATACAAAACCACAAACCCACAACATTAGAGGAATACCCACATTGTCACAGTGCATCCTCCTGTACTGGGGCAGATGTGACAGTCAGTTATCTTCACGTAGTAGAAGCATCTGAGCAATGCTGTGAGGTCATCACAGGTATCATTAATGCTCTGAATTTCCAGCAGGTGCTGGATGATGAATCACCAGAAATGTTTAAAACATTTTCTCAAGAATCTCTCATACCTGGCAAACTGGAAATTAATTTTGAGGAGTTGCTGAGACAAAAAATGGAAGAAGAAAAGAGACGCACAGAAGAAGAGCGCAGGCAAAAGTTGGAAATGGAAAGGCAAGAATTCCAACAGTTGAGACAAGAAATGGGAGAGGTTTGTACATCAAACAAGATGTTAGGCATGCTCTGAATAAAATAGATAGGTTCAGTTATTAAAATCTCTGACTGTAGCTAAAAGTTCCATTAAAAGAAATTTTAAATAAACACGTTCAATGTTATGTGAAAAGGAGGAGAAATAGAAACCCATATTTTTAAAACATTATATATGATGACATTTTTATCACTAATCTACCTGGAAACTGTTTTTATCTCTTGCCACCTTTAAAGTAAAACAGTTTCAAATTTGTAATTCTATTTTGCAGTCACTTCTGAAAGTCTCTAGAATATTACCAAAATTATTAGACAATATTTACAGTATTGGGAAAACAGAAGTATCTAGTTCCCAAATGAAAGTACAAAAATAAAGGTAGGAAAGAGCAAAATTCTTGCTTTTCCTCTGGCAAATACTGTGTTAACTAAGAGAAAAGAATTAGCGTGCTTTTTCTAATTGGTACATCAAGGGTTTGAAGACTGTCACAGTTGATATTAAAAGTTACACAGAAAACTTGCTTTACATTCCAAATGTTTTAAATGTCACATTCATGAACTTTACACTTCAATTTGGCTGTGGGTGGCAATTCTCTGTTGTTCCCTTTTGAACATTAGAGGACTATGTTATTTTTTTTGTTAAGCAAAGCATGAGCAAGTAACAGAGACTGCAGCTTGTGTTCTCACGCAATCCTAGGGAAGGGAGAGACAGGGACATCCAGCTAAAATCCATGTACACCTTTGCCATCAGCCACAGGTCATAAAAGGAGGGACAAAAATACCACCAATTGCAGCTTCCGAAGTGCTTTGACTACAGGATCCAGAGCTGCCCTTTCTTTTTCAACCATGGCATCCTGAAATGTCATTTGCTTTTTACTGAATTAAAAAAAAAAAAAAAGGTGAATAATTTTTTAAGCAAAATAGCTGTATTTTAGAAGATTATTTTGTATCATATTGAAAGTAAGTTATCCAGAATCCTTAATTCACCTCTACTAAGTGTTTGTATTGGTGGGTGTCTGGTTTTCCAAGTCTGTGATGGGTGGTTTATTGACAGCAACCCTTGAACAAAGGGTATTTTAAAAGATATTTCATAAGATATTTTAAAATCTGTAGCTAGTTGAGATGTGATACCAGTGCAGTCATCAGAACAGGGAGGAAAAAAATACACTCTACTGATTTCAAGTAACTAATGGAACTGCAGTGTATTAAGTTATACCTATCTGTGGGGAGAATGGGTAGTAAAAATAATTAGGGCCTTTTCCATCTTATTCATTCTGTAATTTCTGAACAGCTGGAAGAAGAGTGTGAAACTTTTGAGCTAAGCAAAGAATATGAAGAACTAATAAAGCTAAAAAGAAGTGGTTCTATTCAGGCAAAGAACTTAAAAAGCAAGTTTGAAAAAATAGGACAGCTGTCTCAAGAAGAAATACAGAAGAAGATTGAAGAAGAGCGAGCAAAGAGAAGAGCAATGGATGAAGAAATAAGAGAAAGGGAAGCTGAAAAATTTCAAGAGGTAATTCCATTGTATATGTTAATGACATACTTAACTAGCACACTAATGATCCAAAGTGGACAATGCTGGTGCTTTCATCAAATTTTGCTGTATTTCTAAAATTATGTTTTCCCTTCTTTCCTGTTCTCTCCTTTGGATGCTTGAGGATATCTCACCTCAGCATCCTTAAAGGAAACAGCAACAGTCATCTGGTCAATCAGATCTATTTTTCTGCTCGAAGTCCTCAATTCAGCATCTTAACCTGAAACCTGCCAGCTTGAGGGTTTAAAACATTCCTGAGAATTATCTATTACCACTTGAATTGGTTCTTCTTCTGTACTAATTCATTCTCCACCGCATGAATTAAATAAAAACCACTACAAAAACCAAACAGTATCATTTGAAGATCAAGTCTTTTTACCATGTTTACTCATTCCTCAGGGTAGAGCAAAAGAGGATGCTTACTTCTCTGTACTTAAACTGGAACCTCGCATTTTTTCAGTGGGGAAAAAACAAGAGCTGTCAGTCTAGACAATGAACACAATGGTTTGTGACCCAAAAGCCCAGTGGGAGCTTTTGTGACATAATTACGCAGCAGTGCACAATACTATTAATGGCAGTAATCTTGCTCTGAGCCTCATTTGGGCTCTTCTCCACAGCAGTCACTTCTGCATCAACTCAAAGCCTGCCTTTTATTTTCGAGCTTTTAATTTAATGATTGACACCAACTATTTCCATAAGATCAACCTTATGTGATCAGTGCTGAACCTACGCTACCAATCATGGCATAAAACACAAGTCACTGAGGATTTACCATTGCCAGGAAGTATTAAACTTCTATATGCACAAACTAAGGAGTATTTTCTGCCTATCACTTTTGAAATTACTTTTGCAAATATTTTGCCCTATCCTGGGATAAACTATTATGAGACTTGAACTTGGACCCAACATTAAACAAACCTGAGAAAACAGGACTGCGTGGCTTTGCTTAGTTAAAAAGAGCTGTGGGAACACAACCAGTTTTACTACTGTACACATATAGAAGGTAATAAATGAGTTAAGTCCTACTTCTGATTTTTTTCCCCAAGGACGATGATGTAGATGTGAGACCAGCCAAGAAATCTGAGGCTCCATTTACTCATAAAGTAAACATGAAAGCCCGTTTTGAGCAAATGGCAAGAGCCAGGGAAGAGGAGGAACAGAGGAGGATCGAGGAGCAGAAATTACTACGCATGCAGTTTGAACAAAAAGAAATTGATGCAGCGTTACAGAAGGTATAAATTACAAAATAATATTCCCAAGTGTCATTTACTTTAGCTTCTGATTACCATTGATGCCAACATGACCAGAGATACAAAAGGAACATTTTACTTGTTTTAGCAGCTGCTGGGAATTGCTGCAATACTGTAAGTAATATAAAATTACATTTTGTGTTTTCCCTTCATGGAGTTAAAGAATGGTTTGGGTTGTAAGGGATCTTGAAGATTATGTGGTTCTGACCCTCTGACATGGGAGGGGTTGACTCTCAGCCCAGGCTGCTCAAAGCCCCATCCAACCTGGCCTGGAACACTTAGAGAAGAGCACAAGAGACACTGCAAAGGAAGGTCAAGGCATGCCTTGAATAGTCTGCAAACAGAATCTGCATTCATGTCTGTATTTTACACCAAGATTCCAGCCTCATTAAAATGCATTTCACTGCCTGTTGCATATCCAGATTCAGTGCATTATGTTACCTAGTAATGACAGGTGCGGCATTTCCCCTTCTCAGAAACACAGTAACTTTTCTGTAATCAACTATGTATCACTAGCAGTCATAGTGCTATTGCCACTTTAAATGTTCTAAATTAACTTACTTTAAAACAGAAAAGAGAAGAAGAAGAAGAAGAAGAGGGAAGCATTATTAATGGTTCTACTTGTGAAGATGAGGAGGATCAAGCTCGATCTGGAGCTCCCTGGTTCAAGAAGTCACTGAAAAACACATCAGTTGTTGATGGCGAGCCAGTGAGATTTACAGTTAAAATTACTGGAGAACCAAAACCTGAAGTTACATGGTGGTTTGAGGGAGAAATGCTGCAGGACTCTGAGGACTATCAATATATTGAAAGAGGAGAAACCTATTGCCTTTACTTGCCAGAAACCTTCCCAGAAGATGAAGGGGAATATATGTGTAAAGCAGTCAACAACAGAGGCTCAGCTGCTAGCACCTGTATTCTCACCATCGAAAGTAAGAGTTAGCATTTTAATTTGCTGAATTCTCAGTCTTCTTGCATCTTTCCTGTTACGAAAAATCTAATTACCTTTTTCTCTTAACCCTTCTTGTATTTTCTAGCTGATGACTACTAATGCTCTACTTTAGCTGGAATCTTTCTTCCCCTCAACTTTCTTACTGCATCATCTCTTTCTCTGATGGGGCCAACTAAAGCAAGCAAGGATATACATTAATTTGTCATTCCTGCATCAGATAAGAATAACCTTCAAATTATGACTGTCTGGGTTCCCTACTCAATGCAAAAATTAGTATGAAGGAATCAATGTATGAAAGATCAACTAAAGGAAAAAGCTGAATTATAATAGTGCTCCCCCATCTGAAGACCAACTGTTGTGTAATAGAATAAAGCCGAGTACACAATCTGGAAACTTGTGTCGTAGTGTAAATCTATTGGTACATTTTTGCATGAGTACTGAATATTTAAGCTGTTTTACTTATCCCAGAGGCACCAAACTGGTAAAAGGAAGTACTTATTGATGATTTTCAAAAACCAAGTGTACTATTTTTAAAGAATAAAAGATTACCTAACTGCTAACCATTGTTATTTTGTTTCAAAGAGCATTACTTCTTGTTTTAAAATGGGCTTGCATATAAAGTGTTATGCTCTGATCAACCTATGCAGTTGACAATACTAAGGAAAAAACCATCTCCCTTAGGTTCACAGTAGTCTTCATAGTACCAACACTGTCTTGGAAAACTCCTTTTTGGTTGATTAAATGATGGAGGGACAGTGGTGACATCTATTATTGACTTACATTTTAAGTTGGTAAGCATGCTTTAAGAAAACCTTTTTCAGAAATTCCTGGGTTTTTTAATCTTACTGCAATAAATTTATTGCCACATCTCTAAACACTGTCTTAAGGCTACTGGACTATTTTTCTCTCAAACATCTTGACATCAGCACTTACGTCACTGTGCTAGTACCATTTAGCGATTCAGATTCAGCTTCTATAGGAGCAGCTTTACAAAAAAGTGCCATGTTTTAAATCAAAAAACATGTGTATAGGCCTTGACATAAAGACAAGACAAGCTGCAGTAAATTAAATTTATGCAGTCATTTCAAAAAGAAATATTCCTGTGGCACAATCTGCCGACTGGTCTTTGTACAGTTCCCTACTGAAAGTTCAGTCTTTTGCCTCAATAGAAAATGGTAATGAGCTGCACCATGTTTTCAATTAATATTTCCCCCAACAGCCACATAAACATTTTTACTTCATTTCATGTGGATGATGTTCATTCACAGAAGTACTAGCTGCTGCAACAGTTTTCCTCTGAAGCTGTTATTTCAAACTAACACATGGACAGGAGCATAAAAGAAGACAAAAACATTGCTATTATTATCCATCAGTTTACATTTATTGAGAAAAACCATACAAAAACCATTATACAGTTAATGTGTACCCATATTACATACAATGTCAATGCAAGCTCAAAACCACATTTTTGTAAAGCATTCAATTTACCTCAAGTCCAAGCTGCATCTCCCTAAGACACTGTTCCCATCACAGTTGCCTTTTAAAGCCAATCTTCTTTTTACACACGGGTAGTTTCTGCAGAGAACACTTTTCTCAGGACGAAAAGGCATTTCACATGCACTCAAGAGAAATATTTGTGCATACAAAAGAGTTTCATAAGCTAATACTAGGGAAGAGGGAATCCTGTCAATTGTATGCTTTCTGAGAAAGCCCAGTCTTCCCTTCCTCCCCCCACTTCCAGAAAAAAGGCAAAAAAAAAAAAAAACTTTTAGCATGCAATGGAAAACTTAAGAATTACTCTGGAAGACAATAGGGGAGAAACAGTTTCTACCATCCAATAAAATACCACTAGAAAAAGATGAAATACCTCAAGATTAGGCTGTGCAAGTGAATCATGATCCTGTCTGCCTGGACAAGTGAAACAGATGACTTATGATCAAGCTACACTGAAGATTATCTACCCGGTATTTTATTTCGTGTCCTAAGAAGTATAGGCTGCAGAAGGTAATACAAAACTGCTTTTCCTACTTGGAACATTATGCTTACTTTTTAAACTTTTTATACTCGTCACATTCTACTTAATTTTTGGGACACTGAAGGGTGTGGGTAGGGTAAGTGGGAAACATTTCAAGACACCTTTTTGACAAGTTCACTGCATTTCTAAGGAAGTCCAGTTATCTTGGCTATTGGAGAACTCCAATAATCTACTGTTTTCCCAAGAGCTATGTGTTTGGAGAGAGTTCAAAAATAAACACTAAGCACAAAACAGCACGCCTGTAAGGCCAGCAGTGAGAAAGTTGGAAGTCATGCACCTCAAATGCTACACACAAGAACATCTCACCTTCCACACACTAGCAACATCCCAATACAATGGCTTTTTCTTCTCTATCTCTTCCCACAGGCTAAATTAACACTTGAAAGATTGTTCAAGATATTTTAGGAGCAACAGTTGAAGAAAAAAGTACCTTGTAAAAAGGAAGTGAACGAATGACTCACCACCACACTAAATTCACAGTATCAAAATCCAAATGGAACACACACCTAACCTTTTCTCATGTCAAAAATGAAGTTACATGTTAAACTACAGATGAAATACTAAGTAGCTTGAGAAACTGAAGCACAACTATTAATCTCATTCAAAAATTAACTTGGCTGTTTAGAAGAATATGAAGTAAAATAGATGGTTTATATTATTCAATCACAGTTTAAAAAACGTAACAGATTATGGAACATTTATGGTCAAACAAAGAATACTTTAAAGAATGAAAAGTGATCAAAACAAAAATTATACCCTACACCGTTATGTATGGGATACATTTCAAATCTGTTATGTTTTTGCCAATTTTACCTTCCACATGGAGCCCTTCTATGGTCCATGCTCATCGGCTCACCAATGGCATACACTCAAAGGATTCCTCTTTACTGGTAGTAACTATCTCAGGACCTGATTCTATGAGCTATGATTTGGTGCTTGCAGCATCTTCAGCACTGTGTGTGAAAATGAAGGCAGCATTTTTGAGTATTTTTCTTTGATGTACAGATAAGCAGGACTTTTGAAAGAGGAGCAGCACATTTTAGAAACAGAATAATGAACAAAAACCCGAAGATGCTGCTTTATGTTAAGCTAAAAAAAAAAAAAAAACCAACAAAAACTCACAACAAAAACCTGTACCAGACCATCTAGAAGACAAATAACATTTTATACTATCAAAATATACAGCAATTCAGTTAAAGTATCAAGAAACAGGATACACTGACTGCTATATTGACAAAATAGAATTTGCTGTACTGTTAACATTTAATTGGTGCACATGCTTTTTCAGTTAAAACATACTAATCTCAAACTCCAGCATCTGTTTTCCTACCATGTCAAATATGAATAAGCAAACTAAGTTATCTAAAGATTCCACTAACACACTATAACTGTAAGACAAGTTATCGAGTTCAGTGATAATAAACAAGAAGTCATATTCTTTACATTTAAGTCTTATGGGTTTAAGCGGGAATAGTGTCCTATTATAAAAAAACATTTGTGAAGGCTGTTGACATTTCTAACCAAAGTAATTCCTGCATATTTTAAAGGCTTTGATTCTTTAATTGCAACAATTAGCTATTTGAGGAAAAATAATGAAAATTACTTATTCTGATCAAGTTTAATTACTGCAATCTAATAATCTTTTCTTAAAAAAAAAAAGAAAAAAGAAAAAATACATATTTACCTAGAAATATAAACAGTTGTTTAAAAACTTAAAGACTTTCCACTGAAATGGAACCATGAGTAACAATGCATTTGGGGAAGCAGCAGATTGCTTTTCAATACACAACCACAAAGATCTCACAGGGACAACATTAATGTACTGAAATATATTAATTTATATACTTCCTTAGGTTGTGCTTACCTGTTGCTTTTTTGCAGCAGAACCTAAGGTGGAAGGTCTGGGAAGGCACTGTGAAGTATAAATAATTGCACTGTTTGCAATTAATAAAGATTTTATACCTTAAATGAATCAAAATCAACAGCCTCCATTTTGTGACTGATAAAGAATCCAGTGAATTTAGTTTTGCTCAGTTTAGTACATAATAAATGCACCACTCTGTAAGGTTATCTATAAAATACCATGCAAAATACCTGAACTATTAAACTTAAACCCTACACTAAAGATAGCAAATACTGTCCTAGCCTTTCTCAAGCTACCAGCATAAATCCTACTTTTAAAAGGGATAAAAATAATTCCTTCTATTTCTACAGCACAATACATACATTGCTGATTACCTGAATAAACTACTTCAGTTTTCAAGCCTTAACTTTTACTTCTCTGTGCAGCCACCCTAAAAAAATTTATTCTCAAAGCAACAACATGGTGTTCCAAAAAATAAATCAATTAACAGTTACAGAATTATTTAAAACATACCTACATCACAACATAACTGCAAACTATCTGAAGACAAAGACAACTTCTGTCTAACAAGTGGTTCCAAAGACTTCAATGTTACGATATGCATACTTTAAAACACTGAATGACAGCTGTCTCAAGAGTACTAATGAAAAAAACTATTACTCAGATAAACAGAAACATGGATTTTCTTTAGCTATTGCTAGAAGTTTCAGGAATACTTACCCACAAAACTCATATTATGTGTATGTATAGATAAGCAAACCTATGTTTGTGAATTAAGAAGCAATTATGATTTCCTACGATATCAGCACTGTATTCCAACATAATAGTCACACAAGTACGGCATTTTCATTATGTGGAACATTGACAAAAAGATACTGTTGCAGTTCATCAATTTGTCATTCTGATGTACTTACAGTGCAATGCTCCTTGAAGGAACAATCAAGGATGATACACAGCACAGTCCTCCTCACCCCTATAGAGCTAGTTCTATACTGGCTGGATCAAACCTGCACTTCAACAGACAATGGCAAGACAGACTGTAGTGCATGTAATCTAATATATGCAAAGAGCCAATAAATATGCAAAGAGCAAACACAGGATTTCAAGAGCATCAGCTTTTTAGTATGATCATTAGAGCAATAAGAAGTTTCAAGTATATATAAAAAAATAATCAGTTGATTCAAATACTTGTTAACAAAAACAAGTTATCTGCTCTGCAGGAAGTTCTCAACCACTCCCACCACTCAAACAAAACAGCGGTTTTAAGGACAGATGCAATTTTTCTAACTACTATGCATACCACATTGACTTTTCTACACTGAATTTTGAAGTGGACTACTTTAAACTGAAGGCTTATGCACATTACACTTAAAGTAAGTTTTACAACTAGTCTGAAAAAATCCATAAAATAGTTATGCAGGAACAGTTTTGAAGTACTCAATCAAAAACAAAAGTTATCTGTTATAGCAGCTGCACAGGTCTGAAACAGTGGTCATGTATAAAGGAAAATTTCACTGTTAATGCAATGGAAGTATGCCAAAAGATCATCTTAAACACATGCAGTTTTAATCAAATAGAAAGAAAATTAAGGTATCAAGATTACTGGTGCTAGGCAGCAAAATACAATGAATGAAAGAAATCCTCCATCTACCACTATTCTGCAAGAGGGGAAAAACATGCTAACGACAAGTTTTTAAACTCAATAAAGTTTCACGGGGGAAAAAGAAACCAACTGATTTGTGCACAGGTACCTTGATTCAGCGTTGTAAATCAATCCTATAATTCTGCATATACCCACATATCCAACTTACCGACACAGGAGGTTTCATATTATTTATTGTAAAGCACAAAACAGGCATTTTAAAAGTGATAAAGTATACATTGAAAAAGTACATTTATATCACAAAGCATCAACCACATAATTGCAAATACATTTGCTGGAATGTGTACATCTACACTAATACTAAAAACAAACCATTTTTTCATTTCTACACAGAAATATTACCTCCTATCAGTAGTGATAGATATTTTGTACATTTTCAAAAACACTATTTTTTTTTAAACCAAAATTAAGATCTTCATCAAGGCGTCTGCATCCATACATTTAACAAAGGTTTTTTCCCCCACACAATGAAGCAAATACTGTATTGTCCACTTCTTATTATTGGCCCTGTGCAGAAGAGATACATAAGAGATACACAAAAAGTTAAAGAAAATCCTTTAAATCGAGCTAACTCAGGAGTGAAGCCTTTAAGAAAGAAAAATTGGTTAATGTAAATGGTGGTGGCTTCTTGCATGGTTTTCAAAACCCTGGGAGGAGAAAATTTTTCTTTAAAAAAAAAAAACCAACATAATCACCAAACATATGGATAGATACGAAACTCAAGTTATCAGGTAAACAAAGTCATCTACTAATTATTCTCATAGCTATTTCACTAGAAAAAAAGATGCATACTCCAAAGCAACAAAGCAGGAGACATGCAAAAAAATATCTAACAACCACTGAAACGGAAGCCAGCCAAAAAACACTTTAACACTCTACCTGTGGTGCTGGAGGATGTTGTGGCATTCCCTGTGGACTCGTCTGGGCATAATACGCTGCCTGTTGCCTGTAGTACTCGGCCCATGCTGCACTGTAATCTGGCTGACCGCCTGGAGGAGCCCCGGCAGGGGCAGGAACAGCTTGACCTACAAGTAATTAAAATTACAGTTTTGTTGTTGCAACAGAAATGAGAAAACTTCAAAATCTTCCTGCCTAACCAACATCACCTAGCAATAGTCCTCCAAGGCTTTTGAATAAACTTGTGCCTGCTTTCTTTTAACCTAACTACTAATCCTATTGTTTTAATGTAATGATTCCCATGTATAGCAAAACTGAGGAACCACAAGGACAGTTTTTTCTGCCTCTTGATTCATATTCATGAATTTTTAAAGACTGCTGACCTAAACAAAAGTAGCATTTAAATACACATCAAGAGGCAAACCTTTTTTAATCCACCTAGACTGATTTTACCTTATTTTACAGACTGCATTCACAAGCTCAGCAGATGTCAATTCATATACCCCCAGAATTCTGGCATCCTTCATGCAATTGCTAGGACACTGCAGATTACATTTTTCAACAAGAGCATTAATTTTTGTAAACATTCACCCCACCATAGAATAGTCCTGAAACAAACTTCTTCCAACCTTTGCGAAAGCTCCAATCCTGTGGAAATAAGTGAATACACACACATGTACACACATGCTCTCCCAGACTTAGAGCTCCGAACCACTGATCCTTTCAACAAAATCACCTGGCAGATTAAAAACTAAGAGTGACAGACTAATACGCAAGGACTCTTTAGCATATAAAAAAACCCAAACCAAACACCAAAAAAAATTACAGCCAACCTTTCAGGACCTCAGTCATGCTGTTCTGCCAAGATTTGTCACAGATAGCTTCACCTCCTTTTTCCCTGACTTCAGAGACATCAAATACACCCCACTGAGTACCACTATCTTCTTTGCCCTTTTTTATCTGAGTTTTTGCAGTTACTACTGCAGAACGCACATGACTATAAGCAAAGCAACATTCTCTATCCTCTGCCTAAACATCTGTCCTCAAATATGTGCCTGCATCCAGACAGAAGAGTTTTATATTGAACGCTTCATTTTCAGTTTCCAAAATACAAGTTTTATTACTGTGATATGACATTTTTGGTTTACGTTCTTAAAGGCTTCTTTTTTCATATCAAGTTTTACAGTCATGATACTATCAGAAACCCACCTCCTCTTGTTTTTTCTAGGATGCTAGGAAAAGAAAACCACAACCAACAAAATCCAACCACCACATCCAATCACCCTCCAGCAATTAAACCCAAGCAAAATGCAAGCCTACACTCTGTAAAATTCCATGTGTAACAAACTTGTGTTCTGAAAGTGGGGCAGCTTCCATATGATGAGGGCTGAAAGTTTTCAATACTACTTGAAACCACCCCACCTTTTATTTTAATAAAAGACCACTGAGCAGCCTTCTGGGGAACATGTGTATCAAAGACCCTAATGAACTGTTTTCTAGGGTATCAGGCAGGTTGGTTTTGTTTTGTTGTTTTAAAATACTGTAACACAGAAAATTCCCATGAAGAATGCTAGCTATTCACACTCCTCCTCTACACATGTGTAGTCTTCAAATCCTCTCAAAAACATTAAGTGTGAGCAGATAATATGAACACTTGGCAAAGCACTATCCTGAAAGCCATCAGAATACAATCTTCCATTTTCCACCATCTATAAAACTTACATAATTTTTCCACTTACACTGTAGATAAGTTACAAAAACCCATCCACATGTTTTGGGTTATACCATAAAGCAATTGTTTTCCTAGAACTTACTTCAGTGTCTTCAAATCTTTAGAGATGTAATCACATTTTACACCTTGTAATTTACCACAACTTACACTTCTGCATAATTATTTTACCAAAAAATATCTTCAATATGATTACAAATTATCCCAGGATACATTTTCCCCAAGTTCACTATTAATATAATTACTTATAAATTACAGTCAGCAGAACTGAATGCCAAAGCTAAAGGATTTTTTTCTGCATTACAATTCAAGAATGTTCTGACATTCAGGCACCTATTTCAAGGCCTCATTCAAGTAACGAATACAGCAAATTTAACATCAACTCAGAGATGTCAAACTGGACTTATGTCCTGAAATGCGTTAGTATTTTAGGTGCACTGTTCCCCTACTAAGTAGTGTGAGTAATTCTGAACCTACACATGGAATTATGCAGTTTAGTCCAAACCTCCCTTCAGTGCATGGAATCAAAATTCAACTGGAACACTAAGACTGATAAACTACATATACAAAGGAAATACAAGAAACACCTCCCCATTAAGGAGGACTAAGAAAGAAAATGCCAGCAGATTTACAGCCTAACATTATCAAGATTCTACTAAGGGAAAATTGCTTGTCTTTTAAGAACTGGTTTCACTGTTTTATTAGGGAATCCCTTAACTGTAAGTCAAGCCCACAATACACAGGAATGACTTTAAATGATAAATTTACAAATTCCAATAGTGATGTATAAGTAATTTACTAAAAAATGACTTCATGTTTCGAGGGAACTGTTATCCCTGAGAAATTTTTATGGTCCAGTTACACAAATCTTTATTTTAGATTTTGTACAGAAAAATAAAAATACTGTGTCTCCAATTCAAGGTAACAGCATCTCTAGATCTTCAAAAGCTAAAGTACTGTCTTGTTATCTGGTAATACTGAAGAGAAACGTTTAAATTTTCTTGATTTATGAAGTATTACCAGTGTGCATGAGTAATTTCACTAGCTCTTCAGTCTTATGTTTAATTGTGTTTGGCACTCAAAGCAATAGTCCCTAAGACAAGGGTTTGAGAAAGGAGATGGACTTTGCCACTACATTTGTGATTTGGAAAACAGATTATTTACAAGTCACAGTGAAGTGTTCTCTGTGATCACTCATATCACACTAGCAGGAAGCCACTTTGGAAAACAGTATAATTGTTTAGATGGGCATATTCAGGAGTGTTTTAGTGTTTTCAGATCACTCATACTTGACTAAATATGACAAAATCCAGAACACCAACTGCAGTATCCCATGCATTTTGTTCAGCTCAGTACTGTTACCCTCAGAAGCTTGCCACAAGGACTATCCAAAGAGTTTTCTTTGGCAGCAAAAACAAAGCTTATAGGGCTCAGCAAGTCAAAGTTTCAGTTCAGTTCTCCCCAACAGCAGTTGGTGTCCTTACCTGTGCTGTGAAAAATCCAAAAGAGTCGTCAAAGAGCGAGTGACTTGGAATTCCTACCTTCCCCCTTCAGCATAAGTTAACAGAGACAGATTACAGTACTGCAGGAAGCACAAACAGCACTTGAGAGCCCAGGGACCACACAAAATTGCTGCTGGACACCCTTGCTGTTCCTCAGGACTTCTACTACTTAATATTGTTGTTAATGAGATGGGGAGAACCACCACCATTTACTATTAAATCAGCTCTGGCTGAATTCCTCTTTTCTAAGTGGATCTTAAGAGAAATGGTATCTACCACAGGAAGAATCTGAAGCAAAATGTTCTCATGATTTGCAGTCAAGTTATACAACCCCAGACACCAAGAGCTCTCCTTCGGGCAAAGGACTCAATCCAAACTATAAAAAGAAATTAAGATCAGAACTGCCCTCTTGTTTTTTATCTTTATTTGATTGTATTTGGCACTTTTTAAATTTTGCATTTTAACAGCAACTATTTTTATCTCCCATTTTTTTTTTCTCAGATCATACTCTGCTTTAGAATTGCTCCCAGAAACTATCCCAACACCTTCTGACTAGCTATTATTTAATCAGAGCAAATGCATGACTAGTGCAACCCAGACTCTGCTTTCCAGAGATAGCAAATTAGAAAGACAGCAGAATCCCTGCCAACAAATTATATTATTTTTAAATAGACAGTGAAAAACACCCACATCTTTGCATTTAAGAATGTGAGCTGAACCAGCAGAGACAATAAAGCGAAAAGAGATAGTTAAATTAATTAGGAAGAAGGAAAATGTCACATCTTGGAAATCAGGTGTTTAGGAGTTCTCTTGTAATTTTCTTTGTCTGATACACAACTCTTAAAGTAAATAATTGTAATATATTTTCTGTTTCATCACTTCTGCTATGCCAAAATAGTTATGTCTTAGCAAGTAATTTGAGATCAACACGGTAGAAGGTTGTTAAGAGGAATTAAGCATCCTATTATTCTTAAATCTAAATGCTTTTAATATTCCATGAGAAAACTGAGTGTAGTTGGAAGAGGACGAAACAGCCCCCCAACCCTTCCATGCAAAAAAACACATAGCCAAACTAGGAGCTGTTGTGTGTCTGGTCAAAGCTCTGGCATTCATAAGCCCCTAATGCTCAGTAAACAAGATCTACATCAACTACAGGATCCATGGGAGGACCCTGCAGACTTAACACTGACCTTACCAAGATTTAAAAGACGGGGGCACCTTCTGCTGATGCACAAAGGCCACATACTCTTTCCTTATACAGAAAATGATGAAATAATCAACTCAATTAGCAAATTGATTTCATTTTTGTAAATCAGCTCAAGCAAAATATTTGAGAAAAAGCCAGCAACAACATACAACCTGAAATTTAAACACAGCACTAAAGTGTTGCAAAGCTAATGCTATTTAAAAAAGGGCACTATATAAATGAAAGCTAATTATGATGTATTTGTGTCCTGGAACATAGAAAGGAAGTTACAAGAAAAAGAAAATCACAGGTAAGCTGAAGAGCATTAGGAAACAACTACTAAACACGAAAAAGCAACAGCTTCATAAAGTAGATCAAAGTTGAGTTCCAAAACTTTAGGAAATACACTTTAAAAGACTCAGATTGAAATATTTAATAAATGTTGTTTTCCAAGGATCAAATACAGACATCTCATTAAGTATAAAGTATTTTTGTAAAGCAATTACCAGCAAGAGTACCATTAAATACCTTAAATACAACATGAAATTTAAGTCTGTTTTTCAGCAGGGCCTTTGTCAGTATATGGTTCAGAAGACACATGGACTGCATTTTAATTTTTTTGAGGTAAAAGAGCAAGCAAGACATGGAAGTCCCCTCAAAGTTTCCACAGTGCAACAACAGAAAAAAAAGCCCCTGGACACTTACCCATTTTTTTGTAGTACTCCTCCCAGGCCTTGGTATAGTCAACCTGCCCTGCTGGTGCTGGATTTGGCTGATCTCCTGAATTATATTAAAAATAGTAAAACTAAAACTACTGCAGTTTGTATCATCCATAATACAAACAATCAACTGAAATTTTCAGTAACAATCCCATATGACAACACTCCAATCTGACACTACAAACATTTGTGGTACAAGCTACTACAAACAAAGTATTAGTAAAAGATACCACAAAGAAACAAAGAAATGTTTGAAGTGTTTAGCATGCTTTCAAGATTCAGCAAATGCATACCACTCACAATACAAAATACTACCTAAAATTCAAGTGATAAGCCTCATTCAGGTATAACAGTTATAGTAACACAACTAAATACCACAACTGTAATTGTCCTAAGCACAATGAAAGTGATAGAACTGTTTAAGCAAGTAACAACCATTTTGACTTATGACTGATTGCTCTGTGGAGTCATTAAGTCAGTCCAAGATGCAGCAAAATTTACTTTGGAGCATATTGCAATATAAATTATTACCCTTACTACTGCTGAATTTAAGAAAAGCAATGTTTAAGGCTGTAAGCAATAGCTTTCAAAGAAAACCAACTACTTAAATAACTTTATCCAATACATGTAGACAACAGTAAAAAATAATT
Organism: Acropternis orthonyx; assembly: GCA_035583155.1. Classification (NCBI taxonomy): domain Eukaryota; kingdom Metazoa; phylum Chordata; class Aves; order Passeriformes; family Rhinocryptidae; genus Acropternis; species Acropternis orthonyx. Next base: position 11,944,727 of record JAWWEU010000005.1, read on the forward strand.
GGGGATTTACACCGTCAGCAATGAGAAATATGTCCATTTCACTAAACAGCTACCTTGTCCATTAGTTTGGGTTGTAGCTGGTCCACCAGGAGGGGCCGCAGGTGGTGGCTGTGCTTGCTGCTGATAATAGTGAGCATAATAAGCTGCCCACGCTGCTGAATTGGGATCTGTTCCTGGCTTACCTATGAAAACAGAATATAAGCACTTATAAAACTCGTACTACTATGAACAGAACGCTGTCTTCAATTAATCCTGTCCTACACATTTTTAATTTCCTCCAAGGAAAAATCCATCTAAACCACATATATCCTCTAAGTATTTTTTCTTTCTAGCACAAAGTTTTGATCAGGTTCCAGACCAGCATAGTGTACACAGTGTACTTCTATAGGTCTGGTGAGATAAAATAATTTTAGAATCCTTACTACTACAATGCCATTTATTAGTTTTTAAATGTGATAAGCAGAAACAGACCTTGCAAGTTTATTTAAACAGTCATGTTAATAAATGGTAGCAGCAATGAATCATTCTAGCATCAAACAATTTCAGTGGTTTTACTTTTGTTATAACCTCACGCTAATGGCACTGGCACCGGTGGAGGAGGCATGCCAAATACATATTTCTGAAATAGAAGAATACAAATCTTACTAGGTATTTGCAATGCATGTCACTTAAACTTTAAGGTAACAATCAAATACAGAAACACATAGCATGTTAAGAACCTAAATCCCCATACATGGCTATTAAGCATTACTGTTTACTTACAGCTTTTTAGTATAACAAATAATAGCAACACCTGCATCTTCTGCAGCTATCTCCTTGGTTCCTTATTTTTATCTATACCTAGGTAGATCAATGATGCTGTTTTCTAGAGTTTTATTTCTCTGTTTTTCACATACAGCCTTTAGGAATGGTTTATTCTTGCTGAATCACTGATTATATTACCAGATTGGCAATCCACAACACCTGAAAATCCACTATTAGAGAACATGTTTCATGTAACCATCATACATCTGCATACAATATTTGCATTCATAAAGAGTAAGAGTTTCTACATATAAATGCGACCAACAAGAAGAATTTCACATAAAGATATGGATGCAACATAGACTTTAGAAGAACTACACATGGGAATGGAAATACAATCCTCCCCAAACACAAAATAAGTAAGGCAGTGAATAATGAAAGAGAAGTCGTCCCCTGAAAAAGGCATTCAAGAAGAAATCCACATCAAATTAATACTAAATGAAATACTGTGACAAGAGTCAGATGTACCCACTTCAAATGCACACACTAATATCAGCATACAGAAAAAAATGAACACTATTTCCTTTTTAAATTACACTGCTGCCATCAACAATAGTGGATTTAAACTAACATGCACTATGTTCTAAGGTTACCTGCAAATATCAAATAAGCCATTGCTCAATTCCCCCCCTCCTTCCCCTCTACAGTAGAAAAACAAAAGAGAGAGATTCATTAAATTTCCAAAGAAATCTGACTGCAGTAACTAGCTCCACTTTCACGTGACAAGGGCAAGCATGGCTCTGGAGAAAGCACCTCTGGAAAAAAAACTAAAACAACCCATTTGTTACACTGAAAGGAGCAACTAAGTGAAAATTGTAGAGAATTCATCCAAGTAAATGCTAGTCAAAACAAACACCAACTTCAACTGTACATAGGAAAACATAATTAAATTTTTAAGATGAGTATTTATGAAAAAAAATGGTTACAAGACCATCAAGATGACATCAAGAGACTACTCGCCATTTTTTCTTACACATTTTTATGTAGATAAATTACTTCATGAGAAACTGAAATGGTGATACAGAACAGTCTGTAACATTTTAGCAGTGGTTTTGCATTAAATTATACTTCTGGTATGCTGAGACTTTAAGTCACTTTGAATCACTCTACATTTAAATAATGACAACAGGCATTTTTAAACACTAAACTGAATGCATGCAGAGCTACCTTTTGCAAAAGTTTGCTAACTGAAACCAGAGATGGTTCTTTGAAAAGACACAGTATCTGATAGACATTGTCTCTTTTTTCACTAGTGGAACCTGTGTCAGGAACAGTGGCTACCCATGAATATTTATTCCATTAATAACAAAAATAAAATTGAGATATTCTGGCTGAAGTTCTGAGGAAGCTCTCCTCAAACAAATGAGGTACAACAGACTCAAGCATCTAGCCTTACCATGCCTTCTGTGACTGCAGTTCCATTTGCCCATATGCTCTAGTCCAACCAAAGGGCGTAAACTTTAAGAAAAGCAGGATACTACAACTTTGGGAAGTTACAATCGAGTAAAAACTCCCAGTCTTGACAAAGATAATCAGAAATAGAAGAAATAGATTCTAAATTGATGTGTTTCAGAAGAGAATACAAACCTATTATAAGCAGAAGTTCAAAATACACAACCCTAACTAGTTTTACTGTAGTAACAGCAGTTCAACAGGTTTTATCCCTCAAAAGGGACTCAACAAAATATACCTCTATCAGACTGTGAGAAGCAATCCTCATAGGTCATAGGTCAACAAAAGCTAGAAACATAATACAGCATAAACTATGCAAAGACAGATCAGTGAGATTGTTTAAAACAAAATACAAAGTCATTTACCATCAGAGAAGAGAACACATTCTCATTAATGTAAAAACATCAATTGTACAAAAAGTGAATTGCACAAAATCAGTGAACCAAGACTCTTGCAAAAAATATCATAAATAGGGATGCAGTATCAATGACACTTGTAAAAACGCATATGCCAACTCCTAACAACTGAATTTCAACATCTCACAAGCAACATGTGGCAAGTGTAAAATGTAGGTAAACTCAGAAACAGTGAGGAAAAGTGTGAAAGACAGGAGCTTTTTAGATTTACCAGTGTAACACAAATGAACTGTGCAATGTATATACTTGTAAGGACAAAGTGGATGGACTCAAAGTATACCCACCCTACAGTATGACTGTGACATTTCTTACCTGGATCTGGTGGGTTTGGTGGCTGCCAGTGTGGGTAAGCATTTCCCCATCCTTGTGGAGCATATGGAGCTGGAGGACCACTATAAAAGATCAAGTCATACATGTCAGTGAAAGCCAGTTCCAGGGTCACCCTACAAGAAGGAAGCTGTCTGGAGCAGTACTTACTGAGGTGCAGGGCCAGGAGGCCCTGGATTATAAGGAGCTGGATTATATGGTCCCATGGGAGCACCAGGACCTGGTGGTCCAGGAGGTCCATGTGGTCCAGGAACAACACCATGAGGTCCGTGGGGGACAGGTGGGCCCAATGGATTCACTGGACCCTGTAACAAGAATAGCACAGAAATGAAAATAAAACTTGAGGGTCTCCATTTCCCAGCAGTTTAGAAGCATTTATCTGAACACTCTAAGAATACAATCTAAAAGCTTTGACTGCTTTTAAGTAAAGACATTTCCCTGCAAAAAACAAGCATTTTTAAGATTAATTAGGCTTAGGGCTAATTCAAGAGGAAAGTTAAAAGCAGCTCTGACAGTAATAACAACTAAAAAGTTGCATTTTTATCAGTGTTCTTGAGGAAATGAAACATTTCAAGACAAAACATAGACCTTTCCACAAGTTGCGTTAAACCTCCCCATAGACTAATACAAGACTGTCACTTTTAAATTAAACCAATCTAAAACTGACTAATCTTGCTAATTAAACCAGTTTGTAAGATCAGATACAAAAAGCCACTAGCAAATTTCATTACATGCACACACATGGACACAAAAGTGCAATGAAACTGAAGGTGTAAACTTGGATTAAAGCTTTACTTAAACATACTTAGACTGAAAAGCTTAACACACAATTCAGTAGCTTTTAGAATACCGCTGGGATCTTCGAGCTCCTCACATTTTTCATATGCACAAAGTGGGCATATTCAAGAACACATTATTAAAATATACATCCTACTATGTTGAAGAAAGCAACTGTTTCCATTTCAAGATTTTGTTTCTTTTGGTGCACTAAGTTATGTTTATATTACTTTAAAGATGCATTAAAATTTATTATCATTAATTTATTTCCTGATTAAGCTGGAAGTGAAAGGGAAGAAAAGTCTCTACCAAGGAGACTTGCTTTCAGTTCTGTTCAGCTAAATAGTAAATCAAAACCCAGTTATACACTTACTCCAATCTTTTCTTCTATAAGTTGTCGTGCATAATCTATTTGCTGCGGTGTTCCACGGATAGTAAACATCTTCATGTTTGGATCCGCATTAGGTGGAGGATTTCTTTGAAGTTCTATTCTAGCACCAGACTGCTGGCTTATACTTTTAATAGTTTCACCACCTACAATGCAACAAACAGTTTTTATGATGTGCATTAAAACAGAAAATACTGACTCAAAATCAGAGAAAGCAAAGCGCATGGAAGCTGAACATAAAAAAGTGAAAAGGTGCCTACTCTTACAAGCCATACAAGAAGATTCTAACAACTTTAAAAAAACTTTTCCATGTAGTACAGAGCTTTGATTGCAATAAACCAGTAAAAATAAATTATGTATTTAAAATAAAGACCAAAATAATGTTACTCAGGAACAATAGAAAAGAATTCCTACAACACTGTCTGTTTTTTTCATTCATGTAAACATGTAAGATTGGATATGGAGAACAATGGACACAGAGTTATCAGTAAACGCAAACTTAAAGCCTCCCTGCAAAGCAGTAAGGAAATACAGATGACAAAAAACCGTAGAAGCTGATCAGACAGTAAAGTCCACAATTTTTGCAGTGCACTAAAAACATACAGTTACTTTCCCTAAACTGGCCCCTCCTCTTATATGACCCAGAGAAGTTTTATGTACCCTTCATATACACTTTCAAAATGGGGGGAGTTTGGCATTTAAAAAATACACCTTCCAGGTCAAGAAGTGAACTATGTCAGCCTATTTTCTGTGTCTGGAAAACACAGTACGAACAAGAGATTAAGGTAATTTAAGCATTTCTTTTAGAAGCATACAGTAAATTATTTCAAACATTAAATTCTTTGAGAATTATTTTAAGGAACATACATATGCAAGAAATTGCTACAGGATTTCATTGTAGATTTTCACTGTAATACGTGAAAATTAGTTTCAAGAGCGAGTCAGATTCAGTAACACTAGGCTTATAATGCGGTATCAAACACATGGTAATTATAAGATACATCATCTAAGAATCTACCAAACACTACCAAAGTAACCCTGTAATTGCTACTTAAAAGAAAGGGTTAGATAAATTGATTAAACTGATTGCTTCTTGACTTTGAAGTACTGGGGTATGTGTTTTGGTGAGGAAAATCCAAAGAGCATTAGGAGTTTTATGATTTAACAGTACTATTTTGCTCTACTGTAAGTTATCTGCAAACACTTGACACATCTCTGTAGTATGGCACTTTTACAAATAGAAAAGCTGTGTTTTTTAAATAACATATACACATATGTAAGATACATTGCCTTTGCCAATGATTAGTCCAGTTTTGCCAGTAGGGACAATAAAATTGAACTCCTGTAATCCACCAGGAGGTCCCATGTTCCAGTTGCCTTGGCCTCTACCCCTTCCTCGACCACCAGGTCCTGGTCCACCAGGGTTACCAGCCTAAAACAAAGAAGCAACAAATGAGCACATTCTATAAAAATTACTGCAAACAAACAATGCCAACAGGTTACATCACAACATTTTTAAAGAAAAAACTGATTCACTACTTAGATAGTTTTGAAAATTGAAGTAGTATCTTTTTTGGAAGACCTAAATTACATTTTAAAATATGTTCTGCACAACTCTGCATCTGAAAGTTGAATGAGAAGACATAGAAAAAAGCAGGAAGTTTCACAGGTACAAAGATGTAATTTTTGTCTGCCTTCCATAAATACAGCAGTGGGGCTCAACTAAGAATAAGCATTTAAACCATCTCTTAAACACCAATTACAACCAAGAGTAACAGCATATTCACTATTAACACAAGACAACAGAAGCATCAGCTCTAAAACCAGCTCAGACACATCAAGAACTGCCATTACTTTGAATCAGTCTTATCACTTGCAAAACTGTAACTGTAAAAGCAAACATTTATATTCCAGACTGAACTTTGAAGTAGATTCAAATGGCATCATTAAACTATTTTCTTAATTTACATACACTTTTTTGAAAATTTTAGGTCTTTCCTAAAGATAGGCAGGAGATTTTAAACAGCAAATAATATTACCCAACCTGAACACTGCGAAGAAGATCTGTAATAATTTCTGCAGCATGCTGACATCTGTCAGGAGGCCCTGTGATCTGGGCTATTCTATCTGGAGTTGTTCCATCATCTGAAATAAAAATGAACTATTCCAGTACATGCAATCCAGTAAATTTATGGTCAATTCACAGAAATTTATGAAGATGTTACAAACCTGGTTTAAACTGGATCCTAACACCGGCATCATTCTGTATTTTTTTTATCATCTCTCCATTTCTTCCAATTACAATACCTACAGCAAATCGTGGTATTGGAACCTTGAAAAAAAAAAAAGACCAAAAACAAGATGTCATTGATGCAAATATTCGTATCAAAGAATGAAAAGGTCACATGTTAGAATAGTAAACTAGGGCAAAACCTATTCCACTTCAGGTTTTTCAAGTGTGAATTTTTTAATACCAAGTCACAAACCTAGCGAATACTGAAGTATCAAAAAGGAAGTGATCCTATGCAGTACCATTTCTCATAGTGGTAGCAATTGCAGTGGATATTACACTTCTCAGAATTAAAAGAGAGATTGTGAGGTGTCTAAAATGCAGTTTCTAGGAGATGACACTTTATGCCTCTTCCGTGATGCACAATTGTTAGCTTGTGACTTGCATAACAGGTGAACTTAAATATCCTTTTCTAAAGGCCAAACTCCAATTTCAATAACATTATAGCGTTATATACTTTACCGCAAAACGTATGTGCTTTTTTGATAAACTCCAGCTGAAACTGTTCATAACAGCTGGCAATGCAAGGTGAATGCTGCACGTCATTTAGTGCCATAATTTCAGCAATGATCAAGTGATACTTACATGCCACAACCACTTCTGAAATCTGATTAAGAGCTTTCAGCAGTATTACCCAGCTTTACATTTAAAGTTAACATCTCAAAATACAGTGAACAAGTTTTTCAACCATGCTTACGTCTATCCCTTCATTTCCTCCTATTCTTGACCCATATTCGTTGCGCACCTCTCTAAAGCCACCTTGATCACGAATTAACTCCAGCACCATTTCCTTGGCTTGCTAAGAAAAAAGAATGAAAGATCATTTAGGTACTGCAACATCAGAAGGGATTTAAAAAACACTCTGAAATTGGGAAGGACTCCTTACTTGAACTTTGTAAGGGTCTCCAGTTATCCTAAGGGGCTTGTCTGCACCAGTGTTCTGTGGACCATCTTGAATCATGACCATTTTGACACCTGCCCGCTCCTATTTGATAAAAGGGAGGTCAATACCCACTCAAATGCAGATTCAATACTACCAGATTTAAAAGAAGATGCATACATACCTGCAATTGTTTAATTGTCTCTCCACCTTTCCCAATAACTAATCCAGCTTTACTTGCTGGGATCATAATTTCCTGGACTGCATTTCCAGGTCCATCACCATGATGAAAGCCAGGTGCAGGTCTTCCCTTTTCAACTATCTGATCAAGTAATCTTTTTGCTGATCTGTGAAAGAAAACACACACTTATACATATTTATTTCTACAAGTATCACTTGCTCATACCTATTCTCCTTGGAAAATTTCAATTTGAAAAATTTCTGTCAAAGAAATATGCTTACTAACACTCCGTAAATCTGCAATAGTAACTTAAAAAACTAACTCTAAGATAAAAAACCACCCCAACAGGAAAATACAAAAGGCAGTTCTTTACCAGAAACACTCAACTAAGTTACCACTTTCGAACATGACCACTGTCCCTGAATACAGTTACACTGATCAAAGCTTAACTCAGGGAAAAAAAGCGGTAGTATGATTTAGCATGGAAAGTAAGGACATTTGTACTTGTAAACATCACCAGAATAGTGGACAAAAGCAAGTATATATTCACTACATGTGTAAGTCAGTTGCCATCAGAGTAAAATCATGATTACAACCCTAATATTAGTTAATAATTCTTCCCTTTAATATGTGAGCAGAATAAATTACAATTAGAAAGAAAATTCCCATAAGGGAAATGACTTCATCAATGGCAGCCTGCCTGGCTGCGACTTAAAAGGAGAATGCCACCCTACTTTCCCAAAGCAGAACATGTAGCTGCAGGCTCTACCTGTAAGCATGAAGTGGGAGCAGCTAACACAAATGAGGTAATACCATTATACTACTTATACTACTACACTACCTACCAAAGCCAATATAAGTTTGTCTTCAAGATGTTATAGAAGCTGCGTCAGTGACAAGACAAGAAACCAACCAACCAAAAAGCCTCAAAATACCGAGCAAACCCAAAACCCCCCTGAAAACCAAAAATCACCCCCAAACCCACCAATCTTTCTCACTGCTATCATCCTTCTTGAGCATAAGAAGGCAAAAGTTGATTCTACTGACAGGTATGATAATGACATCACTTTCAAAGACTTTGTTGTACATTTGTTATACAATTTATACCACAGACCTTTAAAACATCTGATGGGCTGGGCTCTGACCAACTCCTGCACTTACAGGACTGATTTTCCCTGCAATCTTTCAATTTATAGTTAACAGTTTCTTTTCAGCATACATTTCTTTTTAGTATATACCCATACATTTCATTTTCAAGTTAAAATCAGTACATGGTTATGCAATTATTATCTACAAGGTTTGGACTTGAGTAAGTTGAAGGTCCACCCTTTTGTCCTAAAATTCCAACTACACTCAGAGATCTAAGCACAGTTTAAGGGCCGTTTTTCTTTTGTATACATTTGTCACCAAACTGCCTGTTCAGTAGAGCTAAAACATATACTACCTAAATACTACATTCAGATCTAAAAAATAATTGTACTGCACAGCTTAACAAGCAGACACAGAATTTGTTTCACTTACTGAACAGACTCCGGTGTTCCAGTTAGCATACATGATCTTTCAGGCAGGCCTCCACTATCTGCAGTCATTAAAAAAAACCAACTTGTCAGAAGTGTTAAGTCAGAAAGAGATTAAGAAATTAATCACAATATGCAAACTACTGGAACATCAATCAAGTGGAATAATCAGTGTATCCAATTTTGCATTTCTTTAGACCATGACAGTCATGATTAGCACAAAAAATCATAAAGTATATCTTAAAGTTCAGTCAATTAAAAGCAGTGAGTGGTCTTCTAAACTTTCTACCAAACCCCCCCCCCACCAAAATAAACAAGTTAAAGCCACAGATAGTTACCAGGTGCAATCTGTATTTTACAGCCAGACTCTTGCTGTATTCGTGAGATCTGCTCTCCACCTCTGCCAATTACTTGAAGAAAGAAAATACAGAAAAAATTATTTGTATTAACAGCATCTGCTAACATCTCTCATTATGCTACAGGACCACATCCATACTACTTACTGAATCCAACCATCCCATCTGGAACTTTATACTCCTCTGTCATCACAGACCTACAGAGTGTTAAGACAATGACCATTCAGAGACCCGTGGCATTACACTTACATATATCCTCCCATTAAAATTAAGAAAGCTACTGCCCACACCATCACCCTTACTTGCCTCCCATCACCTTTGATAGTCATTATGCAAGGACAGTTCTACCTAAGCTGACAATATACAAAAGCAACACAAAAGGATCAAGTGTAATAAAATTCTGTCCATGTAACCCTTCATCCTTATTATTAACAGATGTGCGGTACAGAAAAGGCCAGTGCAGCATTTTAAGTTTCATCTGTATATCCGCCAAAGTATGTTGAACATTTCAGCATCTCATCTACCACAACTATCCAAAACAAGCAAAACGGTTGGAGTGGAGAAAACAACTAAGCTGCAGCTGAGGAATACCCTGTGTAAGTTTGAATTTTTTTCTGTTTTGGAGTCCATCAGCTTTCCTTTTTATTTACAAAATTGTGTCACTCTGTTTCCCTTCAACTTCCAGTTACTCTACTTAGAGCTCAGGTAGCAAAAATCAGTAACATACTTTCCTTTTATTAAGCTTGATACAGCCTAGGCTGTTAAGGGAAAGAGACAGCAATGTAGGCGCATTTTAAGTGACTGACTTCGGATTTGCTGAAGCTACATTTCAACAGATCACACAAATAAGATAGTAAATGTTTCATGCGTTCATACCACTTTCTCAGACAAATTTCTCAAAATTGCTTTATTTCAGTAAAAATTAAAACTTTGCATAAGATGTAGTGCAACCCTTACCTTTGTTGCTGATGCATCGGTGGTAGCTGATTTCCAAAAGCTATAAACAAATATTGTTAAAATTAAATTCAAACAAGTGGTGCAGTTTACAACTAAGTTTCTCCTTAGATAATAAAACTTAATTGCATCAATATTTTGTCCAAGTTGACTTTTAAGAATTGTTCTCAGTAGGTTTTAAACACAAGCTAAAAAAATTAACTGTTGCTAACATCACTGTCCGTTTAACAAAGTGGACTTTGCAGTGTTTCAGCAAAATAACATGTAAACCCCCAGCTATTCTTTTGATCTTAATTATTCAAGTGTCACCTACCAGAACACTTTCAAACTCTTGTTCTGACAATGTTACACTTGTTTAGGTGTTTTTTGCAACAAAATAAAAATTACTTACAGTCATTCTGAGGAGCAACTTTCTTAGCATCTGGTTGATCTGCAAAATTAAGATTTTTTAAATTTTTTTTGCCAAGGAATTCAAGAAGTGTTTAAACGTTTTAGTGTGAATTGTAAATCTCCAGTGTATTTAGCCCCCTTTCCTTTTTTTTTTCCTTTCTTTTTTTCTCCTCCAATTTCAGGGAGTTGGTCATCTGAATAAAAGAAAGACTCTCACAAACACTCAGCACTTGGTTAGTATAGCTGAAAAGATGTTAGGTTTTTCCATGTATCTATTCAGTACTTTAACAAAAGGCAGCTTTCAGAACACGCTGTATGTAGATTGCTCAGAGATACCCAGTCACTGAAACTCAACTAAGACAAGGAACAAAGTTGAGCTCTGTTGGTTGCTCAAGCTAATGATGCTTCTATAGTAAAAAAGAAAAAAAAATAAATCAAATCCATAAAAAAAATCAACAATGACTTAAAAGAAAGAAAAATTCTGACAATGACCAATTCTGACAATCTAGATCAAATATCTAAAAATACAACAGTATCACATGGCAATGCAGTCTCAACCTGAATGTTGATATGAAATTCCTATCCAAACATCAAGCATTTCACAGCATAAAACTTCAAAAAAAAAAAAAGCAGATTCAAAGCAACTATATCACTACCATCCAAATCCTTTCTGTACAGTAGAAATAAAAGGCATTATTAACCTGTATCTGAAAAGAGACTTCAGATGTTTCCTTCCCACCCCAAAATAAAGGCTATATGAACCATCATAATTTATGTGCAGCAAAAACTCAGACACATATTCCAAGAAATATTTGTGTCAATCCAGAAAGATCCACTAGTTTATGTCATGTTTACATACTAAACACAGGTAATAAATAAAAATTCCTGCCTTTAAAAGGAGAGGGCATTCCCTCCCAGTGTGTTGTACTGCTCGGACTTGTCCAAGAGCCATCTACACATAAAATAAAAAGAATACATTACATATATCATCTGAAGCATCATTAGCTCATTTTTGTATATTAAAAACCTCACCTTTAATAGAAAAAAAAAAAAACTTTACTGCAGGACATAAGAACTCCTGGTATAAAGCCTTAGTTACATTCTGTAGACTGAGTTTCAATCCTCTTAAAGGAAAAAAAGGCATTGCTCTTTTGTAAGACCTATGAGAACATTTCAACAAGCTCAGAGACTTCTTTCCATAATTTAGTCAGGATTTTGTGTGGATATTAAACATATCAAACCCTGTTAAGTTCAAAGTGGTTGCTCCATAAGAGACAGAAGATGACACACACACATTTCAGGAGAAAACTTTACTGCAGTATAAGGCAAACCAAAAGAAGCTGCAACAAGTCAGAAGATTTAAGTATGATCTTATCAGGGTTCACACATGCTGTAGGCTGAAATATTAGACTAAACAGAAGTGTCTACAAGGTAGAAAATGTACTTTCTTGTCTTTTTTTAAAGTCCTATGCTTTTACAATGAAATGCAATAATCTGAAGTGGTGCAGTAATTAAGTATATGAAACAATCAAGTGCAAAGGGTGAGAACTTCCCATTCTAATCGTAACTTACAAGCTGTAACCAGTCCCAAACAACAGCAAAAGACTTCACGGACATACCTGTGTAGGTATTTCTCAACTAAGAATTTTGGTGCCCTCCCCCTCCCCCCCCCCCCAAATACATTTTTCTATTTGCAGCATTTGAACCACATTTAAAATATTTTAAAAGAGGCTTACATTCACTTCAGTTTAGAGCACAACAGTTTAGAACAAATTTTCCCATTAAACTGAAAACGAAAAAGTATGTCATGATCTATAAGGGGAACAAAACGTTTTAATGCTGTGCTATGGAAAAAAAAACTGAATTCACAAACAAAAACACCACCTCGCACAGTGGCCGTACTCAACAAAAATAAATGCAGCAGTAACGAGTGCGTACCTCCATCCTCAAGAGGCCTTTTCTGTCCTCCATAACCGTAGTCGTTTGAGTTCATTGATGTGCCAGCATCTCCTCCAATTTTCGCTGCAATCTAAACAAAAGGCAGATCTCGTGAGCCAAGGAAAAAATTAATTAAATCAGCTCATATTTATTCCAGATCTTCTACAAGATTTGAGGGATTTAGACAACGAACATTAAAACGACCCCAAACAAAGCAAAGACCGTTGCCAAAACCAGTTCCACTCACAGGTATTTTATTCATGTTTGAAGGAAGACTTGTACTCATCCCTCAACAGCAGAGCTTCCTATATTTTCTCATCTATTGAAAAAAAAACCCCTAACAATAATCTTACATTCAAACACCAAAAACTTCTTCCTAAAAGGGTATTTTCCTTCTCTCTGCGCTCTTCATGGAACACCGCTGTGTCTCACAGAGAGCCTCACCAGCAAAACAATTCCAAACCTCAGCAATCCGACTACGCAGATTTTTCAACTACTGCCAAAACCGCGACCGCTTATTAACATGCGAGGCGAAAATTTCGCCCGGGAAGCGACAAAAACATCGCCCGTGGTGCCGAACCCACAAATGAAGCTGCGGGATAAAGAGCTGCCGCCAGGGCCGCCCTCGCCGCACAGGCCGCGGCGCTCCGCACAGCGCGGGCCGGGCCGTGGGGCCGCCGCCCTCCCTCTTTCCCTCCCTCCCTGCGCCGGGCCCGCCGCGATAACGCAGACATTTCGCCTCCCCACCGCCCGGCTCCCCCCGGGCTGAGCCCGGTGCTGCCCACGGGCCACAGCGGAGCGGGGCCGCTCACAGGCCTCATGGCCCGGGGACGGGACAAAGCCCTCCTCCCCCACACGACCCCCCTCAGGTCTCCCCGCAGCGCAGCGCGTTGAGGGCGCAGCCCCCTCTCTCCTCCCCACACGGCTCCGCCACCGCGGCCTCCAAGGCCCCCCGGGGAACACCACTGATTCGGCTGGGCCGTTTTACTCACACGCACCTGCCTAGCCCTCTGCAGCGCATCTTTAAAGGCATCGTTCACTCCCCCGGCGCCGCCGGCGCCTGCCCCGGGCGCTCCCGCGGCGGGAGGGGGCACTGTGGAATAGTCCGCCATGGCCGCTCCGGCCGCCGCCGCCGCCTGCCGAGAAAGAGAGAAAATGGCGGCGGGCGCGCGCCTTTCACATGCCTGCGCGGCATCGTGCTCGGGGGGGGGGGGGGGGGGGGGGGGGGGG
>JAWWEU010000005.1:11958874-12075147 GCA_035583155.1 Acropternis orthonyx
GGCGCCCCGCCCCCGCCCCCCCCCCCCCGCCACGGCCACGGGGTCTTTCGGGCCGCCCGGCAGGGGCGGGGGTGGGCGGTGGCACGCGATGTTTCCGGGAGAGCCGCGAGTGCCCGGAGGCGCCGCTGATAGGGCGGGGGGCGGTCACGTGGGGCCGAGGGAGGGGCAGGGAGCCGGGCGGGCGGGGGCGCGCAGAGCCGCGCGCAGGTCTCGCGAGGTTTGGCGCGGGGGCGCGCCTGGGAGCGGCGGCGGGGGCGCGGGAGGTGCCGGGAGCGCGCACGGGCTGGGGCTTGAGGCGGCGGCGGCGCTCGGTGAGTGCGGGGCGGGCTCGGGGCACCGGCTGGTGCCCGGGCGGGCACAGGAGCGGGCGGTGGCGCTGCCCTGAGCGGACGAGGGTGGGGGCCGGGCCTGCCCCCCGCCTCAGCGCGGCGGTGCCCCGGGGAGGGGCGGTCACCGTACGCCCGCCGTGTGACGCGGGACAGAAGCGGGAGATAACGCGAGCCTTGTCGCCCGGCGGGGCGGGGCTCGGGGCATGGGTCGGTACCGGCCCCGCGCAGGGCAGGGCGGTTGAGCCGAGGGCAGCGCCCGCACCCGGCCCGGCCCGTCCGAGCGGATCCTGAGCCGCTCCGCCAAACCGGGCAGGCGTTCCCCTCTCTCCCTTAGGGAGCTCTGCTCGCCTGCTCTGCCAGCGTCTGCCGCTGGTTATTCACTCACAGCTATTGTACGCTTTTTACACTCGGGGGTATTTCCTGGCTGCGCAAGCACAGTTGGCGGCAACAATGCTTTAATCTGCTCCCTGTTTGGGTCCTGTGACGTGGTGGGGGTGAATTGTCATGCTGACTATGGGTGACAGTGCTGCAAAAGCTTCACATCTAGAAAAGGTCTTAGAGCATCTACGGAGCGATCATAGCAGTAGAGGCTAAATAGTGCTGAAGTCTGCTGTACGGCTGCATTCTCCACCATTCTGAGGAGATGCTTTACAATTTTTAAAAAATAACATTCACCGAACTGTTGCTTCTCCGTAGGCTTCTGGTTTACATAAATTTCATATTTTTTTTTTTTATAAAAACATTTGTGCCTTTCACCTGAAGCATGTCAGGTCTCTTCCAGCCTCAGTGTGTTTTCTTTGTTGTCAGTACTATTACTTAAAAAAGTGTTGTCTTGGACTTTGCCTTGTTTTGGGCTGTGTGCAGGGAGAGAGCAACTCTGTTGAAATCGCTTAAGAAAATGCATCCCACTCTTTTCTCCTTCAGCTAGCCTTGCTAGTTCCGTGCTGCCTTAAGATGATGATAAATGGGATCATTTGAATAACCTTAAGTTACAGTGCTGCTGAGATCAGATTATCCTACATTTTCTGGTGTAGGTAACTCAGTTTTGAAGTAGTATAGCTCAAAAAACTATTAAGAGTAATATGTTCCATGAAGTTAAAATTCCTCCATGCTTCTAGGCAGATTGCAGTGTATAATTAGAGCCAAGTGAAACTTCTTGCGTGTGATTTTTTTTTTTTTCCTGAAAAAGGCTGTTCATAAGAATTAGCATATACTTTCCAGTATGGTAGCTGGAGTTGGGGTAGGGAGAAAGGAAAGCAAAATCAGCTTTGGAAAGTGGGAATTTAATTCTTATTCTTGACTCTTTTCTGCTCTTTCTAATCAGCATTTGACCCTGAATTATTTTTCATTCCATGTGTTATTGAGAGTTTGACTGTGTATACCAGCCACACTATGCTAATAAGTAAGTTGAGCAATTGCGGTTGATGATGATGCATTGAAGCCACTGCTGGCCACTGGCTATGTCTTTTATAGCTCTTCACTTACTAGACGGTGTGGAGCATCAACGTGCTCTGCTTTTTATTGTTACAAAATGTGCTAGTGATTCTTTGCTAAGTTCTGTGAGACAAGCCAGTAGCCTTTTAACACTGATGATTTTTAAGGAGCTGTGATGCCTTGGGCTGATAAAAACACTCTTGTCTGGTACTGTAAGTGTTCTATTTGCACTATAGCAACTGATAATAAGTGAATGTTGATTTTGAATTGTTTTTATCAACCTTTTACTTATGTTTGAAATAATGCTTCATTTGAAAGCTGAGAGTGGTATTTAGTATATTTATGCTCCTCAGTCTTCTCAGTTCTTGAAATCATTGTATTTCTTAGGCTTTAGAGTCAGAACATTAAGTTTATCAAACTGAAGAAGGATCTTAGAGTGTTACAGAGTATATGAATATTTTGTCTTTATTTTCACTGTTCCTGAGTTGATCTAATGACCTTTATTACCAGTTAAAGAGTGTGCTTCTCTCTGTATTTCCCATGATGGCACTAAGAACCTATCTGCTAGAAAACCACATCTCTTAAACACTCTGTCTCCATTTCCCTTTATTAAATGATACTTCGGTTAGGAAAATTATCCTTATGGGATTAATTCTTTCTCTTTAATCTCTTAATGGAGTGTGTAAGGATCTAACCCCTTAACAGTGCTGACTGCAATATTCCTTCCAGTATTTGCTGACTTGTTACAGCAGCATGCACTAGGATATTCTGTTTTCTCACTTGCAGAAATTGCTCATTGCCTGCTTTCTCAAATCTGCCTTCTAAGAAGTTAAATGTGCTAGATTTGTAAGTAGTTTGCACTGGGCTGTTAGAGCGTGAGACCTTTGGTTTTGCTGTGTAAAATAAGCTTGACTTCATACTCGTTCTTATTAAAGAAGGATGTGCAGTAGAGAAATGTAACACCTTTCAGAATTTTAATAATTAGATAGTAGGCAATGTAAGAAGTAACATAATATGAAGTTTTAAAAGGTTTTTCGGTGTTTCTTTTGGAGATTGGAGGAAGATGACTTTGTTAACTGAATTTACTATATTATGACATCTCTTATGGTTTCTGGGCCATAGTTGTTGGGGTTTTTTCAGTCATTATCAGACTACAATGTTCTGGTAGACGTATTTACTGAGAAACATCTAACTTAAATGAAAAATCTGACGTCAAAGTCAGAAAACTTTTTATGTATTGTTGGGTTGTCACAGACTTAAGTAATGAAGAGTTCTGAGGGAGAAAATTATCAGATAATGTGTGTATGAAAGAATCCTTGCTTCTCTCAAAAAATCCTTAAGGTATTTCTAAATTAGCTAATTCAGGTGTTGCAAAAGCATCAATGTAAAAGTGTGGAACTGGCTGAAATCTTCAGCATGTGCAAAGCTACTTCAGTGCCTGTATGCACTGAGTTCTGTTCAGTTTTTGGGGTTTTGGGTTGTTTTTTTTCCCTTTAACAATTCACTTTAACTTTGATCTGTGGTGACAAGACCAAAAGGTAAGACAGTCCGGAAGGAAGTGGTTTTCTGGTACAAGTAAGAAGACTTCTCATGGGGTCATAAAGTAGAGGATTACATTTCCTATAAAGTTGCCTCTCCAAACTCTCTGGGTAGTGTGTTTCATTTAGTTTTGCCTCAGTACACTAAACACCTATATAGGAAAAGTAATGATGGTCACTAACTATGAGACAAGGATAAATCGCTGTGATGGCTGTACATCTGCCTGCTGTGTTTTCTGCAAGTCATTGCTGGTGTGGGGAAATCTGCAATTGGTGTCTGATGATTTCATCCCTTTGGGAGATAGAGATCAATTGATTCAGATCCTGTCAGCTGCTACTCCTGAATTGGCAGAGTGTCCAGGATCTGCAACGTTATCAGTAGAAAACTCCCTTAGTAGCTCTTAAGAGTAGACAGAGCAAACAACTGTTGATTTGTCATGAACTTTCCAATTTACTGCATGTGCACTGCAGTACTAATTGCAAATTTCAGATCTCCAGTTTGGATAATGTTTGGATGACGTTTATATGCTGAGTTTGAAAAAAAACCCCAAGCAACCCAACCCTCAAATCTTCGGTGTTTTAGGCTTACATTCAGTCATACTGCTTTTCTTAGCAAAAAGTTTTAATATATTAAATTTTTGAAGAGAAATTGTATAAACATTGTGGATTCCTTAGAGCTGTTTTTTGTACATTTTACTCTTGTGAATCTTGTTTCATATGTATTTAAATTAAAATTTTGACTAGCTTAGAGAAGGCTATCAAAGTGCATTGGGTGTGTCAAATACAGAAGGATAAATCGGAGAACACTCACTTCTTCCTTCAATACAGCTGAAATGTACAGTGAGACTTTGGATCACCATGTAGAATGTGGTGTGAAAGGCAGCTGGATAATATTAGTCAGCATGATATGTGTCATCAGTCCTCAGCTCTGACTTGTTCAAGGGGGCTGGATGTTTTTGTGTGGATGTCATGGGAAGGAAACTTCGAGAGCACACAGAATTTGTTTGCTGTTAACATCTGTAAGACTCCTTCCAGATGGGGGAGAAGTGTGACAGGCCTTGCTTGAAATAAATTCGGCAATGGAGCTTGATATGGAAGTTACATATGAATGGGGATTAAGAAAGGGGGAGATGTGGACTGAGGGACTTTGAAAAGGAGAACAAATGAATAATGCAGTAGTAGCTGTAGAGTATAGAAGGGTCTTAAAATATCCCTCTATCAGCAGAACACTGAAGAATGTACCTTCAAGTCCTATTAATAAGTGTGTAGATACTTTTTTTAATGAAGGCAGAATTAATGTTCAAAATTCTCATTTTGAAGTGGATAAAGCTAGATTACTTTGAAGAGATTGGCATACTTCTCTGTTACATAGCCTGATCCCTCATAGTATTCTTTCTGATACTGTTTAATTAAGCTAACTACTGTGTTTGTTAATTTTTGAGTCAGAACATCTGATGTTTAACCACATTGTCCATATATCATAGGGTAAATTAAGAAAAATGGAGAATGGTAACTCTTTTCTGTGACTGACGAAGAAAAATGGAAGAGATTATTTAGAAGCTCTAAATTATTAATCTCTTCAGTCCATAAAAATGTGATTGACAAGCTTATCTAAACTGAAAATCCTCTTAAACTTTATTGTAAGGGTCACATGCAGGTTTTGGGAAAAAGAGGTGTTTGGTGAATAGGAACGCTACACAGGCTTAGAAAGGGATGAATGTTGCGGCCTAATATAAAATATCACTCAAAAAAAAAATCAGTTGATGTCATAATTTGACTTGATGTGAAGGACAGGAAAATGGTCTCTAAGCTTAGCTTAACAAAACAAAAAAAACATACCTGTAGATCTGTTGCCTATGAATTGGTATTTTCCTCAGAGAATAGCGAAAGGAGAGCTTTTGCTTTCTTTTTACAGCTTGTTGTCTGTTAACATTATGACCTGTGAGTGGACTGATTCTGTGTAATGTTTTGATTAAAATTTTTCCTTTCCATGACTGTTTATTTGCAGCTATCCTCTAATTCATCACTGGATTTTGTGCTGAATTGTTTTATAAGGAGAAGGGAAAAGGTAGAAAGAAAATATGTCACCTTCCACAGTGATGTCTTTTTAGGACTAGCTACCCTGCAAAGTTTGAACTAATGAGTGAGGGCAAATGGTCATGAAAATGTAGATTTTATTTTTTTATAGTCTCTTAGTAGAAGAGGTGCTGAAATTTGCTATTACTTCAGAACACCTAGATATTTTTCTGCTGAATTGCTCATTTTTCCGTGTTGTACCTTCTTTGCCTCTTAGCTAGGCATGCACCACTTAATCTAGAGGAATAGTGTCGTTTAAGAGATGAACTGCAACATAGATCTGTTAGTCTCCCTGCTTCCATCTTTTCTCAAAACTTTTCTAGGCTGACAGTGGTGGTGGGGGGGGAAACTGTGAAAGGTAATTTAGCCATGAGATGTGGTTGCAACATTTGAAAGACTAATGAGCAACTATTTTGACTTCTATTACAGCAAATTGTGGTAAATATAAATAGAGCTGCCTGTGTTTCTGCCATCTGTAGGTGAACCAAAGTATGTTCTTATTGACATATGTTCTCCGTTCAGGTTGAACAGTTATTCTGACATCTCCTTTTCAAATTCCTGTCTAAACAACAGTTCAGTGTGTGTGTTTTCAGCCTTCTGTGTGAAACTGGCTGCATGAATCAGAGCAGCTGGGTGGGATTTTGACTAGTAGGCTCTGGAAAAAGCATCTAGTGTGACCATCTCCTTTTGCTTATGTAAGAACAGTGTGATCACATGGGCACAGCAAAAATGTGTGCAGTTCCTTATTTGGGAGTGCATTAATAACCTTCGTCCTGTTGGAGTGTAATGGCAATTAAAAACAGTGCAATGTAGCTGAGTCACTTTTCCAAGTGGATTTATGGTGTTTTGCAGTTCTTTTCTTCATCAAGGCTGAAAAGAAAGTTTATTTTCTACAGGAAACTATTAATTTCTGCCATTATTCCAGGAAAAAAACAGCTCACAAGTAAGAGTTAGGGTAGGGATTGTGCAAGCATCTTCCATCTATCCTTTTCCCTTTCCCCTTTAATATGTGATCTGTCACTATGGTCAGTATCATGTTTATGTAGTTGTTTCTCCCAGCTCTATGTTTACTGGCAACTTTTAAGTTACGTCAGAAAAAAATTTAATGCTTTTGCAAGCAGACATGACTTCTGTCTGTTCCTTAATTGTGGAACATGACCAAAGTAGTGATAAAACTGTAGATGAGCCAGCCAGCCTTCAGTGTCAACCTGTAGAGTATATTCATCGTTAGGAAAACATTTCCATAATGTGTTATGTTCCACTAATGAATGTTCCAAACTGACAGTGTGTTGGCACCGTGGGGGTTTTTTTAAAATAGAACAAGTCCAAATAATGATAGGTTGAGAACCATTGGAAAGATGGACTTCAAGTTCAGATCAGGTCACATCTGAGTCATGCCAGTGCCAGCTTCACAGAGATTTTTTCCAGGAGCTAACCTGTGAGGACTATATTCTACAAGTGCTCTGATTCTCTGCTGCTGCTTTGTTGAGACAACAGGTTGTTAATTACATTGTTTAGTGAAAGAAACCCCTTAGGATCACTTTGCTATAAATGAAAGAATTGCTACCGTGGTTAAGGTAAATGCCAATTGATTGTTCTAGGTGGCAATACCCTCCCTTTCCTACAGATGGAAGTCTAAAAGAAGAGCTGTATTATGCTACTTCATTGAAATAGTTAATAAATGAAACATTCTGCCAGTCCTAATATTTCCTGGGTGAGGAAGAGTTGTGATAACTAACTTTATGAAGGGTATGGGAAAAAATGTATTTCAAATGCCTTTAGAACACCCTCTTTTGTTGCAGTTTCTTGAAGGAAAGTCAGCAAGGGTTGTTGTGGAAACTAGTGCTATTTTTCCATTGTCCTTTTCCTGTTAATCAGTACATAGCACTACTGTTAGGTCACAGAAGTTGTCCTATACCAGGATTCATTTGGTGGAAGCACTGGGAGGGAGCCAATCACAGTTCCCAGGGTCTGGGCTGGCTGGTCTTGTGTCCAGTCTCAGCTGGCCCAGAGCAAATGTTACTTTGGTTTGTGCCAGCTGGCCCTGGTCTGTAGGGGAGAGAATGCTGAACTGCAGAAGGAGGGAGTGTATGAGCTGACAGTTCTGTCTCTGTATTTTTAGAGAGGTTTCTGTCCCTTTTGTGCTGCAAGAGTGGGGATAAATCCATTGACTGTGACTCTTGAATTAGGCCTCCCTTTTACCAAAAACAGGAATATCAGAAATATCTCCACAAGTGTTACTAAATACCTCTTGGAAAAGTGTATTTATTATAAACAACACCCCTCTTTCACTTAGGTGGAAAACAATGCAAATATACTTCTCATTGTTTATTTTTCAAGCTTTATGTAATAAACTGATCTGCAGGTAGACAAATGAGGGTAGAGGTCTACACATTTTTCTCAATTTTTTTTTACAGTTTGACATTCTTACTCTGGCTTCGCTGTCAAGAAACTTGCATCTGTTCTATGGTATTTTTTCAGTGTCCCACTGACACCATTATTGAGTTTCCAGTGTCCTTTGACAGAGAATTCCATCACTTGTAGGACTTCATTTTATTGTTTTAACTGGCTTCTGCTAGTTACGCTCAGTAGCTCTGGCTTAAATGGGCATAGACAATGAACAGTTCATGCCTTCTTCTTCATCATTTGTAGGTCTTGCAGACCTGTGTGACTTCTGTGTTTTTAACAGACTGAAGAATTCAAGCCTCCTCAGTTTCCCATGTGAAAACATTTGCATATCTTTGATTATCTTTTATAGTCCTCTGAACATTTTAAAAAAAAAATATGGTGTTTGGGTGAGTTGAAGGAGACAGAATTGCACAGTGTTAAAGTGTAGAGGTATTATTGGTACTCTAGTACTATATTATACTCATGGTATAATAATGATGATAATAATGTTTTCTGTTTTGTTTCTGTTTCCTAGCACCTCCTAACACTTCGTTTGTTTTGATTTTTTTTTTCTGGCTACCAAGGAGTCTTGTGTTCTTTTTGACACTGATCAGTATAAACAGTATATATTTTGTTTCAGGGTATACTACTAATGCTGAGAAAACTAACATGGAAGCCTGTGACTATGTATAAAGCATATGTGTATAACCAGTAAACTGTGGCAGTATTGTTAACATATTCAGGATCTGAGCATGCTGGCATTTGAAAATTTGGAAGACTTGTATTACAGCAGTATGTTTTCTTGAAACAATTAACAGAAGGGCAATAAATCTTAATACAATCAAATATAAAGCAACTAATCTTGAAGGGAAACTGATCATATACAAAGTGTTAAGCTATTCATCGTATTTATTATCTTTACTTGTTACATAACCAGCGTGGAAATGGTGGTGGTATGGGAGTCAGAGGTCTGACTAGTACAGTTTGATAAATGTGTGATAAAGTCTAACTCTTCATTTGCAAATGGGCTGTTTCAGGATGGAATTTCTTGAGGCTTGGATAAATTCCTGAGTGATAGTCATTAAAGCTAAAAGCAATTAGGAAAAAAATCCAGGCTTTTTATATGTCAAACTTAAAGGGAGAACTTTGGATACCATGTTTTTCTGCTTTCTTTGCCTCAGTCTGGAAACTTAATAGTAAATTGTGCCGAACTTGCAAATTTGAACATTTTCTTGGAGGAAACAGGATTTCAGCTTCCTTGTGAATCGAGAGAAGATATTTCTCCTTCCCAACACAGTATGCTTTTCCATCTACTTGTTTACAGAAGTATGTATGGCAACATTAACTACTTGAAGTTTGTAGTAGTGTGGTAAATAGGCATAGTCGGTATTGGGAGGGAAACTGTTACATGATTGGCATTTTTCCTGGCTGACCAATCAACTTGAGTAAGAATCCTTTCACAGAAGTTATGTGGGTGGGAATTGAAATGGACACTGAATCTAAGTAAGGAATTGAAAAGCACTTGTGGAATCTGTGTTCTTTCAGAAGAGGAAAGCCTTAATCTGTAGGTGAAAATACTTTCTGTGTTGCTTTGTGTGGCCATACTTGGAGTGTTTCCTTTTGGGTTTCTAGAGCTGTCTAGTACTTTACTAAAGCAGTTAATCACATTCCCAAGAGGGAGTTAGTTGCATTTTCATCAATGCAGTACATCACAACTGAATCCTAAGAGCATTGCCAACTTGCAGTAAGCTGTTCATTCCCTCCTAGTGGTGCAAACATAAAATGTGGAAGATTCTTTTAAGTGTATTTTTGTTCTTCAGCTGTAGTAGAGATTGCGTCTTAGTAGACAGGAATCAGGTACGAGAAAATTTCTTTATGTTAATGACTTTTAAGTTTGCTATGTTGTGATGAGGGATCAGTGTGGATGTGTTACTAGTGTCCTGGTCATGTTTCTGAAGGTAGTTGTAACTGTGTTTAATATGAAATCTACTTGATTAATTTTTCTTTTTTCTTTTTATATCATTTTATGTACTTCTGCATAGGTCATAAATGTAGTGGGAATAATAATTTTTTGAAGAGAAGAACTCAATGCTATAACTTAACATATAACAAACTATAGTAAGCTTTAAAGTGTAAGAATGATGGGCATAATTGATTGTGCATAGCATTCTAACTGTTGGTATATGGTTACAAAAAGCAACAATAAAAATAAAACTAACTTAAAAAAATTTGCTAACAGCACCTGCTGTCTTGTTATGTAGACTTTACCAAGTAAAATTGAAGGCTGCGTGAATCACAGGCTTAAATAATAATTTTGAAGTTTCAGAAGTGGTAACAATATATCTCTGGGTGATAGTATGCTTTTTTGATTTAACACTTGAACTTGAGCTGTAGATTCATGTAGACTCTGGAATGTATGTTTGAAGTAAGCTTTTCCACTGAAGACCTTAAAAACAGTCCTTTGGCCCATTGCTGTGAGCAGAACTTCATGCATGTTCCAGTAACACTATAAACATTTTTTTGAAGCAGATACTGCCAATAAAAAATAGACAGTATTTTGGTTGATGCTAGGGCTGATGTAACCCAAATACAATTAATATAATGGTTAGTTTTTGTGGCATTTCACGTTCTTCTTTGATTATTTATTCAGATGTAAAGTCAGCCCCAGAATCCTTATGTAACATTAACTTTTTACTTCCATCACAGTTAGCAGCATGTCTCCATGGACAACTGAAGAATTTGATAAATTTGGTAGTAACTGGCATATGAAGTGTGTGACTAAATGAAGCTTTTGTTTCAGGGCTATTGATTAGATAGAACTGTTATGCTCGGTAGGTTTCACTTTGAATTTTCTGTTTTTTAAAATCTATCTATCTATCTATCTATCTGTTTGCAAATATTATGATACTTTATTGTGAAAGCTTTTCCTGGGGGGGGATTTGGCTGGTCTGCCTTGACATTTACATGCACATGTGTATTTATAGTTGTGATCTGTCTGGAATTTGCCTTTGTGGTTTTGTTTGCTCTTTAACTTGTTCTGTGATCTAGTCCTGTCTTTGTCAGTTCTGTTTCTGAGGTTTAATAGGTGAAGAATGCAGAAGAAATGGCTTAATTTAAAGGAAATAATGAGCATTTTTATTCAACTTCAGGGTATATTGACACTGTTCTGCTTAGCAGCTTTTCCTTAAAATAATATGTTGGTGCTAACTTACAGTTAACCAAGAATTTGAGTCCAGTGTGTTATTAAGAATGTTTCCTTAATTAATTTCAGTTGTTCTTGGGAAGGCTTCTTTAAACAAGCCAACTGATTCAAAATTAATATAGTCAATGAAACTGTTCTAAGACCTAGAAGTGGTATGACCTTGCCCTCGTTTACTGCCAAGCTTAGAATTTGTAGCTCTTGCCCTTATCTATGTGAGTTAAACTATGATTGTTCAGAGAGAATAATCAGAAAGATTTTTTTTTTTTTTTTTAAGCAACAGTTATTTCACTGAAACACTAACTCAAGTGGAGTGCAGCAGCCAAACTTGGTCTCAAAAGTGAAGGTGAGCTGTTGAAGGAACAATTTTCAGCTTCCTAATGTGTACCTCATAAACACTTCTAGATGAAAAAATGAAACTAGTATAACCAAAGTGACTGTTATTTTGTTTTTTATCAAAGAGCATAAAAAAATCTGCTAGATAAGAGTGTGCTTGTATTAGGCAAGTTTTGCATGTGTTCAAAATTTTATTTCATTTTCCTGACATTTTTTAAAATAAATTGTCTATTTGGCATTTTAATAATCTGTTACAGTCGAAGACTCACTGTTTGGTTTTTTCCCCCCAGTCCACATTAACAGAAACATAAAATGGGAATTTGAGTTCAACCTTTTTAATCTGGGACTGTAATAAATAACACTGATGTTAAGAAGCACTGGACAAATACAGACTGTTAATTTTCTCACTCATAATAGTACCATGACATTACCCTAAAGTAGCTTCTAAGAACAGGAAGAGATGTCTGAGACTGGCTAGTTTGGCAGAAAAATATTTTACAGAATTGACTACAAGCAAAAGCTGCATAGATACCACTTGATATTGGAGTGATGATGCTAACTTATTTTCTGTGTATGCCTGAAATGGAATGAAGCTGTTGTATCTGAAGACTGTGTAAACGAAGAACTGATGATATGGGCGGTTGAGTAATAATGTGATACATCAGTCAGAGACACGGTACAATGAGGAAGAAAGCTTATTGATGGTAAGGGGTTTTATCTATTATGTTTTTGGGGTGGCTGCACAGCCAAGTGCATCACTGGATTTGTATGTCCAAAAAGTTATTTAGCACTCATTCAGGAGTAAGCTTAATCAAGTCTTAGATTATGTTCTTACTAATTTTATGGATAGGTAGTTTAGTGACTTGCCTGTGGAAGGCTTGAATAAGTTTCAGGACCCACTACTGCTGGCTTGTCATGGCTGAGGTCAGCCTTGGCTGCAGAGGATCTGTCAGGCTGTGTGCTGTTAATGCTGCCTAAACAAACCAAATCACAGCAACCACCCCTCCTTCAAGTTAAAGGTGAAAGTCCACACAGAAAGTGAGCACACATCCCAGTATGGTCATGAGCAGGTGTGTCTATGCTGCAGGGCCCTCATGGTACTTGGACACAACATGACAGTCTCTGAAGGTAGAGGTGACTGTCATGCAAGGATTCTGGGAAATGGGCTTACTGACAAAATGCCATATGATGTTTCCAGGTTCTGCTACAAAAGAGGAAGGCATAACTTAGAAATGCAGAAACTTGTAAAGAACAAAATAATCCTATAAAGAAGTTCATATGTCACACAGTAGATAATGACCTTATCTGTTTTTTTTAGGGGACACTTATTCAGGCATTTAAACAAAAAGTATTCAAGCATATTGGAAGTGAAATCTTTTCACAATCTGGAAGAGTTTTTTCCTAGGTGTATCTGGTAACAGGGAAGATACGCTTATAACAGTAAAACTAAATATTTATTTCAAATTTTTTAAGGCTCTTTTGTTATTTGTTTACCTGTGCTTAGTTGAAGGGACTGCAGTGCCAGAAGTCCTTGTTGAGGAGAGTACATGAAGTATTTTCCTTTGTTTTCTTTTGATAATAGTTCTGAAGAGGAATGTGGGAGCAGTAGAGAATTGCAAATATGAGATACCTGTAGTTCTAAAAATCTAGCAGCTGTGATTTATTATCTCTACTTGAAACTGCTCTAATATGAGAAGATTGGAAAATGTAAAAACTTACCACACTTACCAGATGGATTTCACAGCCTGAAAAAGTGTTGGTATGATCAGATGCACCCAAATTGTTATTAGCATAATTACTAGATGTCTGTCTTGTGCACACTAGTCCTTTAATAGTAATAATAAAAAATGTTTTCCCTACTTCTAAGAGAGTCATATCTTTGTCTATTACAAGTTGTTTAAAGAACTCAATAAGTATGTGAGAGGAGCCTACATGTATTTCCAAAAGGTCTCTGATTGCATGATAAAATGAAGGTCTCAACATGGAGAAAAAGAAGGAACATGCTTTCTGGAAGGAGATGCTTTACTTACCCATTGACTCTTCAAGATACGAGATTCCAGAATATAAATTCATACTGACATGAAGATCTCAAGCAGGGCAGGAAGTAGGGAGTAATGTAGTCATTGCTGTACGTCCCCACTCAGAATCTTAAGGAATTTAATTTTTAGGGAATAATTTACATAATTAGGGTATAACTCAGCACTTTGGCCAGAATAGCATATTCCGGTCTGTAGGGAGAGAAAGGATGCCTGAACACTTAGTCACTGTGATTGTCAGCAAACAGTCCCAGTGTAACTTTGTTACCAGAATTTGTTCTGGAAGTTTTGACAGCTAAGGTGGAGAAACTTTAAGGAGAAATCCTCACTACTGTGGTTTTTATTGTAACTTTGCAAAATTAAATATTATGTTCTACAAAATGGTGGGGGGAGAGGAGAGTGGATCACTAAGCCTTGCTTATTGCACTGCTTGAATATTCTTTTGATACTTAAAAGGAGACATGTTTAATGTAATATTGTCTCATACCTTTTTTTTTAAACTAGCCTATGCACCCTCTGCCACTCTGATTGACTAGAGGTTTTGAAAAACATAATGAAAGATATAGTCCTGAAATCAGTCTGAGCTATTGCTGTTCTGACAATCTATGATATGATGACAGTGACAAATATTCAGGTGTCCTTCTCAGACACTCATGGGTGGGAATACTTCAAGTGACTGAAGTTACGGTCCCATCAGAAGTTGCTTCAACCACAGCATGGGAGCACAGCGGAGCATAACAACTTCTTATACTGCTAATTTTACAAGAAGTGGCTCTTCTAAGGCAGCTTTGAATCTTACTATAGTAGTGATGAAGTTTGTTTGCTGTTGTAGTTCAGAGTATCAAAACTGCTGCATTTGGCTGGTGATTTGCTTTATTTGCAACGATTTCACGAGTGTAGATGGTTGAAACTGCCCACTAAAACATGCAAGTGAAGTAGTTTCCTGGGAATGGTCCTGTGCATCACATGAAATCAGCTTAAGTCCTGTTTCAAAGTGTTGATATGCAGCTTTCAGGACTCCTTAGTGGAGAAAATTTTGAATTTAGGATGTGGGTTTCAAAGAATTTAGCTGAAATACTAATTTTAGATTAACTAGAGTAGCACTTTCAAAATAACGATGAAAAGGGTGATTTAGTAAAAGACTAGCTTTCTTCCATGTGGATCTCAGTAACAACTTCCTCCTTCAGCTGTAAAGATAATTGATTCTATAATCTTGTGACTCCCAGTGTGCCAAAATGCAAGTAAGTCCTGAGAAATTTGGTGGCAAGGGGAAGCTGATTGCTTCTTTCAATACTGTTTGGCATCTGTTACATTTGAAAGAATATCTACATATATGCAAAAATTCTTGATTTCTCAAATACTCTGGTGAAATCCTCACTTTGTTCTGTTTTGGTCTGTTTTAATTTAGTGGCTTGAGTTGTGATAAACAGCAACCAGCTGTGTTTGAGGGTGGCTTAATTTTATTTTTAAAGAATTGAAGTTATGCTTTCTGAAGGTTTGTAGTTAATTTGAGTGTAAAATACTTCATAGCCTTTGCTGGAAAGTGTACAAATTCATGGTGATGTCTTTGGAAGACAGTTATGTACAGCTGTCTGTAGAGAAACAGTGAAGTAAAATGCTGTAATTACTTTATATGGGCTACTGCAGTTCTCTTGGGGCGGTTAAGTCTTTAGGGCTGACTGCAGTCAGCCCTGCTGGTGAAAGGCACTGTATCACGCTAGTTTAACCTTTAAACTTTAGTTGCCTGGGAAGGGAGAAAATAGAAGTTGAGTGTTTTGTGTGTGCGCGCATGCGCGTGAGAGCGAGAGCGGTGCTGGCTGTTCGGCTGGGGCAGGCGGGGAAGTGACGTCCGGGATTATTTGTCGTTCTAGAAAGAGCGGAGACACGTAGTGTCGATGGGCGGACTCTAAAGCGGGCTGTGTCTTGTCCGGTGTGTGTAATCATTTATAAATGAGCAACGGGGGAGGGAATGAAATACGGAGAAGCTGTCTAGTCTTTTTTTAATGTATTGGAGGGTTTGTTGATTTATAGCAGGTCTGTTTTTTTTTAAGTTCAAAATTTGATTTTATTTTTCCTTCTCCAGCATCTCCACCTTGCTAAAACACTGGACGCTGCTTTTTTTATAGCAAGGAAAATCTGAATTCTTCCAGCAGTCAGGATGGGGAAAGATTATTATTCTATCCTGGGAATTGAAAAAGGGGCTTCTGACGAGGATATCAAAAAGGCTTACAGAAAACAAGCACTGAAATGGCATCCGGATAAGAACAAATCTCCCCACGCAGAAGAAAAATTCAAAGAGATTGCAGAAGCTTATGAAGTGCTGAGTGATCCTAAAAAGAGAGACATTTATGATCAGTTTGGGGAGGAAGGTATGTATGTCTTTGTTATACTCTGACTAGTCATTTTCATTATGTTGAATGAAGCTAAACATAGAGGAAAACACTGTATGTGTGTGTTTTTCGGCAATGTATTTGTTTGGATCATCAATTTTTAAAATGGGCTTTAATGCTGCTATAGTTTTAATTTCTTCTTTTAATGTTTTTTCTTAATAAATCCCAGATACTTGGCAGGCAAAAAGCTACTGAACAGAAAAAGTTTCAGTGCCCCCTAAATAGCTTTCTGGGATCTCTTTAATGCTATCTTCCCTTGCCATAGCACTTTTTGAAGTGCGGTTCAAAAGAGATACTCTTTTCTTAAATTTTTACCTAAGGGCAATCTCATTGATCTAGGCAAGGCAGTCCTTCTGAGCAGAAGCCCAGGTGTCCAGACCGTAGTTGTCCTTGGCTTCTTGCCTGGAGAGGAAAGAATTTGGCTGATGTCATGAAATACCAGCACAATTTTTTAGCTTTAATTGTAAACAGTGATAACATGCCAAGAGAATGAGGCCTCAGAAATGTCATATTTATCCTAAAATGGTTATCTGGAGAGTATGACTTTTTTTTATTTTTGACCAGCATGATTTTAAGTCTTATGATTGAGCAACAGAGGAAGTCATTAACATCCTTTCCCATAAATGTATGGTATCAGAAATTCCATATGAAATAATTACTTCCGTTGTGGCAATTAGGCCTGCTCATTGCTATTCACTCAGGGGCATGTTTTCTACTGTTATACAGGAGGACACTTAATTTTTTACTATTATAAAGGAGGACACTTTGGGGAAAGATACAAAATATGAATTTTTGGAATGGTGAACCTGGAAATACCTCCTGATGCCTCAGTTGCTCTCTGAGCTCTTCAGTTGCATCTAAGAGTGTAATTAGTAGCTGTAAGGCAAAGGCAGAGGATTGAGTTTTGTAGGAAGGAGGAAAAACTGTCTTTTTACAGCCAGGAACTTGATGTACCTTCAATAACATTTGGCCAGCTGTTCCAGGAGGTGTCCTGCTATCACAAATTGAATCCCCTGATCTACTTGTTTGACATTAACAGTACTGTGACAGAAGGATTTACTGCATGTTGCTAAGTACTTTTGATGTAGGGAAAGCATTTTAATGTCTTACTTGGTTACTGTTGGTACTAAGCTTGAAGGTCTAAAATACTGAGCCAAGAAACCCCCAACAAACCCCTCTTTCAGATTTACAGTTTACAGAACATCTGCTTCATTAATGTAAGACCTCACATTTTTGTGGCTATAAAGATAAGAGAGCAACTGTAGTTCTGAGCTGGCCTAAGATTGGAAAAAAATAAATAAAAAAACAAGCATTGTAAATGTGAAAATGAAAGTCTTTTATGAAGACTTTCAGTCTTGTCATCTTAAAGGTTTGAGAAAGTGTCCTGAAATGGTCAGTGCAGAAGAGCACTATTACAAGGAAATACTCGATTGCCTATTGGGAAAGAGGCACTGGAAAAAATTGATTTTAGCTGGCTTTGAAATGAGAGCACAGGAAGTACAAGGCACTGTCCAGAGAGAATTGTAAGGGAAATCTTAGCAGGAAGAAATGAGGTGTGGCTCTTTCCTTGTGAAGGTAGAAGAGAAAGAACAAAGATATTCAGGAGCTTCTGATTTTTTTTTTGCACAAAGACAGTGATAGTGTATAGAAGATTTTTGTACCCAAGTGGATCTGAATAAGTTCCAAGATATTTTTGTTTGTGGCTGCATTGAAAAGAGCTCCCAAGATTCGTACCTATTTTATATCATAGGAATACAAGCTGTGATAAGTTTGGGATTCTAAACTGAACATTAAGGAAGCATGTATGTGCTTGACTGTTGGGATATTACCTTTTACTGAAAACAAATTTCAGGAAGACGGAAGTAAAACTTATTCACACTGCATTAAAGCTGAACTATAGAGACTATGGAAAATGTTGCATATGAGAGTGCATAGTTTTCCCCGGAAGCGATCCTGTGGAGGGTTGCAATTCCCAACAGACTTCGCAGAAAGAGAAGAGATCAAGTCAAGACCTGTCTTCTGCTCTAAGATGCTAATTTGTTAAAATAACTGGTTTCAGTCATATGAAATAAAACTGTCAGTGTCAGAATACCCATTCTTCTGAAATAATACTAGAGCTTCAGAAACTTTTTTGCTGTTCAAGCTATTGAATTACTGTTTGGTACTGCATATTCTCATGGTGAGTCCTCATTGAAGAGGAGACCTTTGACTCTACTGCAGATATCTTTTTGGCTCATCAGTTCTGATATCATTACCTTCTACAATAGGAAAGCTTATAATAATACTCAATTTATTTTGAACTTGACTTATTTGTCTTATTTAGGTCTGAAAGGAGGAGCTGGAGGATCTGATGGACAGGGTGGTACCTTCCGGTACTCCTTCCATGGCGACCCACATGCTACATTTGCAGCTTTCTTTGGTGGCACAAATCCTTTTGAGATCTTCTTTGGAAGAAGGATGCCTGGAGGCAGAGACACTGAAGACATGGAGGTGGATGGTGATCCGTTTGGATCCTTCACTACTTTTAGTATGAATGGTTTTCCAAGGGAGAGGAATACAGTTGGCAGTCAGTTACGTCGTAAACAAGATCCCCCTGTAATCCATGAACTTAAAGTGTCATTGGAAGAGATCTATCATGGCTGCACAAAAAGAATGAGGATTTCACGTAAAAGGCTTAACCCAGATGGCAGAAGTGTCCGAACAGAGGACAAAATTCTTACTATCGAGATAAAAAGAGGATGGAAAGAAGGCACCAAAATCACTTTTCCAAAAGAAGGCGATGAAACACCCAACACAATTCCAGCTGATATTGTTTTTATCATTAAAGATAAACCTCACTCTCATTTCAAGAGAGACGGATCAAATATTATCTATCCTGTTAAGATCAGTTTAAGGGAGGTAAGTGTCTCTTTTGGTAGAACTCTAAATGTTTGAGGTTGTTACAATACAGTAAAATGGCTAAAGCTGTATGGCAGCTGTGAAGTTTTAGGATTTTTTTTTTTTTAAGTAAGTTCCTCTTTTGTCAATGTGTGGCTGAAAAGCACAGTTATTTATAGTGGAAGCAATAGCTTTTTTGATAAAAATGGAGTGTTGTTTCAAGCTGTTTACTATAGAGGTGGAAGTGGATAAGGGTGGAAGGATAAGAGTAAAGGTTTATACATCTTAAATCTTCATATATTACCTTTGTAGCTAATGATGTATTAGGCTGAAGTGACAAATGCAAATTAACAAATACATCTGATATAGCATGCTCTTTGCTGCTGTGAGTTGATTGCTACTTCTGTAGGACAAAGTAGAAATGCTTAAAATGTTTTCACTGCCAACAAATTTTAAGTCTCACTTTTTGTAAGTTATTTCAGTCTGATTTCAAACTACATAGATATTTGTGAACAGGTGTAAGAAGAGCTATATATAACAACAAAAATGACATAGCTTTTTAAAATTCCTTTCCAAGTTTAAACATATTGTCTTTCTGAAGGAAAAGTCGGAAAGACAACTTCAGAGAGTTCTGAAGACAGCAGCTTAAGAGTCTGAAGCTTCAACATAATCATTTAAAAGATAATGTATCTGAGTGTGTGTAATGTATTTTTTCTTCTTAATTAGTAACAGGTGGAGAAGTAAACTCTTGCTTGCATTATAAGCTCTTTGTGTACATTAAGCTTCCTTCTTAAAGGATTCTGAACTAAAATAAGTGTGGAGTGAAGCACTTAAAGTAGTATGAGGGAGGAAGAAAAGACTATATTTAATGTTAATATGGGTAATACAGTTTCTTCATAGATAAAAGCCTATTTAGACTCATTACATTGTTATGTAAGTTGGATGTTATCAATGTAGAGTAAATGTGCTGAATCAAGTGAAGATGGAGGAATGAAAATCTTATTATCAGAGGTCCTAGTAATGAAAACAAACTGTTGAATAAAGGAGGAGGTCTAATGTTTTAATTGTGGTGCACCAGAATAATTGTTAGATTTTGAGTATGACAAATATTCACTGAATACAGCTCTGCAATTTGATATACCTCTGCTTATAGACACTCAAATGTTATTCTGCAATTTGATACAGGTTGATAGTATATTAGAATAAGTCCCTGTACAATGTAAACAATGAAAAAAATGAAAAAATGAAATGGGATTCTAAATTTCCATAGAAACTTAGAAGACTGACATCTCTGGAGAAGTATGAACGAGTTTACTCTGCTCAGCTCCCTTATTATTTGATAAAGTCTTTGAAGGATTTACAAGCTCAATTACCCTCCAGTGGCCATTGTGTAAAGATTCAGAAATTCAGTGTTATTCAATGACAGATTGAAGCCTTCTCTTTTTAAGAGAGGAACACTGTATTTGAATTTAGACATCTCAGTAGTGCACAGTGGAAATACTATTTAGAATTTAAGTAATTTCTAAATAATTCACATTCGTTTGTATGTACGAAAAAAGTTCTGACCAATTCCTTTTTCTCATGTTTTTTTAGGCTTTGTGTGGCAGCTCTTTCAACGTGCCAACGATAGAAGGAAGAACCATACCTATGACAGTAAATGAAGTGGTAAAGCCTGGGATGAGAAGAAGAATTATAGGATATGGTTTGCCATTTCCCAAAAATCCTGACCAACGTGGAGACTTAATTATAGAGTTTGAAGTAATTTTTCCAGATAATATTTCTCCAGCATCGAAAGAAGTACTTAGGCGAAATCTTCCAGTTTCATAAAACAGAAGACTGTATATGTCAACAGATAAAATAGGACACTGGAAATGCAGAAGACTGGCAAGTCTGTGCTTTAAAAGTGCAATCTGTAACAACTAGTGGATATTTGTTTTTTTTGTTTTGTGGGATGGGTGGGAGGGAAATACTATAATGCTGCATGAGAAGAAAAGGGTTCAAGTACAAGTCATACAGGTGAATTCTGCAGTAAAATTTACAGGGAAAACCACTCATTTTGTTTTACATCTTCCTAATCAGCAAAATTTATTCACTATTTTGCTTAATATAAAATGCCGTAATTTTTTACAGTCAGTGCATATTTCTGATAGTGTACTTGAGCCTCCAAGTACTTTATTTCTTATATCCTTACCCTATCTATAACATTGCACACTTATACAGGAGTTGGAGATAGTAGCAGAAATACAGAAATGTATATTTATTTTAAAGAGCAAACCATGAAAGAGATCATTTTAGTATGTTGCCTTCCACTGCACAAAGCATAGCCTGGAAAAATCAGGTTAGACTCCTGAACCACCCCCCAGTGCAATGAAAGTATTCTCTTTATTGCCCCATAAAGTGTCAGGACTGCATTGTGAGCATAGCAAAGAGCATATGGCTTGAGGAGCCACAGTAGCCATTTGCTATGGGGTAGTTTCTCAGCCTTCAGGCAGCACAGCAAGAAGGGATTCTACAAGTACATGAACAGCAAATAGTGGGCCTGCTGTCAAATGGGGCAGGGAAGCTGGCGACAACATGGAGAAGGCTGAGTTACTCTGTGCCTTCTTTGCATCAGTCTCTACCAGTAAAACAAGCATTCAGGAATTCCAGATCCCTGAGGGGATTCGCAGAGGGAAAGTCTGCAACCTTGGTGGTAGAGGACTGGGTTAGGGTGTACTTTAACTGGAAGTCTGAGTCTGACAGATTGCACTCAAGTGTTGAGGGAGCTGGCTAGCGCCATTGCAAAGCCACTCTTACTTATCTTTGGTCATGGAGAGGGAGAGATGTTCTGGTAGACTGGAAAAGAGAAAATACCACTCAAGAGAAACAGGAAGGAGGTTAGCCAGCTTCACCTCAACCTGTGGTAAGGTAATAGAAAAAATCCTCCTGAAATACATTTCCAAAAGTTGATCAGGAGTAGTCAGCATAGATCTGTAAGTCCTGCTTGACCAATCTTATTGCCATCTACAGTGAGCTTTGGGGATGTTGGGAGAACAGTCCATGTAGTCTACCGTTTCCATCTGCAGGCAGACTGGTAAAGTACAGGTTAGATTAAGTGGAAAGTGAGGTGGATTTAAAAGCTGGCCAAATGAGTGGGCATAGGTGGTTGTTATCACTGGCACAAAGTCCAGATGGAGGCAAGTCAATACTGGTGTACCCTATGGCTCAGTACTGGGGTCAGTACATCATTAATGACCTGAATTATGGGGTTGAGTTTCCAAATCATACAAAACTTAGGAGGAGTGGGTGGTAACACCAGCTGATGTTCTGCCTTTCAAAGGGACCTCAGCAGGCTGGAGAACTGGACAGAGGATTCTCACAAAGTTTAACAAAGAGGAATGCAGCCTTGCTCCGTGAGGAGCAATTGACCAAACAAACTCAACAAGCTGTGAGGCAGCAATGCAGCCTTGTGACAATAAAGGCCAAAATTTTGATAGCAGACAGAGGAAGATGATCCTTCCTCTCTACTGTCAGCATTGATGAGAATACATCTCGAGTACTGAACTTCACAGTACTTGGAAAATACAAATTTAACAGAGTCGCTCTAGTGCAAGACCATGTATGAGAGGCTGAGAGCACTGGAGCTCTTCAGCCTGGGGAAGAAAAGGCTTGTAGGAGATCTTGGTATCTGACATGAGGGAATGAAGATGGAGGAGCCAGACTCTTCTCAGTAGCTCTCAGTGACAGGACTAAATGGACACAAGTTAATACACAGGGAATTCCATTTGAACACAAGGAAACACCTTTTTACTGTGAGGATGGTCGAACAATGGACCAGGTTGCCTAGAGAGGTTGAGGAGTTGCCATTCCTGGAGATACTCATAACCTTGACTGGACATGGTCCTGGGCAGCCTGTTCCATCTGACCATGCATGAGTAGGAATGGTGGACTATGTAATACTGAGAGGTTTCTTGCATCCTAAAAAATTCTGCGAACTTGGACTTAGCACTTTTCACTGGACAGTGCTATGAGCAATGTTCTGCAAATGAGGCTTACCCAAAGATGGGTGGTACTCAATGACAACAGCCTAGGGAGTAGGTCTGTGCTGGAGTGGAAAGATGCATAAGGGACCCTCTAAAAGCATTTGGCTAGGGCAGATATTTAAAGATCCTTTTTATCTCAAGTATTTATTGTTTTCAAAGGCCAAATTTTGTTCCCATGAAGAAGAAGGAAGAGCCCAGGTCCTAAGGGAAGTTTGCTTAAGACGCAAAGTAAGATAGGGGTTGCCCATAAACTTTCATATGCTTGAATTGAGTCTTTTTTGAATACAAATGAGTTTAAAATATGCATAGAGAGATGGAAAGCCCTCTGTAATAGTCTAGTTTTATAATACAGTAATAGGGCTGGTTCCCTTGATTGTGGCATGGTATTGGTAAAAGAAATGCCTTGTGGACATGCTTTTTTACTTGAGTTTAAAACCATAATACAGTGCTTTAATGATACTTTCAAAGGGTTTTTCTTGGTTTTGTTTTTTTTCCATAAGAAAATATGTAAGATTTGCTGTCAGCCTTTTACCTGTGGAAATTTAGAAGTTACCTGCTCTCTTAGGTAGCCTAAGGAATAGCAGTGTTATGTATGTGATTCTCTGTGGGAAAGTAAATAATGTGGAAATTGGGATTTAATTTACATTAACTTTGTAATGAGCACAAGAAGAATCCCATTTCTGTTACTCAAAGGAGCAGAATTTCTGGAAGATACTGTTCAAATCAGTTTTTCAACTGCAGATCTCTTCATGCAGTATCAGTTAGTTTTAGTCCTAAATCTACAGGAAGTAAACAATTGCTGGAGCAGTATCACAAAAAAAAAATTGCTGCTTAGTGCTTCTGCATATTGTTAACACTATGTATTGTTTGTTCAAAAAATTTCCATTTCAGTATGTTCCGTATTGCATTTCTTATGTGGTTTTTAAGTAAAAAGTGTAAAGTTGGTTTTTAACTTTCTCTTATATTTTGTTATGATGGCAAATGCTACAAGCTACATGACTTCAAAAGCATATCGTTCTTAAATATCTGTTTATCAGTTTAAAAGCTAATGGAACTGAGCATTTTGTAATCCAGGATCTTGTAACCATAGTCCAACTTGTTAAAAAAGTTACAGGAACTAGGACTATTTTTTGTAACTATCTTCAGGCAAGAGAAGTTAGTGTTACATTGCGGAATTGCAGTATCTTGTGTATTTAGAGATGTATATAGAGATATATATATATATGTATAGCAAACTAAACTTTTCCAACTGTTTTCAAGCTCAAAATATAAAACTTATAGGACTGATATGAAATAAATGCTTGTATTTCTTTTCTTACAGAGTTAACAAAGTATATGTTTCTGAAAACAGCATGTAGAATTACTTCGAAATATGAGAGGAAGCATTAATATCTATCTAATCCAGGATTCACAAAAAATAATATTTTTCTAATCAAAAATGTGCTTAAAAGCTATGTTTTAAAACCCACTTGATTATTTAATAAAGGCTACTTGGGAGAAGGAAGCAAATACTCAGTCACCTACTGTATTTGTAACTACTGAAATATATGGAAATAAAATAGTTATTAATGAAGTTGGGATGAGGCGGGTTTTTGGTCTCCTGAAGGTTGCTTAGGTGCCATTGAAAGTAAAACTCATTTAATTACTTTGGAGTTCATCCAGCAAGTCTATGAAAACCTCTGCTTCTAAAGATCCTTTTTAAATCTCCCCAACATGAAGCTTTAGGGCAACCTCAAGCTATTGGAAATTAGGGCAAGCTCCATTACAACCATTTCTCCTTTCTGCTGTGCAGTGGTGCTCTGATTGCTACACAGAAGGCTTTCTGATATTATGGGCATATCAGGATTACAGTCTTCCACTGAGCCGTGTTTGTATTAGCTATGCTGAAGGCTTGTTGAAGCCTGTTTGTGGCGTGCTGAACAAATTTCCTGCATTCCTTTCTAGCATGTGCATCTTATGGTGCAGTCTGACTCACTGGTAGCATACTTGGGGTAAAATAGGTTTTACTCTACCAATGAAATTTTCTGTAACTTAGGGTGAAATTTTTAAGTCATGTGCTAGACGTAAAAAATACAGGACATGGACATGCCAATGTTAATATCATTGAGTCATTTGTCCTTTTCCAGTCAGTAAATGCCAGTCCTCCTTTGCAACTGACATGAGTAGTTCTTACTATATTCCTTACTGAACAAATCCTGTACCCTAGGGTATTCATCGTAGGGTCTCTTACTGTTTGGCACACAAACTGGACAAATAGCAACACTAATCCCCTCATGAAGTACAGAATCTCAACTCTTCATTTGTTAAATTGCTCAGCAAAGGACTATTAGATGGCATGATTTGTTTCCTTCAGGCTTCTCCAATTTATTGTTCTATTATTTAAAGAGTGAAAGTAGAGATCTACTGTTGATCCCCCTAGGCACAGAAGATATAAGTGCCCTGTGCTTGTTTTGTTTCCCTAGAATTACTGATTTACGCAAGGGAGGAGCTACACAGCAACAGTCTTGTTAGTCATGCCTGATTGCTTTAGGGAGGACAAATTACCATACTCAACAGCCCTGCTGCCTTACATTCAAAAGCTCAAACCCCACCCAGCCAGCACCTGAAATACCAGAGAGGTGCATCATGTATAGTGGAACACTCTCACATACTGATAGTGGTATTTCATATCCAGTAATGTGACTGTTTGATTCCACATATGTTCTCCACAAACGTTATGGCTGTTGCATGCTATGATTCTCTCATCCCATGTATTATGGGTGAGAAACTGAAGAATATGATAACCAGTAGTGTGCAATATACCCAGGATAAAAGGATGAGGCCCATTTTTTCTTTTTTTACTTTTTTTCTTTTCTTTCCTTTTTTTTTTTTTTTGTACATGGTATGTTTTTCTTTACAAAGCCAAGGCTACTAACACTTTTATTTAAGTTGTTACCTCTCTTCCTCAAAAAGTGAAATTTAAGTAATTGTTGGATCCTTAGTATCCTCAATTGCTGGAAGTTTATTTGGATTCATGATCTCATTTTACTGTGTGTTAGTTGATGTTGGCAGATATTTCCCTAGTGGGTACACATTCAAGGAAGCCTGAGAGCAGGATTGATTGGAGAAAATGCCTTCTGTCCATTACAGGCTTCTGTTCTTTGAGGGTCTTAGCAGTCTAACTCATTTCCAGGTCTGTAGATCACTCAGTCAACCCTGTGTTATGCTGATTAAATTATTGAAACTGCTAATCAATGATTAGGGCAATATTAGTAAGTAGCACTTGTAGATTAGGAAGAAAGAAGTCCATGGTAAAGTAGCTCTCAGCCACAGAGAGCTGAAACTGAGTGTCAAACACTTCCTTACAGTTTCTTACCAAAGCTGGGGACTGCTGTGATAATTTCATGTCACAGCTTTTCTAGATTTGGTTTTTGAGAATAATTTAGCATATGTACTACGATGTGATTTTCCTCGGATTTAAATGACAACAAAAAGGTTTTACTTCACTTAGTACATCGTGTAACTCATGATAGCATATACATGCTCCACGCTGTTTATATCTTCAGTTTATTCAGTTAACTCCGTTGGCCTCATCATTTTTCCTTTCCATAGTTAAAAGCTGGTGCTGTTGCTCCAAGCTGTAAGTAGGATCAGCATAGTTCTTGTACCAGCTTCTGCTCTCTTTCTTCATCCATCTTCACATGACACGTGGAAACATTTACATTTTCATTGAAGAAAATTTTGCAACAGATACCTAAATTAGGGCTATGTCAATGTCCACGAGTTTTTAAAAATAAATCTGCACAATCTATCTGTATGGGGAAGCTTGACTGTTTTAATTTAGCAACTCTCATTCCTGAAGTTTTTAAAAGCAATAATGGCCATAAAGAGTGTTTACTGGTTTTTAAGGTTCAGTTATCTTTTCACAAGGAAAGGAAGAGTTGGTAGAGATGAAGATTAGTAGAGACAAGACATAAATACTTGTCACCAATTCCTTTGTAAAACATTTTAGTAAATGTGAAAAGGCATCTTGTGAAGGAAGTTGCCTATTTAAAACTGCAAACCAGCAAACCCCCCCAAATACCAGAATGAACATGAACAGTTTCATACTGTTATTTAATCCATCTCATTTCATCTCACTGCAATCTCATCCAGGTTATGCCAACACACTCTTAATTGCATTCCAATAACGAGGAAAAATACACACAATTCTGCAAGTTCAGAGAAATCTTCAGTGTAAGTTTTCTGGTTTCAAAATGAACTGGAAAGTCAGGTGTGGTGGTAAATTTATTGTGCAGTTAGTTTTGTTTTTGTTTTTTGTTTTCTTTTTTAAATTGGTGGAAATTACTGCAAAATTAATAATCATCTTG
Organism: Acropternis orthonyx; assembly: GCA_035583155.1. Taxonomy (NCBI): domain Eukaryota; kingdom Metazoa; phylum Chordata; class Aves; order Passeriformes; family Rhinocryptidae; genus Acropternis; species Acropternis orthonyx. The sequence goes on from JAWWEU010000005.1 coordinate 11,985,849, forward strand.
AATCCTTTATCTTTGATTAGAATTGGATAAAAGCCATTTTTGAGTATTTGCTTAAATCTGTCACATGCTGTCTGGAAAGACTGAAGTCCAGCTGGCTTCAAAACTTTTTTACCTCACAGCATAAGCAATTTAACATTTGTGTGTAATTTCTGAGGTGCTCTAGGTACTCTTGTGATTAGATCTGCTCAGAGCTTTTGCCTCTGGGCTGCTTCATCGTAATTCATTCTTTGTGCCTGCCTGGTCTGGCTCCATGTGCCAGAATGCTTTTTTCACCTCTGCAATGGTTTGCCTTCTTTTTTATTCTCAAAGTCAGATGATGTGGTGTGGGAGCGCTGCTTTTCTCTGCAGCTTTGTAGCAGATTCTTTCAGAGCTGCTGGATGTTCCCTCATGAAATTTGCACTCTTCACGTCTTGAGTGGATTCAGTACACCTGTGAAAATAGAGCAATTCCACTGGGGTGAGGGTAGTTTGGAGCACACGTCTCATGTTATGTGAACATCTAACTGTACAACTCATTCCTCTATTCCATGGTAGAGAAGGTAACATTTTAAATCTATTAAATGTTAGAAAATACGCTTTTCAAATATTTCTGTGTTAGATCTCAGTATTTCAAAGCTGGAAACAGGAAGGCTCTTGAACTTTGCTTATATGGCTGTTGCTCTATTAACCCTTAAAGATTCACAGATACGCTATGTAGAGTTGAGGTAAATAAGAATTGGCTGAAGTCCTTGCATACTTTTACATCCTGGTTATAAACCTGTGCTAGTAAATTGCAGAAGCCCCTGAATGGGTGAGCGGGCGGCGATGCCGCGGGGCCGGGGCGGGGCCGCACCTGCCGGCCGCGATGGCCGCGGGGCCGGGGCGGCGCCGCGCTGGGGGCAGAGTCCGGCGCGGGTCGCGGCGCGGCAGGAGCCCGGCACCGGCGTGGAAGATGCCGCTGGGGCTGAGGGGCAAGAAGAAGGACAAGTCCAAGGAGACCTTCAAGCTGGTGGAGAGCGAGGCGCCGGCGCCGACCCCCGCGGCGGCCCCGGCCCCTAGCCCGGCGGCGTCGCGGCTGCAGTTCCACACGCAGCTGGCGCACGGCAGCCCCACGGGCCGCGTGGAGGGGTTCGGCAGCGCCCGCGAGCTGTACGGCAGAATCGGCCAGGCGTTCGGCATCGACCCCGCCGAGGTAGGGCCGGCGCAGCATCCCCTGGCACAGCCTCCCGGCAGGGGCAATAGCCCCTTTGCCATTCCAAATGCGGGTTAACACACGGGGAAAGGCATAAGCTTTTAACTCAGGGGAAAACCAATGGTCTTCTCAACCAAAACATCTGCTGTGCCTCGGTTAACCTGCTGCCAGCTGCTGTGGGGCACAGCCCTCGGGCAGTGCTTCGCTCTGGCTAAGAGAAGGGGCAATGGATCCCTGAGGGTAAATTCCCGGAAAGAAGGCAAATGGGAGGGGAGGGGGGTGTGGTATAAATGCCCTAAATCTGACTACCTTTTAAAATTTCGACTGAATGCGACACTTAGAAAGTTTTCTGCTTTATCAAATAATTATTTTTAAAAGGCTCACTGTTCAAGTGAGGCTATTTGAGTCGGTAACAATTTTTTTTTTTAGCACTGCAGCCTTTTTGATCTTTTTTTTCCCCCTGAGCCGTGTTCTAAACATTTGTTTGGATAATGATTCATTTGTGTTTGTAAATGCATTGTTTTCTCTTAGTTAAAAGGTAGTGGCCCTATCAAGTTCTTCCTACTGGTTCTCTGAACCTTAACCTCTGAGTGGCAAATTGAAACAAAGTGCTAACATTTCATTATGCCTTTATTGTTTGCTTCTTTGTTACTGACATTTTAAAAAGTTGTAAGACTAACACTACTACAGACTTTGTTCTGAGAGTTTGCTGTGGCCTGATATAGCAGCATTTCAAACAGTAAGTGGTGAAGTGGCAGTAGCAGTGAATACAGTTTAACCAGTCACTGTTGCCTTAAGTAATTAAGAGGTACCAGTGGCATTGCCAGGCAATGCCCCTATGTTCCAGATCCTCCCAGCTGCTTCCTGACCCTCTGATTCTTTGTTTTCTTTCCATACTGAGCTGCTGTTCCTCTTTTGTTCTGTTCCATCTCAGTTATACCTTTTATTCTCCAGTTCTCATAATTGCCAGGTTGTCTTCTATTTTAGTTTTCTTCCTTTCACTGTTGAACTTTCGGCTCCACCGACTTGAAAAAGAAGAGTGTTCACAAGGAAACTTAATTTTGTATGAATGGTGTGCTCCTGTTTCTCCTGCTAGATGTATAATCTGACACCCTCAAAGGTTTTAGAGGAAGCACGACATGTTTCATGGGCATGTATTGCCAGTCTTGTGCCAAACTAGGGAATTTTCTTACTTTTTTTCCCCTCTCTACTGTTCCATTCCTATGTGTGACTTTTTGGGTCTTTTTGTTGTGGTGGGTTTTTTTGTTTGGTTGGTTTGCTTGGGTTTGTTTAATGTGGTTTGTTGGTAAAAATGGATGGAGAATTATTGCTGGAGGAACTGAAGTTAAAATCTTTTACTCTAGAAATTCAGTTGGCTTTAAGAAACTAGGTTGTATGTAATGAAAGTAGTGTTCAAAATTATTTTGTGTTGTAAAGGTGGCACAGCAGAGTGAAGAACCTAGACCAGACAGTCTTGCACCACTTTTGGACGGATAAGATTAAATAGAATAGATCAGTGAACAGCAAGAACTGCCATGAAATGTGAATTTATTAGAATTTATTTTAAATGGTATTATCTGTTAGTTAAAGCCACTTTTAGTCTTGTGTAAAGAATAATGCCAGAAGCTACATCTCATCAAGCTGATGGACACTGAGGTACTCAAATGCCATTTGTTGGTGTTATCTGTGTAGGACAGTCTCTGTGACCTAGCTGTGCTGAAGCCTGTGAGCAGTGTGACACCCGAATGCCTTCGGAAACACGTACTATCACAGAGATCTCTACCCTGGAGTGCCCGAGGTGGAAAATATTGGCAGGGAAGGGAGGGTAACAGCTCAATGTGGAGACCATTCAGAGAACTTTTGCACAAGTGAATAAATTTAATATAATATGTGAGTTTACTGTAGTGTAGGCAAGGGTATGGATTCTTGGATAAGTTTCTGTCTAAGTGTTTTAATACTATTCAGAATGAGCTGAGCTTTACTTGTAATCTGTCACTTCTTTTGACTTCACATGGTTACAGCACCTCATTTCCCCTTTGGATCACATCTCACAGGACCAGCTGAGTTTAGCTTCTGCTGGAGAATTCTTTCCAGGTTCTGTGATTGACTGCCAGCAGTGACAGAGAGAAGTTTATATAAAACACGCTGTTTGTTGGACAGACACTGACAGAAACTTCTGTGCAGACCTGGATCTTGAGTACAGTAGGATAGGGACAGGACAAGACAGGCATATCTTCAATAGTCTTGCTACTGCTGGACTTTAATATCCACTCCTATGCTGTTTGCTAGGTATCTATGAAGGAGTGAGACATAATAGCAGCTTTCTGAGGCTTTTCCTGTGCTAAGGTCTAGTATTTTATTCATAATTCATCTTCCTAGGTTATATCTATCTATCTATATATATCTGTATCTCAGTTATCCCTTTTGAAACTGTTATTTAGCCTGCCATTCTGCCTATCTCTCTGACTTTCCTGGTGCAATGCGAATGTTCTTCCCAAAGGAAGGAGGAGGGAATATGGCTTCTAGCAATGAATTGCCTGTATCATTAATATAAGTGTTATTTGAGGTAGATCACATTGTTCCTGACTTTTAACCTGATCAACAGGCTTTCAACAAGGAAGCCCAGAGCTAAAAAAATATATACTTAGATACAATTCTTAACTAGTGACACATGTATGTTTCTGTTTGCTTAAGTAATAGAAATAGCTCCCCCTATTTTTACGGATGAAGTAGGAAAAGTAGTTGGAAGAATTATTTATCTGTAGTTTTGGCCATTTAGGGTTACTACTCCACTGTGACTACTGGGAAATGTAAGAGGGAATGTTATGTTCCCCGTAAGGGTGAAAGTGTTAAGTGCAGCTTGTATGGTAAATAAAGGAGCGCTGACTGAAGGACAATGTGAGTCTGTTAAAGCATTTGGTGGTGGTGTGCCCCTGTAAGAGCACATGGTAGGGCTTTAAAGTATTCAGAGTAGCTAATCAGGCACTGAGAATGTGGATATTAAAGTCCAGCTGCAGCAGGGCTATTTCTTGTTCAGACAAGAAAGGAATGGTAAACCATAGAAGCTATATGGATTTTTGATTTGTGTACTCATAATTTTCACTTCTGATGATTTTGTTTGCATTGAAAGTATTGTCAGGCTGGTGAGGCAAGCTCAATGTTCAGTGGGTGTGTCTGTCAAGAGCCCATGGAGGTTGGGGTTTCTTTCACAGTGGGAGGAACTTTGCCTCACAACGGGAATACAGGAAAAGAGAGACCTTTCTGGCAGCAGTAAGGGCAGAAATGCAGCTCCCTCTGCCTCTTCCAATAATCAGAGTCAGCTGCTGAGCTTATGTGTGGGCTGTTGTTCCATAGGCCTTGCTTCCTCATGCTAAACAGTCAAATACACTGAGGCTGTGCCACATCAAACTTTCTTAGAAGTATTTAATTTAAACCTGTTTAATTTAAACTCCTGTGAAAGACTACTGACAAATAAGCCACTGCTGAACTTAGGTTTCTGAACAAAACTGTCCTTATAACAAGAAAAACATCCAAAATATGTTTTGTAGAAAAGGATCAGCTTGTGAAATCTTCATCCCCATCAGTGAAATGTTGAAAGTTTTATTGTATGTGCTTATCTGTGGAAACAAATTTTTCACAATCTTGCATAGAGATTGAATGCTTTAAATGGGCAAACAACACTCCCAACAAACCACCCACTCCCAACCCTATGGCAGCAATTTTTTGCTTGTTGTTTCCCTAAGCACTGCTTAAATATCACACCTGTATTACATGTGATGCTTGCTGTGTTAATGGTGTCTTTTTCAAATACATTTATTGAAAGTAGTTAAAATATGAGTATGGAAATAATTGTATGGAAGAACTTACACTGTAATACTTGTGTGCTCTGGGTTTAAAAAAACCCAACATACTGAATGCTTATTTTATAAAACTTTAAATATGTTTGGGTGGGCCAAGTTGCATACCTGATACAGTACCAAAAGCACAATAGAACTTGAAGGAGTTGGTTACTCTTCCTGTTGCTGCAGCTGGTCAAGGTTTCCACATTTTCCTCAAGGAGGATAAATGAGTAAGGTACTTGGAAAACGCATTTGTATTTTCTAGATATGATGACATCTATGTATATAGAGAAATATATCAGTGGTGTTATAGAATCAACTAGTCTGGAAAAGACCTGAGGTCATTGAGTCCAACCTATAACCCAACTCCACCTTGTCAAGAAGACCATGGCACTGAGTGCTGCATCCAATCTCTTCTCAAACACCTCCAGTGACAGTGACTCTGCCACCTCCCTGGTCATCCCATTCCAATGCCCAATCACTCTCTGTGTAAAGAACTTCTTCCTAATGTCCAACCTAAACCTCCCTTGGTGCAGCTTGAGACTGTTCCCTCTTATCCTATTGCTGGTAGCCTGGGAGAAGAGACCAATACCCACCTGGCTACAACCTCATTTCAGGTAATTGTAGAGTCATAAGGTCTCCCCTGAGCGTCTTCTCCAGGCTAAACGTCTTGCTCAGAATTAGAATTCCCATTTCCCTACCTCTTGAACAGAGTAAGTGATTATGATCTCTTCTGTAAAGTTATCTGGAATCTCAAGGTGTAGGCTTAATATGGAAGATGAGAACATAATTAATATATAGGATATGTGGTATGGTACTGCATAAATACTTTATATAACACATCATGTAACCCTCTTTTTCTTAGCTAATACAGTTTCTTTACATAACACACACTGTAACCCTGGTTTTATTGGCTAATGTGATCTCTTCCAGTTGAAAATACTGTTGCAGGGAATAATCTGTTAGTGTTGTTATCTCACAAATCTATTTTATAAGGTTGTGCATAAGCCCCCAGTCCCTGTCACTGAATGGAATTTCCTTGTTCTCTGTGCTGCACAAGATAACTCTTGGTGAAGGAGGTATCCTAGATACTTTGTGACTGATGTAACAGTTCTGATTTATAATATCTTGCTAAAGTTGGCATGAAATATCACAGCACTGGTATGCTGAGTTAAAGATCAAATGCATATGAAGGTTTAGGATAAGGAGAGAAAAGATTTAACAATGAAAATTTCACACTGATTTTTTTCTTGCATCATTTTTTGATAAGAACATTACTATTAAAAATATGCCAAAATTTGAGTGAGTGGAAGCTGTTGTTTAAATATTTAAGTATACAATCTGTTATTAGATACCAATATTAAACATGTGTAAAAACTACCAAAAAATAAATTTTTTGAATTGGCAGGTCTCAGTTGTGTACAAATAAAGCTGTGCTGTAACTGGTAGAAGGTGTAAGAGTATATTATCCTGGGTAGATACATCTTTAGTACATTACTCTTTGCATATATTTGTTCTAAGAAAAAGCAGTTGTTCACTAAAGAGGATGAAGAATGATTTAAGTTTTATTTTTGACAGGGTGATGCTCTCTCAGCCTTGTGGTTAGCACAGAACTGACTCACAAAAAATTCTGCAGACTTATAGGCTGTAGTAGGAATGCTGTCCAGATGAAGGTCTAAAAAGAGAAACTCTGGATCAAGTTTCTAAATATCACATTTCTGCTCTATTGCCAACTTTATCTATTCAAAGGTGTGACAGTATTTACTAGATGATTGTCTGTTTGACAAGGTCAGGTGAAGGATGCCAATGTCTAAAGTGTAAAGACAGTGCTTGTTGTTAGTTGTAGGAACAGTGAACAAAGAACTGAGTTGCCATTTTAAACTGGCAAAGTTATGCAGCTTGAGAGTGCTGGAAATGTGTGTGTAAATTTGATATCGTCTGTTCGAATTGAGCCTTCTTGGTTTTAAAAAGAAAACTTATTATTAGAGATTATTATTAATTATAAAATAAAATGCAATTTTCTACTCAAAACCTGATTAATTTCTCTAGGTGTTGTTACTGCTTGTGTATTGTTTAACTGAAAAACATTGCATTACCTGAGCAAATAAAACTAATGTCTGTTAAGGGTGTGCTGTTACTGCTTTCATTGTTAAATAAGGTGTTAGATTGCAGTGGCTGTTTGATGGATTAGATGAGATAAGCAAGTGGCCTTTGAAGTAAGATTCTTTGGTGTCTTTTTTTCTTTGTTTGTTTTGTTTTTAAAACAACAACAAAGCTAGAGCTCCCTCAAGAAACAACATCTCTCTACTAAACTTTCAGTTTTTAAAACCAAACCCCCCATAGTTATAGAATCTAAGTTCTAGAAAGCCCCAGAAACTTAAGTGCTCTCTGTGAAATACATTAGTATAATTACCCACCCCTCATTTGACCTGGAATCAATTTAAACAGGTTGGTGGCTTTCATTTCAATTTTTCTGCTGTCATCCAGTGATGTCAGACGAAAAAAAACCCTTTGAAGTGTTTTGTTGTGGGAAACCTGTATCTTTTCCAAGGATAGGGAGGGAAACTGAGAAGGCAAGAGACCCTCCCTCTCCAGCGAGCACTGAAAGGTTCATCAGGCCACAGGCCCAGTTCTGTGCCTGGGTTTTTGGGCAGCTGATTGCTGACTGATCCCAAGGAGCTGCCACTAGAGTGGTAGCACAGATGAAGGACAGAGGGTGCCATCCTGCTGTTGTTTTTCTTGAATGCTAGACTGCCTTCCCACTGTATTCTTCTTTTAATGTATTAGCACTGCTTTTTCCACTTCCTAATTTGGAGCTGGAATGGACACTGGAGTATAAGGGGGTCCAAGGTGCACTCTGAAGGAAAATAACATCCAACAGATATAGGCAGGGCATGGAAAAGTATCTGCTCTTATCTGTAGTCCTGTCAGATCCATGTGCATATGGCTGGTAGCAGAGCCTTTGATGGTTTGCTGCTGTGGCTTTGCAACCTGTGCTGGAGGGACACATGGAGTGGCAAGTGTCCTCTTCCTGTGCTTCCAGTTGCATGTAAAAGATGGTCTTTAGGTGTGCTTCTTGCCTTGGTCAAGCAGATTTTAGGGATTCTCCAAATTTCTCTTGGAGCACAGAGTTTCTGTGGTTTGGCTGCTGCCCTGTGCTCTCCAGTGCTGTCCAGGAGAAGTCTGTGTGGGCTCCCGTGGCCATCACTCCTCTCCTGTTCTAGCTTGGAAGGTTGTTGGGCAGGTGTAGTTACTGTAGCTGTGAGAAGGGTGTTGAGTTTGATTTTTTTTCTATTTTAGCTGAGTTGCTCAGTACAACCTATAAGAGCAGAAAGCCCAAAGCCTGCCTGGACCGTCCACATTCCTTTGCGCAGTACCATGGTGGGCAAAAGCATCATCTCTGTCCCTGAGTAGTACAGCTGGATTGCTCTCATCCTGTCTACGTCCAGGACAATCAACGTCCCTGTTGAAGAACTATCGTAAATGTAGGGAGAAAAAGAAGTGCCGAAACCCACTGCTGAAGGGAAATCCCTCAGAAAAGCTGATTTATAAGGGAGAAATTTGCCCTTTTTATTAAGACTTGTTTTACTAAGATGGGACAGGAATGACCTCAACTCATGCTAGAGGAAAGGTAGGAACTAAGCAAACCCATTGGACACAATGTGCTCTGAACTAATGGGGGAATACATGGAGAAACACAAAACATTTCATGCTCTCTCGTGACCATTTTGTTGTGATAAGTTCTTTTCTTCCCCATTAAACTGCTTTTAAGGAATCATGTTTTAAAGTAGTCCCTAGTGATCTTTGATTCATGTGGAATTTGAGGTGGGTGAATGGTGAAGCAAAAGATGGTGATGGTCCCAGTTTGCTCACTCTGACCTCCGGTACAAGCTGTTCTGCTTTAGCTCAAGATGTCTGTGGCAGACCTGGTGTGTTGAGACAGGCCACGAGAGGCTGCTCACACAGGCAAGTCTCTTTCCCATGTTCCCTGCCAGCTCTTATCTGCAGTTTGAGCTACTGAGGCTTTCTGTCATGTGTGTGGATGGAGACTATCACCTCTCCTGGGACAGCTGGAGAAGGAGCAGTATCCTAATTTCAGCTTGGGATCTGTCAGAGGCTAGAAACATGCTTTCATTTTATCTTCCTATCAAACTCACCAAACCTAATATACTGTTAAATTTAGTGTTTTTGTTTTCCTCCTGCACAGATCATGTTTTGCACTTTGAACACTTATAAAGTTGATATGGACAAGCTCTTAGGTGCGCAAATTGGCCTTGAAGATTTCATATTTGCCCACGTGAAAGGACAACGAAAAGAAGTGGAAATTCTTAAAACCGATGATTTGCTGGGGCTTACCATTACAGACAATGGAACTGGCTGTGCATTTATAAAGGTAAACTTATTTACCAGCCAAACACTTTGTTTGGTAGAAGCTTGTGTTACTATAATGGGTTAATCATTGGTTTAATGATCCTTTAGAACTGTAAAATCTTTTATTATCATAAATATGGTAAGTAAAGAATAAAGTTGCTTTTCTTTAGGTACATCATTCAAAATTAGTTCAGCTATTTCTGTAGTGCATGCCATTCAAAATTAGTTCATTTATGCTTTGCTTCAGTAATGTGTATCAGCTTTACAATGTGACCATTGTGTTTCTCTACCCACCCTGAGGTGGTAGGTGTTAGATACTGCTTGCATCTGCCCCCTCCTACTTTAAATTGAATTTCTGATGTCATTGATTAGGTGCTTATAGAATTTCTGTCACTCGTGATAATGAGATCATGTTCTTTCAGTCTTTGACTATTCACAAGGCAGAAACCTTTGTGCTGTACTAGAACATGGGCAAGTATAGTGCTTGTTCAGCTTTCCAATATTGTTGTCTTAGGTAGGGTGAATTAAAAGGATATAGATTAACACAAATTGTCACAACTAACTTGAGTAGCAACTATGGGTAGTAACATGTATGATATATTAATCATAATTGCTTCCCTTCTCTTCTTCTGTATGACCTACAGATAGTATGTTTTGAGAGAAGTAGAGGGTGAGGAAATGATGCTACCCTTCTTGCTAGACTAGGTATTAGGAACCTTAATCACATTTTCTGCCTTTTTTAGATTCTTTGCTCTAATCTACTCTAATCATCCATTATTAGTGAGGCATTGGCAATTATCTTTGATTACTGCTGTCCCAATTTCTGTTCTCATTGCTGTTGTAAACAGAGCTTCTTGTATGGAGGGCTTGTATTTTCTATTCATTCCTTTGCTACCGTGGATATAAAACAAGACATGACTTAGGAAGCCATTTACTTGTCTTTGCTGGGGAAAAATTTGATTGAGGTCACGTTTGAGAAAGTCAAGATGCATTTTGGCAAAATCATAGCCTCATTTTTATGTTTAAAGACACAGAACTCTGAATTTCTAGTGGTGGCATCCATGCAGCCCATAACATTCAGTCACGCTGCTGCTTATGTGGCATTTTAAAGGCAGGCATTGAAAGCAGAGCTTCAGTGATCAGCGTTCACGTGTGCAGCACGGTACAGTGAAACTCTCTGTGCTTGGCTGGTAACAGAGAGACAACAGCCATCACATAGGCTACTGCACAACTGGAGCAGACTGGAAAACCCTCACCACATTAGCAAGACAAGTTGTAATTTCCAGTAAATTGTGTAAAACTTCCTGCACAAATATAATTTTCCTTGTACTGGTCTAATAATAAAAGCATTGTAATAAAAATGGTGCAGTCTTCATGGGAATGCATCAATTTTAGGAAGTTTCTAGGGGCTTTGTTGTTGTTGCATATTTAGATAATGGATTTTTTAAACCAGCATAGAAAATACATATGCAAAAGCAAAAGCTGCGTCTTTTTTATACTTGGTTGTCTAGGTAAATGACTAAGCAGAGACTGAGCAGTCTCTATTTTGTTTGATAAAATTGTTTTTGTTTATATACATATATTTTCCTTGAAAATCTTTTACTATGTCCCATAATTAATATTAACTTTACTGATCAGTGGGTTATTGAAAGTTGTTATGGGTCGTAGTAATTTTATTGCATTTTGAACCGCAGAGCAGTTTTTAGGTCTGATATATAACCCAGCCAATTTCAAACCTGGCACTCTGAACTGCAGGTTCTTTTCCTGTGAAATCTAGTGCTGTTTTGCCTTACCAAGAACAAAACTTGGTGTCATTCTACTTTCATAAGTTTGGTTTTGGGGTACATGGCCAGATGGGAAGAACTATTGTGGAGTCAAATTAGCATTCAAAGAATAGCAGTAGAACTTGAAGTGTGACTGAGTGGTGTATAAGGAGACAATCAAATGGGGGCATTGCATAGGAAATACAGGTCCTCATAGCTTCTCACTGGACTGTAGAGCACTTGAAATACAGGCTTACCCACTGCATTGTAATTCCTGTGACAATGTAGCTCTGGTGTCTCAGGTCAGTTAACTTGGAGTGATGATAAAAGCTAAGTCATAGGGGAAAAAAAATGTTTGATATGACACAAATACTGCCAGTGAATGTTGTTTAAACAGTTTCAGTGTTGGGATCTAAATGAAGAAGAGAAGCTACATGAATATGAATTCAACACATAGGCTAAATAGGCACATAGACTACAAGGGAACACTCGAATCCTGGTAACAGAAATGCATTTGGGGCCTGGCTTCTGGTGTGTATGACACCCACCTCTTCATTCACCAGGAGGCTTCTGTTTGGTTTAGATCTAGATTAAAGAAAAAAGTGCCAGAAAGAGTTAAACTCAGCCTGAAGCTTAAAACTGTTGCAGTGTATTATAGGAGCACTATCACACTTCCCACTGACTCTCAGATGGAGGCACATATGTGGGCTCAGACATGCACACAGGAACTAGAAGCAGGTTTTGAGAGAGTTGTGCAGCTGGGCTGGGTGTTACAGCAGTAGGTGGCAATATGTTTATCTTCTTTGTCTCACTGTTATCTCACTCAAAGTTAGCTTGAACAACGTCAGGCTTTATTGAAAAGATTGGTATTCAGGAACACATTAGAAGGAAAGTCATATGTCTGCTAAATATAAGATATTCTATTATGTCATAGCTTTTCTATTAAATAACCAAGGTATGCACATGAAGAACAAATATGACAGAATGTAACAACATTAAACAGAATCATTGAAATTTTAAGTGTGATAAATCATAGAGATATTTTAAAGATTCCCGCCCCCCCCCCCCCTTTTTAAATTTAACTTCACAACAATTATAAGTACTAACTTCTCTTATGACCTTTAGACCATGTGTATTTTCCACAAGATGGCATTTGGAAGATTTTCTTCTCCTTTATTATTTCAGAGGAATTCCTTTAATATACAGCTGTGTAGCTTGATGAGGAAAATGATAGTTTTACCACTAGAGGTGCATCTTATTATCTCCTTACAGTATGTAATTTTTTACTACATAACACACACATTTTATGTCCCTAGACCATACTTGATAAGAGAAAAATTCTATTCCTATGCTTGTCAAACTATTAAATCAAAATAAACCCCCCAAAATTGATTAAACATTCACATTAATGACATGCCTGTTCAGTTTTAAAGCACAAAAAATGTTAGCTTATTCAGAACCATTAATTTCTAAAGTATAATTACATTCTTTTTTCCTGCTGATTTTTTATTCAATGCTTATTAAAATACTTTGAAAAATAGTGGTTTTCAAAATATATTTTATGAAAATCTTATAGATAAAACACACTGCTGGAATAACAAACTCACCACTGTTGATGTAGTTAACTGACATTCTTGAAACTCTGTGGTGTCACCTCTGAAAAGGTGTCATGTTTAAAAGAATTGTTTCTAATTCTGTTTCATTTTTCTTTTTAAACAATAGAGAATCAAAGAAGGAAGCCTTATGGACCAAACCAGAACAGTCTGCGTTGGGGATCACATAGAGAGTATAAATGGAAAAAATGTGTCAGATTGTCGGCATTATGAAGTTGCCAAAATGCTAAAAGAGCTGGAGAAAGGTCGGATGTTTAAACTGCAGTTGATAGAGCCTATGAAAGCATTTGGTGAGTGACCTGACTGTCCACCTTATTCACTGGATAGCGACATCCCGCATTGCATTGTAAGCTTGTTTTCAGAATGCACCCAGGTGCCCGCCTCCGGTAACATAGCTGCTACATTATTTTTTTCATCTGTACCTTTAAATTTTTGATTTGAAGTGGAAAATGGATGGATGGCTTTTCTTCCATCTTGCTTTCTCCAGCAGTCACCCTCATATATGTTCCCTTAGTCTGAGCCTTAGTCTCAGTCTTTTTTGCCACTACATGATGTTGTAAAATAAGTACAGGAATTGTTTCATAGATACAGTTTTATAGCATGGATCACTTCACTAATATGCTCATCCTCAAAACTACTCTTTTCCCCTATTGATACATATACCCTGTTGATCTGTGTGTCAGACTGTTCTATTTCTGTATCCTTTACTGGGGTCTGTGATCGCTAATGCAGAAAGAGGCTGAAGAAAACGCTGAGATTCCCCAGATCATGCCCTTTGCTGCCCCTCTGCTTGTCTGCTCTCCCTCTCCCCAGCTGTTTTGTGGATCTCTAATCCTAGAGCAGGAATACTCAGAATTGGAAGGAAGCAGTGTGGCAAAGCTCTGTCTGTACTTGCCACATGCATGCTACGAGCAAGTTACACTTAAACAGGAGGAATGCGTATCTACTGTGAATTCTTACGTATATTAATTGTATCAATGTGATAAACAAGCAAACAAACCAAAAAAGGTAGATTTAGCTCAGGGAATCAAAATAGAGACTGAGTTATAATTTTTATTATCTCAAATTTTTTACATCCTCTCAAATTATGTAGCATTTTCCTGTAATAAAAACGTCTAAATAGTGCTAAATCCCAAGTTTGTATGAGGTCTTTTGCACACCTGCAGTAACGGTAAATTCAAAATCACCATCTTCACTGCAGCAGCAGAAGTTTTAAATGTTTATTTTTCAAATCTTTTTTTATGTGTTGGTAGTTTACAGCTACTGTCATACACCAATCTTGACACTTGGTGTCAGAATAGCAGCAGAAATTGAAAATGAGAGAAATGCAAAGATTTCTTTCTGGTTTTGGCACTTCTGTGAAGAATGAGGGTTATGACTTGATCTCTAATGCATTTGGATTTAAGTTCATGGTCCTGTTAAGCAAATGTGTATCTTATACATTATGCTAAAGTAGTATTACATATGTATTCTATCACGACTAGTAATACAGCAGTACCCTTTTTTTAGTATAGGCCTATAATTTGTATTCAATTCAATTCTGAAAGTGTGTTTGTAAAGACCAGGGCAAATCAGCATTTGATTGACAACTTCAGCCATTTTTTAAGAGTATTTACTTTAGTCAGGTGATAAAGATATTTTTTAGTCTGCCTGTGATGTAGAGAAGGAAACCTGTTAATTTATGGCAATATCTTTTATATGACATTGAATTAAGAGGCAATCAGAGCTTTGTGGACAGATTTTTAGAAGATGCATGTCACTATTTTACCCTACAGAAATTAATTTGCAAGTTCCAGTGCCCAGCATGTTAGAACATCCTGCCTCTAGCCTTAGGTGCAGTTAAGCTTCAGGCACAAATTTATTCAAGATAGCATTTAAGCTGCAGCATGCTCAGAATAGCCCCAGAGGAATTGACAAACAAGATCCAGATCCTACTGGACAAGTAGGTGCTGAATTCCTGTTAGTTTCAACAGAAGCTGGTGAGGGTATAGAAATAAGAGACAAGACTCTGTGTGAAACTAGTTTTATTTTTCTTCCTCTCAGCAGAATGTGAAATAAGTATAATTTACTGGTTGGTTATCTTTCTACCACATGCACACAGGCTGCCTCAGCTACTCTAGGCATGGCTTGTAGCACAGAATTAAAGACTTGTACCAGTCACCAGCTGGCCCTCTATGAATTGTGGAAAAATTAATAGAAACAAAGTAAAGGCAGCATAACACTAAATTTTAATTATGTGAATACAAAAAATACTTTCGGTGATGGCCAGAGAACTTTGATCTGAAGTACTGCAAATACAGGCTATGTCAAATAGTGAGTTTTAAGGTGCTAATGTGGACAAATAGAAAAATATGTATTTTGTATCAGGAGTGACTTTTTCAAATAAGTCTAGTAGAAATGATGACAATCTTAAGGATGTTTAAAACTGCCCTTAAAGCAATAAAAGGATTAAGGAAAAGTGTTCATTTCATCATAAGTATTTATGTGAGACTGTGATATATCTATTTGATAAAACAAAGGCTAATAAAATGTACTTTTCTAGACCAGTTCAGCATAATAATCTGGATTTGTGACTGCTAATGCAAGAATTATGAGTTGAAATCTATCTGAGCAAAGTAAATATAACATGCTAAAATCTTGCCTGCAAGAAGAGCTTATTAGAAAGGCCTGTTGTTAAGAGGATGAATTATCTGTTAGATGAAACAAGACAGTTAAAAACAGTTCTGCAACATTATCTCCTCCCTTCTGGCACTTTCCAGATTCACTATGTAACTCCCATGTCAGTAAGTAAATTAAAGCCTTGCCAATCTTGAGTGTAAAATTATGTCCTAGAACAAGAAAGCCAAATCTTAAATGAGTCTGTGTTCCATTTACTAACTGGGGTGCCCTTACCCAAGATTAAACAAGGAAAGCTGAATTCAGGTAAAGGAAACTTTGTGTAAACCCATACATTCTTGGTAGAGATTTATCAGCTGTGAAATTTTGCTGAAACCAGTGGAAAACCTGTAGATTTACTCATGGACATTTCACCTGTGTGACTGCTCCTAACCAAACTGTTATCTCAGCAAAATGTGGCTCATCATGACCTGCTTAGCGGAACTGTTTGCACCATTGCAGCACTGAAAGGTGGGGATGTTGCAATGCTAAACCTGCCATGTGTTCTGCCTGTAAAGACCAGAATAAGTCAGCAGTTGGCTGGTGACTTGCAGCTGTTATCTAATATTAAGAAATAAACACTTACACTTTTCTGTAGAATAGGGAAAGAAAATCATACAAGATGCATATATTTAAGTGAATGCCACAGGCCTGCTTAGATATATTGGTCAATGGAAGTCCTATCTTCAGTGCAGTCCAGCAGCTATCAGAGTCTGAAGCCAAGAAATTGTCAGCAAACCTATACTTAGAATACAGTTAATTTATAATTAACTTTTTACATACTTCTAGATCTTAATTAGAATAAAAAGTGAAGATAACGAAAGCAAATACATCATATTCTGATGTATTCTTTTGCTTGGTATTCTTTTGTTTTTGTTGTTTGTTTTGTCTTTAGAAAAGCTGGGACCAAGGTCCAAAGGTGGAACTGTGCCAGAGGCTAAAATCTCCAGAGGGAGAGAAACACTTCGCCTGAGAACCAAAGGCCCTGCTACTGTGGAGGAAATGGTATGGTTATCTTGGGGCCCTTCAGGAATTCTTTTATCTAGCACCTGATTTATTGTTCCCCAAGGCTGAAAAGTAGGAAGGAAAAATCTGGATGTTACAAAGCTTGTGGGACAAAGACTGGCTTCTGCATGGAGAAATGCTTATATAAAGTAGAAGACTAGCAGGAGTAGGATGAGGCCGAGCAACCTGGAAGCAGAAAACCTGTATGTAGGTTTTCAAATCCATGGATTACATGGATGAATTAAAGATAGAATAGACTAAGAAGTGTTGAAAAGAGGGAAGGAGGAAAAAAAGGGGGAGATGGTTGACAAGGTGGTTGCATTTCTGACACTGGGAAGTGTACGGGGCCAGTGTACGGTTTGTTGTTAGGAGAGGCTCATGACGTACATTGACATGATTATGTGTAAAACCAGGATCAGGGTTTGGTGAAGAAATGCTATTTATTCTGGGTTCATCTAAATCTGATGAGGGTTTGATGAAGATCTGTATTGTCCGGAGATCTAAAGCCCCTGTTTAGTCTGAACGTGTGAGCTGTGTGGCTTGATGTTTGGAGGTAGGCTCAGGTTTATGAGAAGAGGGAAAGAGAGTGGAATAATGTGTTTTGTTTGTAGATTTTTTTAAGTCTAGGTGGCCAATATGGGAGTAAGAATAATCACTGGGAAATTGCTGGTTACTTTGAAATTTGCATGGATATAATAATATTTTTCTCATTTTCTCCCTTTATTTCAACAAAGCCAACAGAAGCTGAAGAAAAAGCAATTAAAAAAGTGGATGAGCTTCTTGAAACATACATGGGGATAAGAGATATTGAATTAGGTGAGTTTTTAGCAGATACATTACTACAAAATTAAGCAATTTCTCATTTTCTAAATGTAGTCTAAAATTTATTGAGTGCTTTAAGTCTCTGGATGTATGTGAAGCAAAATTTGTCCAGCATGTAGTCTCAAAAACTTACCTGTATTTCTGCAATTTGTACGTCTGATAAAAGAATCTTCCTCCTGATTCAATCCTTATGATGTAATTAATTAATCTTCTATATCTGCACATTATATACATACTCTTGCATGAATATTTCAGTTGTTTACCATAACTGTCACCACTGTATTCTTTCTGGCATATATTTTCTAGTGGATCTTGTGTGTACCACATTTAAGGATTCTTGAGGGATAAGCATGTTTATTTGCTTTTTTGCCCTTTGGCTTACACACATAAAAGTTGACCACTAAAGTTTGAATCTGAGATCTTCATCAGTGAAAGGGCAACTGTTTAGCAAGGGAACAGACAGAGTAATTGCCCAAATTTATCAAATTCTCTAAAGTCTGTATTCTGAAGAACATGGGAAAACTTGCAGAATATTTACTTTATTATCAATTTATAGTGAAAGAACTACTCAAGCCCAGTGCCATAAGTTCCTTAAAACTGCACCAAAATTGTCCTTGCAGCTGTTGCTTTTCTCTGTTAATCTGACAAGTAAATAGGAATTTTTGTTTGTATGGGAAGAAGCTGCAGTCTAGATGAGTAAGAAGTGCCACTGTAGCCAGCTGTAATCCTCACAGGATGTTGTGGAGCTGCTGATACTGAGACAAGGAGGAAGGTATTTATTGTTATGGTAATACCTTAAAAAAAAAAATCATCCAAGAATTAAGAAAGGATAAGCTAAATAAAAAGTCATCTTGAAAAGAAAGCTTTCATGAGAGAGAGGTGGAGAAGGCAAAGCAGAAGAGAAAATAGGTCTGGCATGAAGCTAAGGGCAAAGAAGCAGGATTGGAAAGACAGCAGTTAGCACCGAGGAATGAGAACAAGAGGAGGTTATCTGGATAGCCAAAAGTCCTTTGTTGGCTGCTCCTATCAGCAAGCATGTGATTGGCAGATTCTACTAGTTTTCTCGCAGGAAAAATTATAGGTAAAACATTCTTTGTCTTTCAGTGTAAGGCAGAGGTAGGCTTCCTGGCATAGAACAGAGGGCAGAGCTGCCCAAAACTTGTGAGTTCTGTTTTGTAGGTAATATCTGAACTTCCTTATTCCCAGAAAATAAGTTTTCAAAAATTCTGTTCCCAGCAATTTTATATGTGCCATGTAATATGCTCCTGTAATCCCTATGTGGTACACTGAGCCATGTTTAGGTTAGGGTGGAATCCATGTCCTCTTTCTGTCCTGCAGTCTTTGTGTCTCAGACCATCTCTGGCTCTGGCTTCAAAGCTCTGAGTCTCATGCCAGCTGTCCCTCTGGGAGCTGTTTTTGTCCTGCAGCTGTCGCAGTTTAGGCTCACGCTTGGCTTCTGGAGGCTCCTGTCCTTGCAGGTTACTTCCAAGGTCTCCAGGCTCCTTGTCCTACAGGAATAACCAGCTGTAGGTGTTCTGCTTTTGGTGTCCATAGGAACATTCCTGTGGGAACTGGTGTTCCCTGTGGTTTTGGCTCTCAGTACTGTAATGGGATGGCTCTTGCACAGTAGACTGAGAAGTTTAGCTTTCAAGACATATGGCTGAGCTGATTGCCAAGCACCTGGTACAGTTTTCCTGTGAATTCCTTGATTTCCTCCCTCCTCCCCCTGCAAAGATCTAATGCCGTTCATCTTTCAGTATGTAGTTTGGAAACTTTCAAAGAATGCCTTAAAAGAATACTCAAAGAAGGAAGAGGTCTTTGTTCTTCTGAGACTCTCTTCTTCCCAACTGGGTGGTTATTTTGTTCTTCATCTATTCTTTTCCTCCCCAAAAGGTAGTGTAACTAAGAGAAGCTGTCAGGAATCAAAGACTATGGGGTTCATGTAGCTTTAGTTTGCACCTTTGAAACCGTATCCTGAAGTTCAAATTGGAGAATCAACGGTCAATGGTGATGACAAAACTTTAAAAACAATTAAACAGCTCTAGGACTCTTTAGCAAAGGAGAGCTAATCACCTGTCACGAACCTGTTCAATTAACACATGTCAGTTTTTCATATACTGGATGTGATCAGTCACCCATGAAAATGAAATATGAGGAAAAGATTCATTCAGAGAATGCCAATCACCACTTAGCTAGAAATTTCACTCATTACTCAAGCCAGATTAGTTGAAAATGCAAGTCATCACAATGCACAGCTGACAAGTGATTAAGATCTCAATCATTGCTCACTCTCATGCAGTTCTGTTTGTCAGAATCTTTGGATGTCAGTTAATGTTACTCTTTCATCTCTGTTAAAATGACACTTTCACGGCGTGATTGAATTCTAAAACAGTGCCCCAGTTTCAAGCCAGAATTTGGAAAGAAAGAAAAAAAAATCTAATGTAAAATTACAGACAGAATTAAAGGTGAGATAAAGCCTTTAATTTTTGATAGTTAAGTATCCTGACAGTTTCAAAAATGGCTGACTAAATCTACAAACAAGTACCTAAATTGGAGCAAAATGCTTGGAAATAATTAATGGAAATGCATGCAGTTTCTTATTTTTTTTTTTCTTGGCACAGTTTTTTATTTTCAGACATCTAAATGCTGTTGAGATTTACATACGTGCTTTTGGATGCACTTTTACCTTTTTACATCTTTACTCTTTTACTGAAAACAGGACTTAATCCTCAGAAGGGACAGTTGTCTCTGGAAATGTGTTCCTTAGCCATTTAATGTGCACGTTAGAATTTGGGTGAAGGCTTGACTTTAGCCTTCTTTAAAATATAAATGCACAATTCAGATATAATTCAGTTTTTTTTGAATTCTGTGAGTGCTTTCTGGTAAAGAAATTTGAACAGTTGGTTAATAGGAACAACTGAGGAAAGAGCATTAATGAAAAATATAGGTAACATTTATTTTTTAAATCAGTAAGTTTTAAAATGTTATGGGCTGTATTTGATCCCAAAAATTCTGTGAGGGAGGAAGCCTGGAGCTATGGGATCCAACCTGGCATGCTACCAATTGAAAAATGATGGCAAAAGGGGCTTCCTGTCCAAATTTTTTTCAGCATCTTTTGCTAGCTCTTCATCCACTGATATTTTGTTCCCTTTTGTTCTATTTTGATACTTTTGGATGATTATTTCCTTTTTGTTTCTCCCTATAATATTGTCAGACATTACCTATCATAGAATCATAGAATCATTAAGGTTGGAAAAGGTCTCCAAGATCATCAGTTCCAACCTTTGACTGAACACCACCATGTTAGCTAAACCATCGGCCATACAGTGCTACATCCAGTCATTTCTTGAACAATTTCAGTGATGAGGACTCCACCACTTCCCTGTGCAGCCCATTACAATGCTTAACAATCTTGGTGAGGAAATTCTTCCTGATGTGCAACCTGAACCTCCCCTGGTGCAGCCACGGGCTGCCAGCCTCTCCAGGAGAATGCTATAGGAGACAGTATCAAAGGTTTCAGTGAAGTCCAGGTACACTACATCCACAGCCTTTCCCTTACCCACTACGTGGGTCACCTGGTCATAAAAAAAGATCAGACTGGTAAGGCAGGATCTGCCTTTCCTAAACCTGTGCTGGCTGGGTCTGATCCCCTGGTTATCCTGTACATGCCGTGTGATAACACTCAGGATAATCTGCTCCACAACCTTCCTTGGCGCCAAGGTCAGGCTGAAATATCCTTGCATATTCTCTTTGTTTAGAAGAATTTAAAATCTACTTCTCCACTCTTGACTTTGTTTTTCAAGCTTGCCATCTAGTCAAAATGTCCAAACAGTTTTAGACTTTTTGTCACCCAAGCTTCTTCACTTGGTTCACAAATCCAACCCAGCAATATTCAGTAGATGTTTTTACCTCAAAATGCTTTAAGTGAAGTGAGTCCCCAGACTTCCTTTCCCAAAGGATTTTATTGTATACACTCTGGGGTATATTGTTTATGGCTGTTCATTTACGCTGAGAGAATAATGCGAGTTTTGTGAATAAAGGAAGGGCAGCAAGTCCAGTTAAATGAGGAAACTTCTCCACTTCAAGAAAAGTTGGTACTTAATAAAAAGGAACAAGAAAAAATAATATTTGTAATGGTACCCTGAGTTCCAGATATGACAGTGTTAAATATGAAACTTAAAACAAGTTATGTTGAATATTGGAAACTGCAAAGACATGCTTTATGTTCTGTTTTAAAAAGACAGGACAGAATAATAATATTTATTACCTTTTGATGTAGGCAAAACTTCTAATAGCATTATAGCTAATTAAATATTGAGGTTTCTGTGAAGAATTCTGAAAACAGTTTTTTCAGAGGTTACAGTGTGGGATATAGGTAGCAAAACCATTACATAAAGTAGATAACAAGAATGGCAGGCAGCACGTAGCTTTCATGGCTTGTGCCCCATGTGTCTATTAAAAGCAAAAATAAAGATTTTGTGAAAGGTCTTTGAAGTTATTTTAAAGGAACGAGGTTTAAAAGGCCAACATACCACTTTGTTCATATTCTGGGAAGCTTCTCAGTTAAAGCTGACAAGACTTCTAATTCCTTTCGTCACTTAAGATTGCGGAAATTTTCACATTTTGTGTGTAGAAATTTATCAGGTATTAACATTGCCTGAAGTGAAATAAAAATAAAAAAAAAATCTGAAAACAATTGGGACGCTCTTGAGTGTGGAAAAATATTCTATTGGAATAAAATTTCCATAATCACTTATTGTGAAGCTCTTACAAGAAGCAGTGGGGGAAAGGGAGGGGAGTGGAGACAATTTGCAACGAAGCTGTCACCCCCCGAGAACTAGCAAAGTTGACTCCAATTTGGCAACTGTCTGCGAAATGCTTTGGCAACCGGTGGGTTTCGATTCGCCTTGGGAGTTCCGTATGGCAAATGTCACCGTGTGAGTGTGCCTGTTCTGCACGGCGGGGCCGCCCTGAGGCTGTGGCAGCTGCCCAGGGGGGACGGGAATGCGTTCGTGGTCAGCTTTAGCGCTTCTGTGTGCGTGAAACTAGCGAGGCGGGGTTCAGCTTGGCACATTGGTGCGGGCGGTGTGAGGGAATGCAGGAATGCGGGAGCGCCGTGCCGGGCGGAGCGGCAGTACCGCCCTGCGGACACTGGGGGGCAGCACCGCGCTGCCGACCGCTCGGCACGGCGCATCCCCGGGCTCTGGGAGCGGGAGCGTCATGTAATTACAGTAATTAATTACAGTGCCCTAAGGCTTCCCTGGGATGCTGGCTGCAGGGGCTCAGGGCAGGTGAAGACGTTTTGATTTGAGGCTGGTGACGTTCTGATTCCTTCTTGACTGGGTGGGTTGAAAGTTGTCTTGATTATCTAAGTTTAGTGGATTTTGTTTTCAAGTATAACCCGGGATTTAGATTCTATTTCGTTTTTGTTTTTTGGTTTTTTTTAAGCTTAGTCTTAAAGGAAAACTGTGTTTGAAGAAACATTTTCTGTTAATGGCAATTTATTACTGTGCAATTCTGAGGCTTCAGTTAGGGCTGTTGCACTGTGATACAAAGCTGGGTGGTCTTGTTTTATCTCTGCTGTCAGCGTTATATGGATCTTTTATATCTCTTGACCAATTAATGTAAAAACTGGCTCAATTCTTTGTTCTCCCTCTGCTTAAACACTTGTCTAGATGCTTACTATGTTGATGGCAGCTTTTTTGAAATATCTCATGTAACTATATCTTGACACATTTGGTCTTGTGTCACCTTGCACAGCTCTTCTCTCTTCAACTTTCTCCCAGCGTCTATACAGAATAAGTTCATATCCTGCTTATGTCCAGAAATCTGTGAAATTTCAATTACATCCTTCACCTTGTTGCCTCCAAGGTTGCTCCTGTCTAAGTACCTTCTTATGCCACGATATCAGGGAATATAGATCGGTGTTGATGGGACAAATCCTTGTATTCCACTTGTCGGGAACAGGAGTCCTGCATTTAATGCCCGTTTCCCATCCAGACTTGTCTGAATCAAGAGTCCCAGGAACTTCACAGGGGACACAGAGAGAATAGGGCTAGGATTTGTTGTGGCAGGAGAAGAGATACTGAGAGTCCTTCAGAACTGCTAGTGGTGGCTGGGAAGCTGGGTTACACTAGGACTGTTTCCATCCCAGCAGTTTATTTGTCAAGATTTACAGAAATTTTCCTTGGACTGCTTTGTGTAGTTTGATACACTGTGATTGTGTTTGGAGCCTCCTGTCTGAACATCGTTAAAACCAAAACTTCAGGTTTCTTCAGAATTACTGTTGTTTACATTTACAATGTGAAACTGGCTCAAACTTGCTTGCAGCTTGTTACATGTTTGCACAACAGCAAATATTGTTTGCCAGAAGTTCATAACTGTCAATAAACTTGAGCTGAGTTTCAGGTCAACAAAATAACATTAAATCAATTTATTAAAACTTCAGAGCAGGGAAAGTTTATTATTCTTTCTATCAGAGAAATTTGGCCATGTTAATTCAATAGAGTGCATGTGGTAGATGGCAGACTGTCCCAGTGAGAATATTTTTCTGTGACTTCAAAACTTCCTTCCCTTTCTCAGGCACTGTAATATGTTTTCTGTTTGGCTAGCCCTCTGAAGAAAAGGCTAGAAGTTACCAAGTTGTTCAGTGTGACACTTGAATTTGATATGCTTATGAAGAAAGTGGTGATTACTTGATGTATAACAAAAGATGGAGGATGTTGCAGTTTAAGGCAGGTGTGTAAAATTATCACAAAATGAGGAAGACTGTGAGGGTTTTATCTATTGTGCAAGACTGTCATTTTCTTGTAAATTTGCACAAAGGCTGTGGAGCACAGGTACAGCTCAGAAAATAAACTCTATTCAGCAGTGCTATTTGTGCTGAATGTGTTTTACAGAGTATTCTGCATCCCTCAAACTGGGATAGCTTGCTGCCGGTGGTTCTCCTGGCCTAGCTTCACCAGGAGAAAATCCTGTGCTGACACTATTCACTCCTCAGGGAGGTGCAGTTGGAATGACCAAGAGATGTTTGAGCCCTCACAGTTTTTATTTGCTCTAATATCCATGAGTTGCCAGCATCCAGTGTGATTTGGGATAGACTTGTATGTTGTCCTAGAATCTGAGAAACTGTGCAGTGACAAAAGGTGAGAGATGAGCACATCAGCAAGGGCTGAGTCCTAAACAGCAACCTCAGTGTAGCCATTTCAAAACTGAAGTCTTAACACTTGATAAATTCTGACACGCACGCATTAAATAAGAGAAAATGCTGCATAGCATGAGTATACAAGGTATCACAATCTACCTCTGTTATATCAGATGTCTGCATTCATTTTCCTGGATATCAGTCTGTTCCCAGTGTTTGCTGGCTCTGGTTTACTGTACACAGTAGCAAGGCCTTTCCCTTCCTTTTGCACAATTTGAACCAGCTGGTTGTGACTTTCAGAAATAACTTTTTCACTTTCTAGAGGCAAAAGCACAAACTTTCCCAGCCTTGAGGGTACTATAAATTAAAGATTCACTTTTCAGAGCTGGAGGTAATAATAACTGAAGCAAACTCGTGCACTGAAATTAATTACTCTTTAGTTTGGATGGTATGGAAAAAATGTGGATCCAATCAGGAGAATAATGTGGCCCACAATAAATGCCTCGGTTTATTTACCACCTGGAGGTGTTGTGGTTTTGTTTTGTGGCTTGTTTGTTTTGTTTTGCTGGTTTTTTTTTTTGTTATTAAAAAAATAAGCTAAAATTAATTGAAATTAAATAAAATTGCATTGAAAAATCGAGCAAATCTGCTTGAGGTCATATTGTAGTTTCCTGAGAGCTCAGCTTCTTTCAGGCAATTTCAAACACACTATGTCCAATACCTAGCTATGCAAGATTTTAATTTTCTTTGTATTTTACACAACACATTAGTTGAGCCACATTTGAATTCTTGTTTCCTAAAATAGGGTATTCAGGTGTTTTCTCTAGGCTCATTTATCAGTCCTCCTTTTTAAATGTAGGTCATGCTCAAAACTTAAACATGGGCTGTAGCTAGCAAACCCATCCTAGCTTGGTTGCATGTATCTATTTTGCAAGCTGTATGTTGTTTTCCATGTTCAAACCCTATGCCTTTGGGCTTTCTGTGAAAAACTTGGCCACTTCAACTTGCTGAGATCTTTTCTTCATTGTTTAGAGGAGAAAAACACTCAAGTTTGCTTTTTCATCTGCTGGTTTAGATCAGCAGGGTTGTATAAAACCGGCTGAAGTTGGAGATGACCTGGCATGGGTCTCATTGTCACATAAGGGTTGTGTTTAACCTTGTTTTTAGGCCCATGCTCCTTGTGCCTTCAGTAATGAATGCAGAATGTAATTTAATAACATTAATGAAGGTTCACTGAATTAAAACTTAGATCTCTGCCAACAAACAGAAGAATGTATAAAGAGCACTCCAAGGAAGCTCTCCTGTTTATCAGAGCAGAAAGTAGATGGTGTGGGGGGAATTCAGTGCATAAAGTCCATTGAATCCTAAATTCAGCAGGTAAACTTTGCATCTGCTTACACTGACCATGCCAGGTTCTGAAAATAGACATTTGAAACCTAAATTGGCCATATGTGTTAGCTGTCACTTTCATTATAATTGCATTATTTTGTTTTGCTGCTCTTTAGCTGCAACAATTGTGGAAGCTGGAAGAGACAAGAAAAACCCAGACGAATTTGCAGTGGCACTGGATGAAACTCTTGGAGACTTTGCATTTCCAGATGAATTTGTCTTTGATGTGTGGGGAGCAATAGGTGATGCTAAGCAAGGACGACTGGAATGAGACCTCTGCAGTTTATCAGTCTCTGTTTGAAAATACAAAATTATTTGCAAATATGTACATCAGAATTTTAATAATTTTCATGATATGAATTCAGGGTGCTCTGTGTAAGTATTCTTATCTGAGACTTTCTTTTGCAAAGAAAGGTTTTTAATAAAAATACGAAGGTAAACCCAGAGTTATGACAACTGCACATTTTAAAAATTTAATTTGCTTGTAGAAATCATTGTGGGGAATGTGTCAAGGTGATATATTTACACATAAATTTTATCAAAATTATGTATTTTTATTGTACATACACTTTGATATCAATATTCTGAAAAGCATTAGACATAATGCAACAAGGAGTTTGGATTATTTTATCTCTTTAGAGAGGTTTATAAACTTGTTGAAAAACTACTTAGCTACATGCTGCAGTTCTCTATTTTTCTTTTGTCCCTATGTATTCATGTACACAAAAAGCTGAGAAAAACCTAAGGCCTCAACTTTTCTTACAGTTTGGCCTGGACACTGTCTTTTCTGTAGGCAAAGCCGGGAAGAAGCTACCCTGTTTCTTTAGGATGCAAGTTCAGCAAAAAAAAAAAATAAAAATCCTCTAAACCCTAGAATTGAGGTCTTTGAATGAAAAGATTTGCTTGCATTTGAGCCACAAGACTTGATGTCTGGGTGTTACTGAGATGAGTAAGTAGAGTAGAAAAGCTTCAACTAGGAAGCTGCTGCTTTATTCAGATGCCATATTATTGCAATAGAAACTGCATATGAAGGAATAAATGTTAATTTTGTTTCCTATTAATACTTTTGAATAATATCTGTGATTTGGCACTGGAGACTACTACAGTGTATGACTAAGTGCTTAATTGATCTTTGCATATGCTAAATGATTTCTTGAAATCCTATGGAGTTCCCCTCTTGTCTCTGTTTTTTTTTTCAACATGGAAACACAGGAGACTGAAGGTGTTCAAACCTAGAATATATTATTGTAAAGTCACAAACACTTGTAGTTTGGATGACAATGCATGACTAAACCCTGAAAAATATGTTAATCTAATTTTAGATGTTAGAATTTCCAATTATATTGTATATAAACATTTATTTTAAGTGCTAATTTTTTACTAATAAATCTGAGATTATAGAAAATTAAACTGAACAAGAATGTGGGGTCTGACCTGAGAAGGTGTCATAGTTTTTTAATATTTTTATATTTCATCAGAGTATAAAATAATATTACAAAACTTTTTTCCCCAATCATTTCCTAGTTACTTTTCTTCTGAGGAAATTGCCTTTCACTGTCTTATGGACATCTCTTTAAAATAAAGACTATGCCAATAATTTTGTGTTCTCTATCATTGATTATTTTTGGGTCTAAAACCATGACTGTTTGAAGTATCATTGAGAGAACGGGTGCTCATTCTCTTTGCAAGGTTATTTAGGAAGGCTTCCAAACTCCCCTTCAGTCTTGTGCACCTGGTACAATTAGTGAGTATATTTTCCTGTTATGAGATATTGCAGAAAGTCTTACAAATTCTGTCCAGTGATCTTTAATGGGGATAATCTGCAATTTTGTAAATGCTTATAATGTGAATGTTTTGCTCTTGTATCTCTGGTTTAAGGACAAGCTTTCACATAACACAGGCATTCCATGTATAGAGCAGTATGGAAGTCACATATTTCAGTGTATTTAAGAAGTTCAAGGTGTCAAAATTTCTCTTAATTGTACTAATACCACATCACCAATGTGGAATGAAATCTATCTATATATATCTTCAAAGGGGTGTGATTGTCATCAATTTCTGTATGTAGAAATACATATAGATAGAAAATTCTGGGCTAATCTCATTTTGATAAGTAAAATTACATAACTCTACAAGAAAGGGTGAATTGCTGTAAAACTTGAAAATAAAATTAAAGAAACTGTAAGGAGGTGGTTACATTTTATACATCCTATTGCTCCTTTGGGGCCGCTAGTATATATTATTTTGTGAAAGAAGTGTAATTTGAGGACAAAGAGCACAAGGTAGATAGTGTTTCTTCTTGTTTGACAAATGCAAATCTGAGCCCACAATCTTCTTCTGCAGTTGAGTTCACTCAACTCTTGTACAGAGTTACCTTAACTGATATACTCATGGTAATGAAGGGTTGAAGTGCTGTGGGCCATATAATTTATTCTTTAAACTTCTAGGTGAAAATGAAAAAGGAAATGTCAAGAATTCCTTGTTGGTTTCAAGTTATTTTATATAAAACTCAAATGTAAAATTCTGTGGAAATATTTATGTACACTAGTTTTAGCCACCAACATGCCACTAATTATACAATAAATTGAAATGAAGAATTCTATCTTAAAAAAAAAAGTACTATGGAAGAGTTGTATTATAAAATAATGCAAGAAATGTTGCCTGTAACAGATAACCTCTTGTGTTTTGGCCACTCATTTTATTTTGAGAAATTAATGTTGTTCAATCAGTTTGTCCTCAGGGGGTAATTTGTCTCATTACACTGATAAAATAGTGAGATAAATATAATCTCTGGAGCTCTTAGTTTTGCACAGAGCTGTCTCATCACAGTGGCCTATCTTTGTGGAGTTTATTTCAGGTCTAAGTTTTAAATAGTGATTGCAATTTTCAGATATGTCAATATATCTTAATTTCTCTTCTTTCTCAAAGCACACACTATTTCCAGTGGTACTACTGCCCAGTTTAGGACATTAATTTCATTTTCCAGCTAGGTGTGAATAAGTTGTCACATGAAAATCACACTGCCTTATAAAGCATGATAAATACTTCTCACTCTTTGCAATGATTTGAGTAGTAAATTAATGTTGTTTTGCTAATGAAATACAGCCTTTGAAACCGAGTCAATAATGACACTAAAGCCTTTGAATGCTTTGTAAGGTGGAAATGTGTTTAAGTGTCACTACAAAAATCTCCCAAATTGGTTTGATGTGCTAGTTCTGTGTAATGTAAGTGCTGATCACAGTAGGACTATAAACGTCTTTTTAATGTGTGTCGCACGTGAAGGTGAATGTTGGTGACCGGCCTGCTCGGAATCTGAGGTGGAATCACACAAGGCAATAACTCAGCCTGAATGCTGTTTTAAAGGAACTGACTCCTTGTTTTTATAACTCGCAGCACAGCCAGTGGGGAGCTGGCAGATAGATGCAATTGGTGCCTTCACTTCCAGACATGCTGCTGTATTCATGACGATGGAAAACACCACTATTTTTCTCTGTTTGCAGAGTCTTTAGGTAGTCTTTAGGTGCAACAAGGGGATTTGATGAAATCTGGTGTTCATAAAGTTCTGAGCTCATAATCTTAAAAATGTGATGAGCGATGAATATTTTACACTTTTAAAGGAACAAATTTTGCAAATTACAGATATATCTTTTGCAACACCTTTAGTATGCCAAATTATGCTTCAGTTAAATTTGATTTTATGCAACCCTATTCATACAGCTGCTATTCAAAGAGCTATTAATATAATCAGTATATGTAGGAAAATCTCATCTGCTATTCAGATTTGCACCTTGATTTGAATAATGCATATATTCTTATTTCTGTATATTATTTCCTTCACAAATAGTCTATTTAATCTTTTTTTTTTGAGATAAATGTAATATAAGACTTTGAAATTTTTGTTCTTTGTGAATTTGAGCATGAAATATTAATGTTAAAATTAAGCTGATGTATAGTATTTTGTTAGATTTCTTTCTTCCTGCTTTTTAATGTGAACTTCTGCTACTTTTCAAATTCCATATTGTTTGTCATGAAAGCAGCTCTTAGAATGTTTCTTCCAAAGTCTGAGTATTGTAGTAAAATGTAGCCTTTTTAGTTTTCTTTTTTTGCCGGGAGATATTTCAGAACAATTAAAAGTTAGCATGTTGACTATTTCCCCTTTTGAAATCAAATGCATGTTTGCCATGAACATCAGAACTCAACTCTAGCAGTAAGAGCTTCATCTGAAATTTATATTCAGTATTATTTTCTTTTCCAATTCTCTGACTCACTATGTTTGTAAGGCATTTTGCCTTTATATGTTTTTATACATTGAAAGATCTCTGATTTAGTTTATGAAATATGAAGAAATATACAGACCTGGAAGTCAAAGAAAGGGAAAATCCTCAGCGTTTCTTGAAGATACTTGCCAATAGTCTTCAATTAATGATATGCAACCTGCAATACAGACTTTGTCCTCAGAAAAGGTATGTTTAATGTGTGAGATTCAGCCCATGCCAACTAAAAGGAAAAAAGATTGAGACAGCATCTCCTTAGGTTTTTTTTCTGTTGAAACACGTGCACTGGCTTCAGATAGAACAACACAGTGTTTGTAGATTGAACAGGAGCAACCTGCTGCTGTGTTGAGGCTGTCCTATCTCTCAGCTCTTGTTGCTTGTAAGCAGAGAGGTTTTAGACAGCTTTTTCAGTTTCCTTTAACAGCAGCCCTTACCTAAGTCTCTATTGATATGTCAGACCTCTTTCAGAAAAATACAGCTGTTGGTTTTGTAGCTGAATCATTATTCTGTGGGGTTCTCCCAGTTCCCTGAGAACTAACAGATTTTTCAAGTTGTCATGCACTTAATTTTACTATAGTATTTGAAAGAGTTAAAAATCAGGGAGAAATAAATGTCTGCTTTTCTTTGAAAAGAAAAGGTATGGCAGATCAGACTAGAGGTAATTCAAAGTAAATCCCTGGCAGAGGGTTAGTGTGGATGGTGGGTACTTGGCCTCAGTGGTTTTGGTCAGTAGATCTGTTCCTATAGTTCCTTGGATGGTTGCCAAGAAACTATCCTGCCCTGTTAATGTTTACTAGGAATGTAGGCTCATGAATGTAGTATATAAATTAATGCCAAATGCGTTGTGTAAGCCTGGTGTTTTACCTTGAAAATTAACTGTGATTTTTTTCTCTTGGGAGGGAGATAGGTTTGTCCAAATCTAAAGGTTACAAACAATGGTCCCCAAAGCTTTTCTGTTATTTCTCTAATCATTGTGTGTCTGAACTTTTCATGTAGGCAGAAAGAATGAAAGTAAGTTTCACTCTAATATTTAAAATTTTGATTACTAAATATGCTTTATATTGACCTGTTTTTTTCCTGTTTTCTTTTGGGATGAATAATTAAATATTGTTAATTTTTTTTGGAGCATGAACTGCATTAATTAACTATGTAAAAGAAATAAGGTACTTGAATTTCAGATGAACTCTAATTAGAGAAACATATTGCACCACAATACCTTGACAATATCTAATAATGCAACTTTTGGCCTACTAAAAAGGTTGTTTTATTAAGTATTCCCCAATCTTTTTCTTTGTGCTTTTAAAAGGGAAATAATTTCACAGAATGGTGAACAACCAGGGAGGAGGATTCTTCGTTTAGCGGAAAAAGATTTTAAAGGCAGACTTAGAGTTACAAGTTGTGCTTGTAACACAGATGCCCTAATAATGATTTGTGTAATCCTCTCACTCGGCACCAGTTTTTACTTCATGCATATAAAACTCCCTCTGGCTTGAAATGGGAAAGCAAGCATGGTAAATCAATTGCGAGTCATAGTCTCCAGGCATTCATATCATACTATTGAAATCTCTGTCAAAACCCTTCACATATCCTTTCCAAGCAACCTTATTTTCACAATGTAGATTTTGTTTCCAGTGAGTGTTTTTACACATAATTTTGTTTGCTGAGCTTAAATTTTGAAACCAGTAAGCCTTTTGTGAAGTATCTATAGGTGAGCTGAATTTTTAATTATCAGATACAGAAACTGATCAACAGAATTACATGAATTCCAGTTCTGTTGGAAATAATACCTGAAATGCACGATGGATGTTTGTCATTAGCATGTTTGCTAATGACATTAGCGTGTTTGGTAGTGAACAAATACTAATAGGACTACAAAAGTGGAGGTTGATCTTGTCCTTTCTGTGTTAACAAAGCAAAATTGCATGTTTTTTCATGGTTGATATGTTTTCTTAATTTATGAAGTGAACCAGGAAAGAAAAGGACCATTCATGATCAGAATAAATGCTAGGCAGTTACAAGTATGACCTCTGTCCACGAACAGAAGCATTGTGATATGAGGTGAAGCTCTAGGTAAATAAGCTATCTGTACAAATGCTTTCTCATTTGGTAAAGAATAAGGTAATACCTTTCAATATCAAGGATAAGTGAATGTAGCTTTAATATTACTTGTCTGTTCAAATATCAACAACTGTGTACTACCATTTGAATGTGCAGTTTTCTTGGCAAGGTTCTTGGTTAGAGTGAATTGCCAGAAAAAAGATTCATGAAACTCAGCTGAGGTTGGTGGTTTGGTCCATAAGGTCCAAGGCAGCCTGAAAGGGAACCAGCTCTTCTCTTGAGCTCTGCCTATTGTTAAACTATTAAGCTAGAGAGTTTACCAGAAGACTTTTCAAGAACTGATCTTGGGGATGATTTCTTTTTTCAAAAGAAAAAAAAAAGACACAAATGGCACAAAATAATAGGCTTAGGTTAATGGCATTGCTCAGGACACAAACTGGGAAGAATGACATGACTAAAAAGAATAGTGGAATGTTGCCCAACAAGAAGGCCTTTAAAACTTGACTAATAAAATTTTAGTAGTTTAAAATGAAAGGTCATAACTTCAGGGACTAATAACTGAGGGAAGTTCTTAATTTGACAAGCTAGATGAAAAATACCTTGATGCACTAGTCATTCAGTGAATGACTGTAACACACCAGAGGGCTGCATCTGGGGTAGAAATGACTGTGGTGTGCATCACAGGGAAGAAGCCCTTAAAGACTAATGTTGCTACCCAGGGCAATGGTGAGGTTTTTATTTTCAACAATGTGCTCAGTGCAAGCTTCCCATGTTGTTTAAACATTGGTTAGATTCAGAAGAAAGGCTTAATAAGACGATCACAAGAATCCTTAAAGATCAGACTGAAGATACTTCATCCTTTGGTACAGCAAACACACCCAAAGAAGTGTGTTAGGATGGCAAAAGTCTTGGAGAGAGTTCTTCAAGCTAACCAACTGCACTGCCAAAAATACAGGTGTGTATTATGTGGCCACAAACTGCCTTCAGTCTGGAAACACTGAGGATTTCTCACCACAAATGGAACGGAGCAAGGGAAGAGTATGGAGACAAAACTCAAGCTGATTTTATGGCAGAATTTTAACCTTTATGAGGAGAGGCTGTATAATATAGTTGCTGAAGCACCAGCAAACAAGATGTGATCCTCCAGTTGGTTCCTTCTGGTCCCAAGAATTGTTTTGGCTGTGTTTAATTGCCAGGTGTTTTGAACTGTTCCAGTTTGAATTTAAACATGGACAGATTTGAAAAAGGTAGGTAGGATTATAGAGGTCTTTTTGAGACTGGAATGAAGGAACTTGCCTTTTTGACTGAAATGCAATTCCAAGTCCACCTGAGGTCTCTCAGCAGGGTAGATGATTTTGGATGTTGATGCTGCAAAAGTGTGGAGGGAGATGGCTAAGAAAAGGCTGTCCTTCTGTGTGCCAAAAGTAGGGGTGGTGTGCTGGAGATGTCGTCTCTGGAGTGCTGAGCTTGCTACTGCTGCTGGGGATCAGGAAGAATAATTTCCATCAATAGCTACTGGTCCCATTGACTTTTCCACTGGTGTTAGGAGCCACATCCTGTTTTTTATATGGATTTGGTGCACTAAACTCATTTTGCTATCCTAGACCTGTAATTAAAGTCATCACTACAACCTCTGAGTGTGGAGCAGGAGTCTGCCAAGGTTTCATCCTACCCCCAGGAGCAGCTGAGAAAAGTACTGCTCTTCAGCTATAATCTGGTGTAGGCACTGAATTGCCCAGCACATGAGTGGGAAGAGCTAAGGTCTGCTTAGTTTCTAGCTGTGGCTGGGTGAAGAAAGGGTGAAGATAACATGGTGTGTGTTGGTTATGCTGCAGACTGTTCCTCAGGACACTGTTTTCTCCATTGTCTAGACTTCTAGTCCCCAGTAAATACAAAAATGTCTGCTATTTGTACCCTGCTTAACTCACTACAATATGCTTCCCCTCTGTATTTCTGGCCTTTCAAATTTGTGGTTAGTATCCTCAATGATCAGGGAAAAGGGATTAGTAAATAGCTTTGGCATTAATCTGTATTCAGCTCTGTGTTGAACATCCATTATTTTTATGACTATAGTAAAATGAATAGCAGTGTAACAGCTGCCTTGGGTTTTCAATTAAATGCATTAATACATATGCAAGAAAATACCCTGTCTCAATAGCATTTATACGGAAGAGAATATTTTTCAAGATTTGTTGCAAATCATTATTATGCCTATTTTATATGGCATTTGGAAATGTGAGAGTGGAGTTGCAGCCATGCTGCTTTATTACTTGCAGGTGGAATGTGTGATAATCAGCCTGACCCTTTCCCTTTGCAATACTACTTAATGAGGACAATTTACATTGCATAAAAATAAGGCTTTATAACTTGATGAGCAAGCCTGTAGTCAGTGCTGGGTTTAGTAAGAAGGTGGTTAATGCTTGCAGAAGGTCCTGAATGCATATTTGCAGCTCTGCTGCATTATGTGTAGAAAAAATATTCATGGCATGAGTGAAGTGTGTAAAATTCTGGTTTATTCTGATGGTTTGAGAGGGGGGGTAGTTGCTTCACTCATTGTTTCCAAACTGCTTTCTCTGACATACTTTGTTTTCTTCATCTTTGCTCCATGTCAGAATGATGCCTTTGACAGTTTCATTTGCTTGCAGCTTTCATTCTTCTCCTTTGTGCCTGCAAGTTTTGCCAAACAGTGCTGAACAATACGGGAGTTGCTGTGTCCACCCAGCTCTGCTTTTGTCAAATTTTGCACTCCAGCTCATTCTTCTATCCTTTTCAGCTATATCTTGTATTTAGGGCCTCATGTTCCTGCCAATGAGTCTGAAAGAATGGTCTTATCACACTATTTTTACAGATGTTATTCTTTGTATGTGAGTGATAGACTGCCTGGTATCTATTAATATTTGCACTGTAATAAATGAAACTATAAAAATTATGTCAACACTGGGGCATAGAAGTTGACTGATTAAAAAAAAAAAGTAATTACTATTCTTCTATATTATCTGCTTCACCTCTAAGGCAAGTAAGAATTGGGGAAATTTTATAAATCTTCATTCCCTTATCCAGAGTCAGTACTAAGGCCCAACTGTTAAGAAGCCCACTGGGATTAGTATGAGACAAGTAGTGTTTTGTGTGTAATTCGGTCATTTTACTCTTAGCACTAAACTCCTTTTATTGAATTGTTTTACTGCAGAAAGGTTTTAATCTTCTATTGCTGAGAACACCTGAATAAATGAATGGATAAAATCATGAATAACCTTGAACCATTTGGACTATGGACTTGCAGGATTGCAATCTTCTTTCTTCCCAGTGCTACTCTGTCTCCCATGACCTCACATTCAAGATCCCTTGGCTTTCCTGTTTACCAAACTGGTGTTTGCTAGTTTACATAGGAACAGAGGTGAGTAACAGAAATTTCTAAAATTTTTATCATTAGGATTTTATATTGTTTCTTTATGCACCTTTTAAAATTATCTTCTTAAATGTCATCATGCAGAGAGAAATTGCCAAAAATTAAGCTAGACTGGAGTTTTGAATTGATGCAAGAGATCCCCATCTATCATAAATAGTTCTCAAAACATTACCCTCAAAATCATTACAGTAAATTCTTTAGAATCCATGGCAACTGTCTTTAAAGCATTAAAAGACAAACTGAAATTATTTATACCTGATACTGTAGCTGTGTAGATAGAAAACAGGTACTGTGATACATTTAAGTGGACAAACAATGTGGATTTTATGAATTTGAGAAGTTTATTTTCTACAGCTCATCACTGTGAATGTTTTAAAAGGCAGTCATGACTGATGACAGGGTTAAGTAAGGAGGAAAAATATTTACACACTTTAATGTATGGAACAGGAATGTATTTACATTGTCTGGCAAAAGAATTCTTTATGGACTGTAGTGTAATATATCTGGATTTTCATATCAGGTTTCCACTGTCTAAATCTGTACATAAATCTATTCTCAAGCATCTGTCCTGAAAAGCATATCATCTAAGCCAGGACTAGCTAAGTATGACAAAATGCGTGACAAAATCATATCTATGATCAACTCAGTATGATTTACATGAAAAAAGTGTTATATTTGCTCACAAGCATAGGGGAACAAAGAAATGAGGTCTTCTTTGTCAGAGTTCATGGAGAAGCAAGGAACAATTTCTCCTGGAAAATGTGGAATGACACTTCCATCTCTGTCGAGATTAAAACAACCTTTTCAGCAGTTTCTGCTTCCTGCTTCTTCCCTTGGGTTACTTCCAGCCAGCTTCTTGTAATTACCTCCCCATTATGTTTATTCGGGATGCGAGTTTGAAAGATGACATCACTCAGACACATATTGTGATATGTATGACTAATCAGTTGTTAACAATGCAACAATTAATTCCTCTGAGGCATTTTATTTGTCACTTAAAAATATTCCTTTGACTCACAGAGTAACTTATACCCTGAGGAAAAATATCTCAGCTCATTAGAGCTGCTCTGCCGTTATCACTTGGCAAGTGTCTCCACTGACTTCAGTGGGCCTCATTTATTTTAACCTCGATCTGGTATCTCACCTTTTTTGTTTTTTTGTCCTGTTTTTTTTTTTTTTTCCACAGTGGAATATCTGTCTTGATTCCAGGCAGAGCAAAGGAATAAAACAGCATTCTTAAAAGGAAATAAATAATTAAAAAAACCCCCAACACCTTTTTTTTTTTTCCTTCAACAAGCCTGTGCAACAAAGTACAAAAATGGCTAAAATCAGGTATGCCCCTGTGCGAATGTTTCCACTGAGCTTTAGGCTCAGTGCAAGAAGCATCAGTGTTTTCCAGTGTCCTCATTTGCATTTTCTTGTCTTTCCCCGAGATCAGTCCTGCTTGTAGTTTCTCCATGAATTTTTTAACCTCTTTGTCTGAATTGATTTTTAACATGGCTGATATAACAGAAAAGCCAGTGACATCTGTTTCTCTGAAGGAATAAAAAGGAAAACCTGGAGTCTTCTATTCTAGGTTAATCTGACAATAGAGAATTTTTGGAGTATTTTTTTTTCCACAAGGCTCCCAAATGATGTGGTTTTGGCTGTCATGTGGCCTGAAAAGCATAAGCTTATGTTATAAGGCCTTTTCCAGAGTGTCTGAGGAGAGGTGCTGTTGTGCAGGTGGGGTGTATGTGCAGAGGCACTTGAGTTTTTCAGTGACTCCTGTGTTCTGTTCAATCCAAGCAGTTTCTCCTGCAAGGATCTTAGAGGAGTGGCAAGAAGGGTCAGGTGCTGCTAAAAGTATTTAATGTATTTGATTATCTTTGATGCTTCAGAGAGAAAATGTTAATGTGACCAAACCAGGATGAATGTTGGGCTTCTGCATCCGTGTGGGGTTTCTGCCTGGGTGTCCTGCTTGGAGAGTGGTGCTGGGCAAAGGAACGTGCGTCCGAATCACCATCTGTGCAGTGAGTCTGTTGCATCTGGGAAGCAAAAGTCGGCTGGGAAGGCAGTTGGGGTGTGGGACCAGTAGAGAAGGGGTTGGTGTGCTGCTTCTATTCACCAGCACCCGAGTGCTGTGCATGGGGTGTGCAAATGAGAACTGCAAGTGCACTGTTGGTGTGAAGAGGTGCTGGGAACCTCAGGGGGGTGGTGGTGGTGGTGGTGGTGAGTTTCAGAGGATGGTACCTTGCACCACTGGAGTGAACTTGCTTACCTTGCCCTTGCTCCTGAGGGAGGGCAGGGCTGCAGAGGGTGCCTGCTGATGGAGGATGTGAGAAAGGCTGAGGTACTCCCTATCTTCTTCATGTCAGTCTTTCCCAGTGCAATCTGCCCTCTGGCAGTGCCTCGTGGCAGTAGAAGAACAAGATTTTTCAACTCAAGTTCAAAAAGTTGTGTTTTGCTGTGGTGGGAAATCCTTTGTCATCCACCTCTCTTATCATGGAGTGAATGCAATATCAATCAAATATTTAACATACTGTATCAAATGCATAATTTACACTGGTTTATGTAAACTCATACCCCTTACAATTTGCCGTCTAAAATTTTTTCTCTATTAAATCTAAAACTCCTGTTGTATAGTAAGTCTTGCTGTACACTGGCATTAATTTACACATCATGCAGCTGAGGCAGTGATAAACAGCCTTATAACAATCTCACAGAGGCAAGCAGAGTGAATCAGAGACAAAGCAACTTTTGCTCCATGTAGATAAAACATGATTTTTTACTGCCAAATTAATATGTTTCTAGAAATAGTAAAACAAAATAGGTTATAAATTAATTATAAATGTTAAGTCAGCAGAATATTTAAAATGCATGCAGGGAGCTACTGTGTATATTCTTAAGAGGCAATACCTGTTTAGAAAGGTATCTGAAACATAAGTGCTGCAGTGCACCCTATGGGAAATGATAATAGTTGAGATGGTTATGGCTAAACTAGATTTATTCTTTTGAGAAATCTGATCTGATAGACTTTGGGGTTTTTCTTTATGCTGAAAAATCTGATTTGTCAAAATTGAAACATTTTCTAAACCAGTTTGATAGCTGAAGATATTCTGCTTATACAGGGAGTTGTGCACTTCTTCAGCCAGAGAACAGCAAATCACTGCTTGCAGTACAGATGCAGTCAGAGCAACACAGTGACTTTCAGTCAGTTTTGAAAGCTGGGCAGTTCTAGCCTCTTGCATAACACCTGTGTACTGGTTTAGTAATTTCCACATCAATCTCCTAATTCTGTCTGAGCTCTTAGCATATCTCTGAAATACATGGATAGTAATAAGAAGAGCTGCAGGAAATGAAGGATTTACTATGTTGCCAGGTCAATAGTGTTCAGTTAAAAAATTATCTCAGACATCAGAAGTGCCATTTCTTTACCTAAACATGAGCTTTCCTGAGGCTCTTTCTATTATGAGAAATATCTTCCCCAGTTTTATCTTCCCACATAAGCTGATATAAGTCTCATGATTTAAAGGCAGTGCTTCTACTGTTTTTGTGCCTTACATTCATGTATACCTGCTCCTGTATCCCAGAAGTATAATGACGACTCCTTTCAACAGAACATGTGAATTGAATGTTTCTACCTACATCTATCATGGTTATACCATGACTTCATTCTTGGTCTTCTTAAAGTCAAACAAGATCAACACAATCAAAATCTAAATAAAAGATCAGAAGGAAAACAGCAAAGTGATTCTTAGAGGAAGCTCTTAATTCTGGTGCGGCCGTTGAACAACATTTTTTCTTGATTAAGTTCAGATCCTCTTAGTTTT
This sequence comes from Acropternis orthonyx, assembly GCA_035583155.1. Lineage (NCBI taxonomy): Eukaryota > Metazoa > Chordata > Aves > Passeriformes > Rhinocryptidae > Acropternis > Acropternis orthonyx. The sequence goes on from JAWWEU010000005.1 coordinate 12,025,171, forward strand.
CAGTCATTAGTTGATACATTTATCTGGCACAATAGGGTTTACGTCTCTGAAGTGTTAAAGTGAATGGATCTCATCTCTTGTGCTGGCTGTGATATTATACTTGGGAAAAATGACTGATGCTCATTTTGAATGTTCCCCTTTATTCCTCCTGGCACTGAGGAAAATAGGAGGGCTAAAATGTTGCTCTGCATGGGAGGGATGTGTCCTGGCAGAGGCAGGAGCACTGAGGGCAGCATGCCGGGTGCTCAGCTGTTGCACAGCCTCCTGGAAAGCTGGAGCTCTCCTGTGGGGGAATGTATGTCCTGTTGTATGTTTTCATGTGAAAAAAACTTCAAGGCCACAGCTATTCTGTTTACTACAGACATGACCTCCACTCCCTGTTCTCAGAAGAAATGCACACAGATTTGCATATGTCTTATTTTTTTTCTCCAAGACTATATATTTAAAAGCTGGACATTATTTGAACGACTAAAGATTTTAAATTGTCTGAAATATTTTAAATATTTTCTCTCAGAAGCAACTCTTGAAGAATTTAAAGAACATTAATAATATTGTTGAAGCTGTGTTTCTGTTCCAGAGAACTATTTCCATTACTTATGAAGAGGGATTTAGGTCTCAGTGTTGGTCAAGACTTAAAATTATGATATGGATATCTATAATGTGATGAATATATAAAAGCTAATTTAAATAGTAGTGGAGACTAAGAGTCTCTTCATATTCCAGGCATTTTATTCTGCAGAAATTTCCAATTACTTCTTAAGCCCATTTTATATAACCTTCCTTTTTGTTTAAAGACAATAAATCTTTAACTTTCTATTTTTAATCTTTTTTTCTCTTCCTTTTTAAAAGAAATGTTAATTGGCAAGCTACATGTAAATATAATAACAGGCAGTGCAACTTTGCCTTTAATGGCAGTTATACTGGCTATTAATTGAATGGAAAAACTGGGTATTTGGCTATTTCATAAATTATCAGGACTATGTTCTTTCTTTGTGCTAATTTATTGATCAGAACACATTTGAAACTCTGAAATAAACTGAATTTTTTTAAGCAATTAACAAAAAAGCCATCCAGTCTCTGCTGCATCTATTTTATTTGTTTTCCAAATTTTTCCTGTCACTCCCCATAACTTTTCCCATATTTGCAGAAATGCATTTCTGTTAACTACTACCTTTTAAAGACTGTAATTGTGAAGACAAAGCTTGGTGGGCTCATGCTTTAGTTAATTATTTCTTTTGGTTTTATCTTTAATAAATGCTTTGCAGTTGATTCCAAATCATTTTGTATCAGTATAAGGTCAAGGCAATCAATTCTGCTTAAGAAGCATTGTATAAGACACTGTTTGCAATCATGAATTACACTCATATGCACATCAGAGATATTCCCAGCCCTCTGAACTTTCCTTTCTGCTGGGATTAACAACAAAATGTAAGGGAATCACTGCAAGAAACTGAATTTCCCTCTTCCATGTGACTATCTGGGAGACATGGTTTTATCCTTGCATGATTTCCCTGAGGAGCTTCTCCACAGCACAAGGTGTGCTCCTGGATACAGAACAAGGTGGATGTGGCTGCACAGCCCGACCTGCTGCTCCTTCACAGTCACATAATTATTGCATTTTGCCCTCAGTATGGCCAAACAATATGTGTTTTAGTATGGCCAGAGTTAAAATCATGCTGCTGGAAGCAAACCAGGGAAGTGATTTTTCTATGAGGGAAGGCTGTTTTGGGAAGCAATGACTCAGAAAAGACTGCTGAGGGTAAGAGTTCCCAGTGCAACATTATAAAGGTGATCCTTTCTCTGTCTGAACAAAGGAATAGGAAGCTGTTCAAGCTGTAATTACCCACAGTACAATGGTTACCAGAATATCACATTCAGATCTGGAAGTTTATTAGTCATGGAAGTGTAAGAGAGGAACTCTCAGATTTGGAAACCTTACTTTGCAGTGGGATCCAGCAAAGTTTGTTAAGGAGAGGATAAAGGAGCAACTTGCCCATCTATGAAGCATAGATTTGATAACAGCAGCTCTCCTGTCTGGCTGGCAGAGGTAAAATGAGAACCATGCAATTAAATTTAAGACTAGGTGGTTTAGATTCCAAGCAGGCACATCTTAAACAGCGTGAGTGATTTGCCAGTAGAATGATTTAATAAAGATTGTAATAAATTTCCCCCATTGGACATTCTAAAATCTGAACTGCATGCTTTTCTGAAGGAAATGCTCCAATTCAAAAAACATGAATACATGAAAGTCTTATAGCACAATTTATTCTGGGGGTCAGACTGGAAGGTTATAATGATCCAGTCTGTCCTATTGTGAAAAAAAAAAAAAGCTCAGTTGTTGGTTTATGCATGTGGAAGGATTATTCCTCGAGCAGACCCAAAGTATATCAATTTAACAGAGAGCTCTCCAGTCCACTTTTGTGATTCTAGCTGTTATTCTAAAATAAATGGTGACCCTATCTTCTTTGTTTTTGTTGCATTGAGTTGGTTCATAAGACTAAGAGCTGATAATGTATTTAATGTTGCTCATATATCTTAAGCCAGCATGAGGCAATAATGAAAAAGGCAATTATTAGTTTAATTTTGCAATTTAAAAAAATCTGCATCAGTGGGATTATTGTGCTTTCAACTTGAGGCAATATAAATGAGGCTTCATACAGCTGATTTGTGAGTAATGGTAATTGCTGGTCTGTAACCTTTTCTTGACTGCAAAGTCTTAGGGAAAGCACAGGTCAGTGCTGTGGATTATCTAGTAGAATGCAATGAACACAAGATTTCACCGTCCTTAATATATTGCTGCTCCTCTCTGCTTGGTTTCTTTATTGGAATATAGAAACTAGATTGTTACTAGAAGAAAGCTATGCTATTGCAGAATTCAAATGTAGTTGACACGAGGAGAAACTTCCTCAAAACAGAGAAAACTGGCAAATTTGGAAAAGAAGTGGGAAATGTGAAAGACAATTAAATTGGAGAAATGAAGAACAGGTTAATTAATGGTTAAAGATACGTGTAATTTAGTTACTTGAAATACCTCTGATTTGATACTCCAAGCATAGTATAGTGCAATTCTGAAAGATCAGCATTATCCCACGTTGCCTTAAGAATAATATTTAATACTAATGACTATCACTCACTTGCATATTCCTAAACTTTCTGAATTAGACATGTTTTAGCATGCAGGAGACATTGCTGCCAGACATTTCACAACTAGAGGGGAATTCTCTTTATTTCTCCCTCAGTAAAGCTGTTTCCTTGCTGCTCACTGTTTTACAGTTTCTGTACCGGAAGACTGTGGTCTTCTCTGTGCCCTTGGATTCCTTCAGATGAAGATTACTATTCTCTGCAGCTGCTGAAAACACTGCTGCTTTCTGTTGTATTGTATCTAGATGCCCTGTTTCTTTATTCCTGGCTGCAGGCTTTGTCCTTGATTTAGGCATATTGCTTACCTGTAACACTTATTTAGACTTAAACATAAACATGTTGTAAAGAATATTGGAATAACTGCAGATGTGAATGCAGATGTGAAGTGTAGCTCTTCCATACCTGCTCCTTATGGGGTCATTGGTTTGACTGCCCAGCTTTACACAGCTGATTTTGGCCCACAGCAAACCCTGTGGCCTGTGATCCCTAAATAAAGAGGCAGCTAACCTTTGGTGCTGACATAACTAGAGCAGACTGTGTGACTACACTTTTCATTAATTTTTCATCTGGTGTCTCTTAGTTTTGTTATCTTCAACTGAGTTGAACAGTCAGTCCTTTGGTGTTCAGCGAGGCCGGGTACAGTAACACTGAAAGTGCCTCCTTCCTCTGGATGTCCTTTGCAGTGCTGGCGTACCCGCCTGCCTCTTCAGTTTTCCTTGTCCTAATTAAGCAACAGAAGCAATTGATGTGTATATTTGGATCACACTGATCTAGTTGTTTCCATTTTATCAAGATATGAAATGGACAGAGATTTTTTAGACCGTTGTTATACTGGTCACTTGTAAATCCATGATTTATAAATGCTACAGAGAATGAGTGCTTGAAAAGCCATGTTTTTCATGACTTCAGTATAATGCTGCCTGTTTTGATCTAACTACTCCTCTTACAGTAAGTTCACAGGTTGTCTGAGAACCAGAAGTGTGACATGCTCTAAGTTTGCAGAATTTGCTATTGTTGGCAATGAGAAATTTTTCATTGGATTATTTATTTCTATTTAGGTAATCTTTAGCTCCTTTTGAAAAGAATGTTAAATTATTAATGAACTATATGTTTACTTTTCTCAATACTTTGGAGATTGTCAAATATCTGAGAAGAGAAGAGAAGAGAGTGTCTGTCTTCCATTACTCTGTTTAAAAGGTTTAGGAACTCCTACTCAGCAGATCAAAGAGGAAGTGAAGACCCTTTAATATGATCACAAAGAAAACAGAAGTTTGCTAGTCTAGTTTGTATAAAGCATACATAAAAACCTTCAATGAGAGAAGCGTAAAATTAATCAAAGCCAATTTATGTTCAAAGAACATTGTATCTTGGGAGTTTTGAGGTTAATTAACCACTGATGACATAAAAAGACATTGGTGGATTCTCCCGTCTACATTTCAAAGTCAAGATTGAATTTTAGAACTAATGTTTCAGTAGAAATATTCCAGGTCAAACAAGAGTAAGTGCAGAGTCATCCTCTCGACCCCTTATAGAGATTGCTTTGCAAGTGATCTGTGGTAGTTCTTATGAAGCAGTTTATTTAGATGACATAAGGTATGTAAGTTTTAATATAGATCTCTGAACCTTCTTCAGAGTGTGACTCAAAATTTCATAACCAAAAGCAGCAGAAATCCTAACTTAGATTTCTATAAATATATTCAGTTTAATTGTGCATCACGTGAATTAGTTATTAAACCTGATGAATAATGATGTATTTTAATGTCACACATACATCCTTAAAGGCAATAAGATATAAAAACCAATTCTTGACCTCTTTTAGAGTCAATACAAATGATTGTATGAGTTGAGGTAATCTGAAACATGGATTGAACCTCACTGGGTTTAGAAAGCAAAAATGTTCTGGAATTAGATTTGATAAGCATGTCTGAGTCGCTGTTCTAATGGCACCAAACTGTAGGGTCTGCAGCTTCACCCTTTGCTCAGTAAGTGTGAATGTCATACATGTCGTTTGGTTAGAAATAACATTTATTTCATTTAAGCTAACTCCATGTGAAAACAAATTGCTATCATGAAATGCACAGCAGTTATAGGTGAATTTAAGAAAAGCTGTCAGAGAGTAAAAAAAAAACAAACCAAAAGAAAACACAGGAAGATAGAAGAGTTCAGTAAAATTGTTCCAAACACATTGTCAAGGAATCTTGGATTACAATTTTTTCTTAATTGGAGTGGAGATTTTACTTTAATAACCTTTATTATAGCATTTCTGTAGGTTATTTCTGGGCAGGCCAGGATATGGAAACAGAACAATTCAATTAGTTAACCACAAACTCAAATGAAAGTGTTAGTCATGAATATAAGTTGAAGTTTTTATTTATTAGTAGACGGAATCAGTCATGTGAAATACAGTATTGATCAGTATACGATCATACAATTATCATAATTTGGCCTGTACTTTTCTTTAAATGTGTCTTGTTTTCTGAAGAACAAATTGTTGAATTACTTTTTCCCTCAACTTTTACAGGGAAAAAAAAAGAGTCTAGCTCACTAGTGATTAGAAATGTTAAATGTTGACAAGGGAAAAGTAGTCTTGGCTTATCTTCTAGGATTATTTATAAATTTTAAATTGGGTATCCAGTAGATAAAATAATAATTCAAAGACATCCAAGCAGAGTCAGAGAAAATATGTGATGAACCAACCACTTCTGCTCTGCAGTCTGTTTTTTTGACAACAGACTGAACAACATTTTTTGCTCTGCTGAACAAAAGCAGAAATAGTCTCAGGGTGACTTCCGCAATTCTTACAGTATCTCTAGAAGCGTCTTCTTAAAATAGTCCTCTACCTGCTGTTAGTCCATCTCTTCTGAGTAACATAGTGAGCAGCCTTGTCTTCCCTCGGAGTAACAGCCTATTCTTTTGCTGAGCAAGAGAGTTTTCTTACAATTTTTTATTCCATTACATTGTGATTTTAGATTTGAGTCCTTTTGTTAAGAATATTTGTTCCCTTAAGTGGTTATAGCTGCAAACTCTGCACCCTCCACGCCTGTTTGAAACTTGGTTCAGTGTAAATTTTGTGTCCCTGTACTTTGTCATGCTTTTGATTGCCAATGCATTTCGTGTTATGGAGAAACAGCAGGAAACCACAGGCCCTTATTTGTTTAGATTTTCCATTCTTTCAATTTCAAGGTAAGTAGGAATTATGTTTTGAAATGGGTGATTCACAGGCATAATAATTCCAGTTTGGCAATGATGCTGAACCATAGCATCACATCCTTTAAATACAGCACAGAATTTGCTAGTGTAAAGAAAATGGCCTTGCTTATATCACTGAAACTTCTCTTATCACAGCTCTTCTTTTCCTAACTTTCTTAGTTTCCTCTCCCAGTGGTGCTATATATTCATGTAGCACCAAGGGCAATAAATCAGACCTTCCTATTTAGTTTGTTATGCACATATACTTCCCTTAAGACCAAAGAAAGGGACACAGGTGGATAGGCTGACTCACTATAAGAAGACAGCCTCTCATTTTTGTCCCATGTATGCAGCACTGCAATGGCAGAACTACCCCTGATTTTATTGCTACAAGAGCAGAGCATACTCACAAATTATTGTATCTGTGCAACCAACTTATAATTTTCCCAGTTATACTTTCTTGCTTTATTCCATTCCACTGATTTATTGACAGGATATAAAGCTTTTAGAACTGCAGATACAGTTACCTTGGGAGCCTCTACTGCAAAACGCAAATGAGCTGTTTACCTTGCAGGGAACACACTTTCATTGCTTCACCTTCCGTGACCAGTGACAAGATCAGAACTTGGCAGGTGGCATAACTTTCTGAAGGCTAATTTTTTTTGCCGTAAGTGCTTAACATAATAGTATTTAATTGCTTCTGCTAAGCTTTTTTTAAGTGGAAAGTAAGATGGATCTCAAAATGATGGATGGAGACAGGATCTAATGTGCTTTTTAAGGAGACAAATGCATTGCTGCTTCATCCTCACTGTGGCTTGACTTTCTGTGATGTTTGACCAGCTGGGCTGTTCTTTGCTGGCAACACTAGATCAACAAATGCCAATATTGACTCTCTTCCTGCCTTATTGGGCTTTGTCTTGAAAGGCTACTGAGGTTTAAATGTTGAAAGTACAAAACATTGTTCAAGATATGGCTACATTTGACCATTGGAAAAGAAAAAAAAAGAAGAAAGACAATTCAAAATCTCAACTGAAAACCAGAATGGTTTCTATTCTGTTGCAGGGCCATTTGGGCTGCCTGAAAAACACTTGTTAAACTTGCCTGCAGCTTCAGACTTGTCACTTTTCTCACAAAACACAGAGGAAGGAGCACTCAGAAGCAGGCCCCAGACAAACTACTGATGTTACTCCTGTGCACTGAATTGCACTGGGGAGGCAGCTCTTATATATCTCTTCTAAAAACAAGGTAACATGATTTCTTTTCCAGAAATGTGCTAGAATAAATCACCTTGAGTAACAGCATAGTTTTCAACTTTAAGTCCCCAAATACTGTGAAGTATTTGTTATTGTTGTTTAATAAACAATTTCTTTGTTTAATTTTGAGTTGCTACTTTACTTGCTTAAATTCTTATTTATTTAAATGAGTGAAATCCCTTTGCAGATCTGTCTCTTGCTGTTTAACTTTCCCTCTTTCCTTTCTTAATGGGACTGTCATTGTAAAAAGACATCTCTTTTTAGAGCACAGTAAAGGTTATTTCATTAAATACTTGAAGGCATTGTAATTGAGTAAAGTCATGAGGTAAGGTATTGGAAAAAATATGCATGAAAAATAATATTGAAGAAATTCTGGCAGAAGAACTATGCATCCTGTGATGTGTATGAGGTCTGGGGGAAAAAAAGCAATTGCATAGTTAGAGCATGTATCATAATGCAGAAGCTGCATTAGGCAACTTTGAATCTGGCATTTCTTAACTTCTCAGAGTTGCAACCCCTATGTGTAGGTCATCTTCTGTTGTCACCTAACAAGGAAGAGAATTATTATACAACAGATGTTTAATTTGAACAAAATCCAGGGTTTCTTTCCAGTAAATCTAACTGAAGTAAAGAAGAGCTAAGTTTTGATAACATCCAGCATAAAATGCTCCTGTATGTATTGTCCTCTTTCATATCTACACTGCTGATTTCCATCCAGCTAACTTCTGACTTGATATTTTTGTTAAAAGACGTGTTCTGAAGATTAAATGCAAACTAGCAAACTAACAGTACAAGGTCTCAGCTGAATCAACTGCTGTGTCCATTTTTAAGTTAAGGTTTGTGCGAGTACCAGTGGAGAACCTGCATCATACTTGAAACTTTCAGACCTTACTGATGCCTAATCCAAAGAAAACACTTGGGCACTGCCTTGACTGAGTTGTTTGGCAGCTCTGTTAGTAATGTCACATGTAGAAGTACTAGAAGGGGAAACAGGCAAGGGTTAGGTTTAACTTTTGCCATGCAAAATTGTTTCCAGAGACAAAAATCTATTCAGCCCATCACTATGGATGAGTTGCTTCTGGAAGCAAGTTGCTTCACGAAGAACATGTTCCAGAAGTTCTGCACTGTTCTATTTATTACTCTGCACTTCTGTAATACGAACTAATATGTCTCACTTTATTTCCAAGAATACTAATCAGTTTTTTTGAAATACAGTGAGGTAGTGTGTTTAGAAAAAAATATTTAATTTTTATTCAATGAAATTCACTGAGACAAAATGTGGGTTTTTTAAATCTGCCTACAGATGAAAATCTCAACTGAAGCAAAACTCCTAGCCTGCACTGGTAGCCCTATAAGAAAATGATGCTAAGAGGTTTATAAATTTTGTCTAACAGTCTTGGTCCAGAAAGAAAGTTTCCCCAAGTCTTTTTGGGTTGTTCTTTCTCTAATGCCCCAGATATTTTTGTTGTGCTATTTTGGAGCCTCCAGACACCAAAAAATTTCCAGTGTATCTGTTACTTTTTTTTAATTGCAGACGAGTTGTTTTTTTTCTTTTTGACTCAGAAGTCTACTTAGTTCAGCCATGTGATTTGAATTCATTTATTTTTCTTTTCCATGTGCTTACAAACTATGGAAGGGATGTCCAGGGACAAGTTAAATTGACTAAAGTAAGTGGGAGACTGTCCATTGGCTATAAAGGATTTTGATTGAACCATTGTAATTTAAAAAAATGAAGCTCATTTTGTGAGTCTGCAGTTAGATTTGGCTACATCCTTTTGAGAAAAAACAAGGACTAATTACCTACGTAACTGATTATGTGTCTGCCACTGTAATCAAATACTTCTAGCAGCCTGTTAAACGAAATAGCCAAGCTGTTGCACCATTCTTTTCTTTCTCTCCTGCCATCCCCTCAAGGAAAAATATCTAGGATTTTAGTATAACTTTTCTGAGTATTTTTTCCAAAATGTGAGTTGGAGATGTCTGCTTTGCACTGGAGTAAGGAATGGCAAGGTTTGTGACAGCTTTTGGTTCCACATACAGACTAAGGAAATTCTGCGGAAGTTGAATTTATGAACAGGTTCTCCAGATGACAAAGAGGTAAAAGAGGGAAGGGGAATTGATGGAGAGGTGATGGTCCTTGCTATAGGTAGGGGAAACAAGCTGTTTTGCTCAATAGAGAGATTCTAATCCTATTTTCAGCTGATATAAACCAACATGCACTATCAATGTCTTGTACTTCTCCAAGGCCTCAAAATTATTCTTTTTTTTACAGCTGCATAACCGAAACATTCACATTTTCATTATTTGTCAAAGATCGAACTGAGGTTTAGGCACAGTGTCTTGGTCTTAGCTATAAGCTGAGTGTCCTCTCTGATGAAATCATTGCAATCGGAAAAGAACTCGACAAGACATGCTAAAATAGTGTCTGAAGATGGTGCCTGAGATAAAGAACAACTGTATTGTACTCCCTTTAGAGGAAAAAGTCAGTCGATGGAAATAAAGTATGAAGTCACAGAATCATTTTATATTTTAGCATCTAAAAGCCTTTCCTTTTTTGCCTAGGCTATGGATTTTTTTTTGCCTGTGCTGTTTGCTATGACTTTGGACTTACCTGGCAGCTCCTGACAAAAATTTCATCAGTTCGAAGCACATGGTTTTCAAAGTACTATGAATGTGCTAAAAGAGGCATTTGCTTGATTTCAACCTCTGTAACAATTTTGTCTATTTGTGATCAAGTGAAAAAACTTATTTATGGAATCAAGAACTAAATGAAAGTCAGTTTGAAGAAGATAATTTTTGCTAATTAATTTAATTTTAGCTTCCCCTTTGAATTTTTTCTCTTCTCTAGCTTTCATGCAATAGTATTATATATATATTTGTGTTACATTGAATCTCTAATGCGTTTTCTCTCAAACTAAATGAAAGATCACTAAAATGAAGCAGAAAATTCAAGATGTGCTCCTGCTGCCTTTTGGGTAAAACTCTGCAGAGGTTTTTGCTTCCCTTTTGCTTACTTTTTCACTTTGGAGACAAGAACTGACTGATGCACACTTACCTAAAGGTTCCAGTGCACTGTGTTTTGTGTCTTCACTCAGCTGAGAGAAAGACCATCCTGTGCTCTCTGAGATATTCTGTCTTATGCTCTTTTAGATCTATTTTAGAGTTTTGCATTTGGATTTGGCAAAAACAAGCTTACAAGGTTTATTTTGACCTTGAATTTTCTGATGTTTTTGATTTCATATCCTTACAACCTTCCAAGCTGTTTGTGCTTTTGTGGGCTGTTTTACTTTACAGCAATGCTGTTGTACAGCAACTTTTCATTCTGGCAAGAGCTCCAAGCATTTCAATTTTTAGCCTAATATTTGCATTCTTCCACACAAGGCTGATCAATAACTACCTTGTCAACAAAAATATAAGCCAACTTTGGTAAGAATTCTCATAGCCTTCAACTTTGTTAAAATAGTTGGGATGTTTTAAACCATAGTTTATATGAACCACAATCCACTACATTTATCATTAGAAAGCCAATTAGGAAAAGGAAAAAGGATATTTCACTTAAAAAAAAAAAAAAGAAAAAGGAAACAACAAAAGAAAGAAAAGGTTTCTTCTTTCAGACTGCCTGGGTTTGATCAGGCAGCTTATCCAAAAGGAATCATGAAATATCTGACCAGTTTTGTTGAGCGCCCAGAGTTCTGAAATCTGAAACATCCATCCCAGCCCAAGATGTCATAACAGCAGAGGAGCACTGGCATCGCTTTGTGGCTGTGTTGCCATGATCTCATGTTGCAGTAATTCTCTTGTATTGGAAAAGGCCCCATGACTGAGAGTGGAATACTATGAGTGCAAGGGTGGAAACAGTCCGGGGAGGTCCTCATATGGGGTTGATAGAGCTCTACTGTGGCAGTAATGTCAGGATCGTGTGGGTCACGGAATTAAAACACTAACAGAGTCAACTGGTGTGTGTGTGTTAGACTTTCCAGGGCTAAGAACAATTGACTCCCTGTTTTATATGAGAAAATAATTGATTTTCAAGATGAAAATTCCCAGCACTTAATGGATTGCTCGGTAAATAGCCTGGAGGGTCCTGGATGAGTCATAGTTATCCAGCAGCATAACTATACTACACAAAATTTCTCTATCATTCTCAGTTGTTCCACTTTTGTTTTTTTTTACTTCAGTGTAATGTGAAGAATTCTTATAAACCAGTTATTTACTCTATTTCCTATGTACTCTTCCTGTGGAAGAGATCAAGTGAATACAGCGTGTCCTTGCTTTTGCACTAAGATCAGTTTATAGGTCTGGTAACTGTTTTGTTCCATGACTTAAGATTTGATCTGCACCATTCTCTCCCTTTTAATCATCCTTACATAGTCTTCAGAATTAAATCCAGTTTGTCAGCTGTCTCTAGGATGTCCAGTATTCAGCTAGTCTGTGACTAGCTCCAGTAGTAAGTTGATGAAGCAGTATTGAAATTTCCAAGATGATGATAATGATGATGATGTTGAGAGTCCTGCTTTACTTTTGCTTTTGTGGTAGTTGATGCTATGGTAAACAAGTTTTAAAGTATTTTTATGAAAAGTAATTTCCCAGACTGGATTCAACAGTACTGTGACAACAGTATATTCCTGATTCGAATTGGAATCATGCTATATTTGATTACTGATAATTTTTCCAAAAAAACCCCGAAAACAAACACAAACAAAAACAAAAAAACCCTTTTGAATAGGAGTGTGGAGCCTCTTGCTGGGATCTTTAAGATGGCATTTTTTGGTGGTGTTGTCCTGGAGGTTGAATAGACTGAGAGTTTTACAGGAGCAGGCTGCTTGTTAAGATTATTATATTTTATACTTTGAAATTAAGGTTTGCTGAACTGACTTACCTGTAGTTTTATTTTAAAAAATGACCCTGTACGCATTTATATATCTTTTCATAATATTAGCAACAAACTGGACATTGGTCAACATTAATGAGAAGAGCTGGTAGAAGCTTAGCTGTGAGGTTGGATCTACTGATGCTATTGTAGAGTGTGAAGGTGTAAGAGAACCTTTCTCTTACCAGGAGGAAGATTTGGCTGTGTCTAGACAAGATGGCCAATATCCTTTGTCAGATTTACAACTTAAGTTATATGATAATGTGAAATATAATATATAGCACAGAAAGAGTTATTTTGGCAAAGGAATTGTTTGGGGCTTTTATTTTCTATTTTTTTATTTATTTAACTGCTTCAGGGAGAGAGTGAATAATTTAATTATTGGACAAAGCCAGTCATCACGTAACCTATAGAGGAACTGGCCTTACTGCAATCTGTTGGTCAAAATAAGCAGCATATTGAAAAAATCACCTCATTACTTCAAGAAACCTTATTTTATTATCCACATGAAGGCTGTCATAGTAGAAACCAGGACCATGGCACAGTAGAGTGGTTGTATTGAAGGTTTGAAAGAGACAAAATTGCAGCTAGAGGTGCTTTATTTTGTCTTTATTTCCTCATAGAAATGTAATTTAAAAAAATTATGTGATTTTGTTTTTCTAAAAAAATACCCGTCCCTCTCTTATGCCAGTGAGAGGTGTTGTTAATTACAAATACTGCAGACTGGCTTTTTCTCAAAAACCTAGACAGTCACAGCATGTTTTGTTTCTGTTCCAAGATTTTAGAATCGTGTAAGTTTTCTTATCCTGGAAGAAATATTAACTGTTTTTCATACAACATATGTGTATTAAGAAATTGAACAAAATGTAGGAATTTTCCAGCTAGAACTGATGAAGAAGTTGGGCTCTTACTAAAAGGAGAGATACATGGTCTCAGTAAAAGTCTGGAAAGTGATTACTCAATGCAAATAAAATACAAACAAAGATGAGGTGGTAGAAAAGACAGTCTGAGACTGCCAAAGGCATTTTCTTTCACTGAATTATATACCATGGACTACAGAGGAGATGGCAGTGCCTTCAGAATATAGGCAGCCTGTCATGTTTGTGAAGCTTTCAATTACAAACTGATTACAAGGAAGAAATTCTAGACATTGTCTGTTTGTGGTTTACCTCAACCTGCTTCTTCTTTTCAAATTAATTTTCTCTTTTTAAAAAAGAGAAAGGGTAATTTCATTTATGCAAAGAGTGACTCTGCAAAGGATTTTTTATTTCTTGCACTTATTTGCATAGGAGAATAAACAGTGCAATTAACTTTAAAAGGACAGTGATGTCAAATTAAGTATGGACTTTTTAGAACAAGACCTACTTACAAATTTGTATCATGGTTCTAATCCATACAACCAAACAAAAGTAGTGCATTATACCTAAAACACAGGATAATTCTAGAATAGTTTTAAGAATAAATTCTTACCCTTTTTATTTAAACCAGAAGGGTGATGCTATATGTCAACACATGTGTTTCATTTGGGTACATTTTCTGCTCTGGACCACCTCATATTCTTTCTTAAGAGCCAAGAGTGAGTGATCTCATGTTATGGCTTTCCAAATGGTGTTAATTAAGGATTTTCTTGCCAGGTGCTCAGCATGCTCCACTCCTATTGCTTTCAGTTGTGGCTGAGGGCACGCTGCATTCTCTGGGTTACAGCCCCATTGTTTATGAGTTCAAGTTAGCATTGCCAAGAAAAATACGGTGATAGAAAATAAACAGCACTGAGGTTTAGTTTGCAGATCCCCTGATTTAGATAGGTTTTCTTTTTTTCTTTTTTCTTTTTTTTTTTCCATGGAAATATCAAAGTCTACATCTGGAAAATATCAGTGTGACATATAAATACTGTCTACTAATTTCACAGAACAGTCTCCATATAAAACTTGTGGGAAATCAGTTTTATGTTAAAGGAATAAGGATCTAAAATCTCCTACTGACTTAAGAGCTCTCTGGAGCAATAACTAACTCTGCTTTCCTTCTTCTAACATGGACCTCTGTTACAAAACTCCACATTATGGCCAATTAATTATGGTGTAGTTTCCTGCTAAAGCCTCAAATAGGCTAATCCTTGGATATAATACTGTGCATGGTTATTACTGACAGTATCCTTCATTCCTGAAAGCCAAAGTATGCACCTTTTAATTTTTTTTGAAATAAAAACAGATCAGAAATGTGAAATATAATAGGTTATTGCTTTTTTTAAATTAAATTGTGTATGTGGGACATCTGGGAATGAAGAAAGGAGCACATTTTTCAGCAAGGTAACAATTTGCAGGGAGTGTAATCACAAGAGAAAAATATTTCCTTTTATCCTCTGGGGACCTAGTCTGCGTCAGGGAAACTTGAGTCCCTTGCAGGACAGAGATGGGTAAGGGAGTGGAGAGTTAAAGGTGTTCTGGTATTCATGGTCAGGTATGCCAGAGCCCAGGGCTTAGGAAATTCCCTCCCTCTGGCTGTGGATTACCCAGCAGGAGCTGGAGAAGGGATCAGCAGAGCTAGGGACTATGGCACAGTTACTGCTGCAGTTTCATGGCTGGGTTATTACTCTCCTCCAGTACCTCTGTAGGGAAGAGACTCTGGCTGTTTAGTGAGCACTGGAAAATAGGTAGAGCTCTTTTATTTCCATAGTCATGAAAAAATAGTATTTTTGATTCAAGAAAAGTACGGTACAAAAGCACATATTCTGCTTCTTCTGATTTCCTACACATTCTTGTTGGATTTTCCATTTAGTATTCTGTTTCAGCATTTCAAAATTATCATGAGAGAAGGTACCTATTTCAAAGGCAGCCTATGACAGCTGGCAAAAGCTAACTATTGCTGCCACACCACTGATAAGCAAGGGAAATAATTTTTTTTTTAAATGGAGGTGGATTTATTGTTTGCCTTTTTTCTTTATGTGTAAATGGCAGCCTTGCTTTATTTCATACCATTCACTTTCTATAACAGAAGAATATTAGGAAATGCAGGACTGCTTGAGAGTCTGTTGTTTTGGCTGGGATGTAGAACAGCAAAATCCTTGGACAACAGAGCTGATGATGTTTCTGAAAAATAATGGTGCCAATCCTTTATCTCCAGTGGTTAAGGACAGACATCTGTACAATTACTAAAGAGAAAAAACCCCTCTATATTCAAAATGCAAGCTATACTTGCAAAAGTATGTCTATGTGCTTATTGTTTATTTACCATAGTGACTATTGGCTACTTAATACCTACCCTACAGGAATGTGCAAATTCCAATGCTCATAAATAGATCTATGCTATTTTCTTGAAGCTTGATTGAAGATTTTGCTAAGAAAGTCCTTTCCATTACTTTTGGTGTTTCAAGTTGAAAGCTTCTTCACCCATTTTCCTGTGGAGTCATGTTTGGTGCTGTAAAAAAGCTGTTTGAATTTCCAGCCTTGTTTAACCCAAGGTAGATTAACAGTGCTCTGCTATTCAGCGTAGGCTGCCCTGAGGCTTGGCTGCTGCAGTCCTTCTTAATAAGTCCTTGTTAGACTATCCCAAAGGAAAAAGAAACTTGGCTCATTTGTTGTAATGATAGCTTAATTCTATCTTATGTCTAACTATACTGTGCTTCTGTAAGGAACTTTGTCCTAGTCCCCCAAGTCATTCCCATTTTATACAGTTAAAAGATGTGTTAGCCAACGGATTGATTGATGCAGCTTCTTAGATATCAAGCTTTGTTTAGGTGAGTATGATAACAGCTTTGTGAATGTCCCAGTAAAATATGAAAACTGAGTTCATGTTAAATGCTCAAACCAAAATGTAACCGTGTATTGAAAACGACAGACCGGCCACGCTGCAGAATTCTCACAAAGCACAGGGACAATCTGCAGTGGCAGATGGATGAGTTGTAATAAATTTCTAACAAGGGACTATAAAATCAGTTCAACTGGGGTAGTAAAGACAGCAGCAAGTAGACAACACTGTAAAATTCAAAGTTTAAAAATCAGAAAAATGAAAAAATATTTGTAGTGTCTCCCTGTCGCTGCCTTACCAGAACAGTTGTTAAATTTCATTTTCATGTCACTAAGTAGTAAGCTTCACACAACAAAGGAGCTACAGAAGGGGTGGCTGTTCAGTAACTCTGAGCAAGGTAAATGATTAAAATTACTATGATGAGAATTTTTTTCTCCTTTTTTTTTTTTTTTTCTTAGATCTTAGCAAAAAAGCTTAGTAAAACCTGCTCCCTTCAAACTAGAATTTACGGTGCTGTTCCTTTACTCTTGAAGACTGTTTTGGAAAGAAAATAGCTTGCTGAATGAAGGTAAACAAGTTATTCTTAGATGCTGCTTTTTCAGAATAACCTCTGCATTTTTAAAAAATTATTTTAAACTTATAATTAAAACACATTTCTGGACTTACACTCTTAGGCCAGCGTGGAAGTTCAATGTGCAAGCAGGGGTTTCTATTAGCTGTGACCTCTGATGTTGCAACATTCCTGCTGTAAAACACAGATGCTATCCTAGGTGATAAATGCATCTGAGTGGTAGGAAAATATTCAGCTTGTCTGGGGAGAAGCAGCTTCGCCAAAACGTTGAATAATTATATGGGGCAAACTCTCATTTTTGGAAAACAAGATGAGTAGATACAAGGGGATCATCTCCTTTCAGAGCAGCCCTATCTCTCCTCCAATCAATTAGAGAAATTAGTTGGGATCTAATCTAAAAATGTACTGTTTTTAATGATTATTGAGTATTAGCATTTTTGTACTTAGCATTTTGAGTGGCTAGCACATCAGCTAGACCTTCAAATTCATGATGTGATTTCACTGGAGCTCAGAGCAGCATTTTTCTTAGCCACCATGTTGCAATCTGAAAAGCTCTGAGCTGCTGGAACTTGATTCAGTCCAAGAGCTACTGTGAGAGGGAGAGCTTTGCTGTGGTGCTGGGGAGCGCATGGGTTGAGCTTCAAGAAGCTGTAAATGGCCCATGTTACAAGTACTGTGTATGTTTGCCCGTGAAAACTTTAAGTTTCACTAAAGTTTTCCCTTAGAGACTTTCAGTTTTACATAATGCTTTGTGATCATGATTTCACTATCTTTGAGATGAATGATAGTATTTCTGGTAATTTCATGGCCTATCAGAAACCAGTCCCAAGTTAGTATGCATGTTGTCCTGCTGCAGTACTATTTATGTCTAAGCTCTGCTGAAAAGACAAAGGATAAAACCAGTGTTTTTATAAAGCACTGCTTAGGATGCAGAAGTACAATGTTTTTGTGTCAAATACATAATATTTTCACACATGTGGACAAGGCACATGCTAGCTGGGCCTGCAGCATGCTGACTTGAAGGGAAGACGGTGCATGAATGTGTTCAGTGTTTTCATGCTGCCAAATGAGGATGGCTGGCTTTGGTTTGGGAGAAGCCTGACTGAACATTCCTGCTGAGCTTGTTGGTGCTGGGGAATATCATGTATGTTTTATGATCTTTTAGGGAATAAGCTGAGACCCCACAGATATTTGTCTTTATAAAATGGGACTGAGATGAAATACTGGTCTCTTCTTCGGAACCATGTAGGTGATTATATCTACATCTTTTAGTTTCCTCCTTTCACGGGCTTGTTGATCAGACAGGAGGCATTGGCCACTCTGGACTAGATCAGTTTCTTGTAACCCTCATTTCTGGAACAAGTTTGTTTGATCAGCCACAGATAAAGTAGCACTGTTTCTCCTCCAGGTTATGAAACTAGACAGATAACATGTGGAGTAACTTCAAGGCATGCCTCCAAGGGACCTTGGCTGCATCAAGGGCAGGACATGACTGATATGTCCTGGAATTTGATTTAGGGCAGCTTCTGGGAGAAATTACCAAAGCTGATGTCTGACAGAAAACTGAGTCTGTGTAAAAGGAGTATGCATCTCATGTGCTGTTCTTCTCAGAGCAACAGTCATCTCTGCCTTCACCTGCTGCACCTCCTGTTCCTCTTGTCCTTCTCGGTTTGTGACAGTCTCTGCTTTCTCAACACAACATATTCTTTTATGGTTACAGCCTGCGCAGAGTCCTGACACAACCTCCCTGGTTGTGCCTTGCCCTCAGTGACAGTGTTGGAGGAGAGATAAGCGTGTTCTGAGAGGAGGTGGATCCATCTGCATCTCCTTATACTGTTTTCAAAGGTCTGAGCCTTTATACCAGCAGTTACCAGGAATTCCTTTCCTTTGAATGGATTTTATTATGTAGCCCATGTGTGGGGAGGTTTTCTGAAGGCTCTTTCCTGGAACTCATCCTGGCTACATAAGAAGCCAGTTTCATAGTTTGTTGGTTGTTCTGGATCCGCTCTGATGAGTCTAATTCTTTCCATGATTGTGGAAGGAGCTTTGACAAGTAACTTGGGGAACAGTGCTATAAAGTCTTTTTTGTGTATTACGAACTTAATTCAGTGAAGTATATGCTTACTTTTGACAGTATTTTAAATTTATATATACTTGATGCTTTGATGAAGAAATCATAGAATCACAGAATATGCTGAGTTGGGAGGCACTCATCAGGATCATCAATTCCAACTCCTGGCCCTGCACAGGACACGCCAAGAATAACACTGTGTGCCTGAGAGCATTGTCCAAATGCTTCTTGAATTCAGACAGGCTCAGAAAGGTCCACAAAAGCATGTAATAACTATGGTTAGACCTGCTTTGGTTCCCTTGTCTGTTTTCTGGGTTTGGATGGGCACTGTTTTGATGTCTCTGTCCCTGTGTTGAGGGACGTTCTCTGTGCACATCAAGTCATCCCTCCCCTTACTTCCCCCATGTCTGTAGCCACAGAAAGATAGTTTGGGTATCTCAGGTGCTGAGTGTGAAATGTTGAGAGCCCCACAATGCTAGGGTGGGCAGTGGGATGTCAGAGGTACAACTGCTATCAGTGAGAGTATAAGGAATTAGTTTTTTATTTATGAAATAATTGAGAGATTGGGAAACATGATTCTTGTTTGTCTGGTTCAGTATGGAGAAAGCTGGCCTATGATTAGTACAAATGAATCAGAAGCTTTTTAAATAGCATTATTCAAAATTTTATCAGACCCCAATTTTTGGAACTTAATAAACTCTGTAAAGGAGATTATGATAGTTATTGCTGCAATGATTAATTTCATACTTCTGGCTGGATCAGGCTTGCAGCTGTGATCTGTGTATTCTGGAAGTTTGTATTCAACTCCATTGAGAGGAAATGCTCTTCTGAAGCATTCGTTTCCTTTCAACAACAAAGCTGTTGTGTGGAGAAACATGTTGCCTACTTTTCTACTGTATTCTACTTTCACTGCTATAGTTGTTTATTATATACTTGTTCACTGCTCATTGTTTACTGTGAGCTGTTCAGCCTGTAGCTAAATTATTGGTATTGAAAGTGTACTGAATTTTACCTACTTTTTCTTTAGTTTGTCCCTTACTCTTCCTATCCCTTCATCTCCAATAGAACTGTTTCTGGCATTGTGAACAGACAGAAAAAGAGGACTGATGCTCAAACAACTCTGTTTCCTACAAATGTAATTGCACTTTTCAGTTCTGAGAAAGAGTTTTTAGGTTGGTATATTCAAGCAGTTGCTGGTTTTGCTATTCTCAACATCACTATCTTACAAATTTGTAATTGTTCTCCTTTAAAACTTTTACCAGGTTAATGTATTCACTTATTATTAATTAATTTTCTTATTTTGGGCTGTGTGTACAGACTATCTGATTCTATAATAATGTAGGGGTGCTAAACTAAGCTGGAAGAGGTTAATCTGCATTAAATGTTTAACTGCAAACTTGCATTGGGAAAATAGAATATATAAATTATATCTGCTGTACTTACAGCTCTTTGGTCTCAGTTTTTAAAGGGGAACTACAAAAAGCAATTGCTTAGCAGCATCTGCCATGGCATAAAATGACCAGATGGAGATCACCACATTTAATAACTGGATCTTGGCAAGGAGACTGTGTGAAAGCTTCTCACCTGTTACCGTGCAAATTCAGTTGGCTTTGCTTAAATTTGCCTTCATCAGCCCTTAAAGTTCATCTGTGAGTTGTTCTTTGCAAGGAAGCAGATAAGAAATGCTCACCCAACCCACTATTGAAGGTCAGGAGGTGCTGGGCTGGAGACTATCTTGGAGCAATACATCCAATTGTTTTGTCTTGCTCCATAGACAGATAATTGACTGATTTTTTTGGTGTTTGTTTATTTATTTGTTTCATTGTTTATTTGGGTTTTTTTGATTTTATTTGTTATTGGTTTTTTGGGTGGTTTTATTTTTATTAATCATTGACTAGAGAAGTACATTTTAATTGCAATGAAACTTGTGTAATGTATGTATCTATACAAAGCTATCAGATATTTAGTCTTTTTAAATTGGTAAAAATACCTTTTATTACCTTCTGGACTTGGGCATTGTGTATATTGATTTACAACCATTCATGATTAAAGTGGCTCCACATGTGAGCTGCATCTATTTGATGTAATGGATTGATGAAAGACTAGTTCATGGTTAGTAATAAGAGTATGCATTTTATAGATCCGATATTGGATGATTATAATGGAGTTAAAATGTAATTTGGAATGTTCATAACTAGGCTGAGAAGATGACATTTGTCTCAGCTGGAGCAGATGGTTTGGATAGATCACCATTTAAAAACTGAATTCACAAGATATTTATTAAATCCTTGAAGAATCCAGTAATTCTTTCCACTGGTACTTCTGAAATGTCCCGGGAGAAAATTTCTGCAGCCATCAAGCTGCAGCTCTAGGGAAAAATTAAAAGATAAAAAGTGACTTGCTGTTAACATGGTCTAAAAGCTAAACATTTTTTATTTTATACTGTTGCCATTTTGGTAAAGTAAGAATCTTTTAAAAAAACATGGAAATGAAAAAGAAGTGAAAACAAATTCTCGGCTCTAACAATGAGGCTTTATGATGCTCTCAAAAATCAGATCATTGCCTCATAAAATGATAATGGAAAATATCTTCTCTTATTTAAAAAAAGCAAGCCATTATCTAGAATGTTCTTTTTCAACTTGTTGTTAAAGCTCATTTTTCTCTAAGTGCTAAAATTTTTTTGTAGCTATTCAGCAGTTGTCTAAATCCCTAATCCTGCAGATATTTTGTACATATTTAACTTCAGGCATATAAGGAACCACTTTTAATAGCTTGAAGATAAGCCGGTTTGCAAAAACTTTTACCAGTTTTTTTTCCCCATGGGTTTTTTAATGGAAAAGTAGGAAGGACTTCAATTAAAAAAATATTTACTGAAGAAAATGAGGAATCTTTCATCACACTGAGATCCTGCAAGGGTCACGTGCTGCACATGAGACATTTCATTCAATGCCTTGAAGACTTAGGGATGACTGAAATCTTCATATGCTCCTTGGCAGTGCCTGTTCTTGAAACTTTCACTTCATGTGCCTTATTAAAGTAATGGAGTGCCTTACTGATCTCTTTCTGATGCCTTACAGAGGTTTGTTACACAAAATAATTGTGTCGGATTTAGGTTAGGCTGTGAGTAGCAGCAATTCCCTGCATTGCACATCCCAACCACCTTGTTTTACTCTTGCAGGATTTTGTCTTTTTTATTTTCTTTAAAATAAACGTAAATCCCCTATTTTCATATCCATACATGCAGATATCAGAGGGATTGATCTCATTTTATTGCTTGAATTTATTATTAGTTGCAGTTATTTAGCTTTGGATTTACCCTGGTTCATGGCAATGGTTCAGTCTTGGAGAAGACATGGAGAGGTTAGCAAGACATCAGAGAATTGCTTTTTTCTATGTTAGCTTTTCTGGGTATTCAACAGAAAATTAGTGTCAGGCATCTATGTTTCATTTGGCTGCTTTGTGTCAAGATCAGTTATTTGGAACAAAATTATTAACAGCAAATTATCATGCTGGCCTGTCCTTTGCAGCCTGAAGGCCCTAGTGATTTTCTGGAATGTCAAGCCATGAAGGAGAAAGAGAGTCAACATGTAGGGCAATTGTTTGTCTGTATTAAAGTGGATACTACACTACACATACTGGGTACTACTGCCTTGTGTGTGGGGCTGGAGAACTGTCCCAGCACCGACTGCCTGCTGGCCCTGCGCTAACGCTCCAGCAGCCTGGATTCTGGAGAAATCCTCAATTTACTCCACAACCCTTTTTCAGGGCCAAATTTATCATAAAGTTCTGCCTCAAGGGAATGCCCTTTACCTTAACAACATTTTAATTCAGATGTGAGTCCTTATTTTAAAATATTATTTAGACCAGGGAGTAAAAGGTCTGTTTTTATTCTTCCATCTTCACTTAATGAGTAATTTTGCCCTTCATTTTCCTAAGTCCTTATGGAAATCGTGCAATGAGGAAAAAAAACCCAGCAATTTGAAGCTTCCAAAACAATTCTGTGTAAGGATTTTGTTGGTACCCTGAAAATGCCAAATAATTTCTTCTTGCTTTCTCAACGAGCTTTTCAAAATCAGGTACTAAATTTGTTCCATTACTGTAAGGTTTTCACTAGAGAAAGTTTCCACTGATTTAAGTGGCAATTTTGCTTGAGAATATAGTTGCAATTCTTTATTTTGTTACTTATAGTAGTTACAGTGATTTGAAAGCTTGTTCTTTTTTTGTTGTTCCTGTGAGATTTATTGGTAGCTACATTCTGTAACTCATTCAAAGACCTTTGTTCCTTGGTTGCATACGTTTTATGACCACGCTGTTGTTCTTTGAGAGAGGTAGTATTTTGATCTATCTTTACTGCTGTCTAGACTTTCAGTCTGTAGTAATAAATATATTCTCTCAATATTTCATGTACAGTTTGATATTTCTTTCTTTAACCTGCTCCTGACTTAATTTAAGGTTGTCATTATTACATCATGGAAGATAACTAGCTATATAAGTGAAGTTCTCAACTGGTAAAAGCTAGCATAATTTTGGAGATTTTCTTAGTAACAGCCTTTGGCTGAAAATGTGCTGTGTGTAAAGACTGTGCAGGATTGCAACCAAGTGCTCTTCTGTGATGCCAGCTATTTAGGAGCAGTACACAAGGGCTATTTGAGTTACTGACTTGCCTCCTCTGAGTATGTATAGTGCATCCTCCTTCTGCTGATACTGGAAATGTCCTTTAGTGCAGCAACAAGCAGAAATAAAATAATTAAGTTTAGATTCAGTTCTTTTCCTTGGTAAAGGGAATTGAATCAACAGCTACCCTGGAAAAAGTTCTAAGCAAGTTTTTCTGTAAAGACGAGCTACTTTTTTTGGGGGAAAAAAATGTAACAAAGAAGCATAAATTACAGTTTAGTGGTTAAGGTAACACTTGGTAGTGGGAGACGGTGGGTAAAGGTCACTGCTCTTAACGTTTCTTCACTTCCTTCACTTTAGAATTTTCTCCCGAAACTCTCCACTGTTAACAAACCTGTGTCACCATTTCACTTTCCAGCCCTATCAGGAATTTCCCAGATTCTTGGAATTGTTACAGTTTTGTAAGGTTCACAGTTATTTATGGTTTGGGGTTGAACTTTATAAATAGTTTTCTTCAGAGTATGTGTGGGAAGGAATTCTAGCTAAGATGTGTCAAAAAGTTTCCATATTTACCGGTTTCAAAACGACATACTACTTGGAAAATTTCAAAGGTTAACAGAATTAAACAATTTGATTATCCTCAAAATTTGCTTTCATAGTCAGCCCAATACTGAAAAATTGTCTTTTTTAACTCCTAGCTTTACCCAGTGAACAAAAAAAAAATCAATTTTTTAAATAAATTTCACTTTTTATAATATTGCTAAATCTGAAACCTTGATAATTCTCTATCGTTGTAGTGTAAAATTATATACTCAGTGTGTTGCTAAATATTTAATTATTAGTTTTGTTAAATAGTCCTTGTTACGTACTTTTGTTTAAAAGTCATGTCTTCTGCAACATTGCTTCTGTAGAGGTCATCAGTCTTATTGCAGTTATTTTTCCCACCAAAATTTCCAAAATAGCACCACATGTTAAAATAATTCTGTGATAAAAGTTTGGTGACCATAAGAAATTACATATAAAGGAATGCTGTGAGGTGGGGAAGGTAATAACTCGGACATATGTAAAGAATTATATATCCTAGAGTGAATTAAAGATCAGGGAAATTAATATTTTAAAAATGTCCTACAAAAATAGATCCTAGCATCTGAATTTCTCCTTGTGCAGATATGCAAGGTAATGGCTGTTTGCAAATTCATATCTATTCCTTGTATATCAAAGTTTTGGCAATAGAATATTGCTCTTTAAATTTAGTTCAACTTAATACAAACCACTTTTAAGTTACAGCTCTTTTCATATGAGGGGAGCTGTTGAACCTTCTGCTTAGGTATTCCCTATCTTTTTTTAACCTAAGATGTCCTCATTAATGTTGTAAAATGTTAAATGTCAAATAATGTATTACTGACAGGTACCTTCAAATGAGACAAAGTTATTTCCAGCAAAAAATAAAACAAGTTATTGCAATATGCAATAATTTAAATATGAATCATTGCTCAAAAGAGTCAAAGCACTTCCCTTACTGTGTGGAGAAAAGGGAGGAACTGAGGAATAACTGAGAAGGCTTCGGGAATTGCTTAGGAAACCTGGCATACAGTATTTCCAATACTCATGTTGGAGATGGTCATTGAAATAATGGCAGGAGTGATCCACTGACAACAGGAAATGGAGATTTGGAACTTCCTTGGTCTGAGAAAGAAAGCAGCTGGCTGAAAACTTTCTGTGGAGTCCCCACAGCTTCTGTCTTCAGCCTGTCAGAAGTTAATTTTTTAGTGTTTTTAAATTTTATTTTTTTCTAATTGGAATTTCAGGTGGAGTTACCTGGCTGCAGGATATGGTCTACACTAAAGGAATCTCAGCAGACACAAACAATATGCTTATAAAAATGCTAATTACTGGAGAACAGTAGTTATTCAATACAATTTCATTTCAAACACTTTGCATCATAATGTATTAATCCATTAGGAACACAGAGATTTTGGTTGGAGACTTTAATGCCGGCTTCAATGCCTAATATGCCGTGAGACTGCTATCTTAGAACTGTATCAAAATGTCTTTAATGAAGCAAGAAGGTGGACTTCTAAAAAAAATCCCTTCCAAAGTCAGATCACAGTTGTTGAAAAGATCCTTTAGGCTTACAGAAATAGGAAAATTAATCTGGACCAGGGTACTTAGGTGTTTGGTTTTTGGTTTTTTCCCCCATTTTTTTTCTCCCCCAAATTATTTAGTGTTTGCTGTGTATGGATCTGAACTGTTTACAGTTTGCTGAAGCTGTGTAGTAATTTATAGTTTAATCTGGTGTCCTTATCTTGCAATTTCAAATCTCTGTATTGAAATTTGCACTGTTTTGTGGCATTTCTTTTCAGAGAACAACCTCATCTTTGGGAAAGGTGGGCACTTTATTATATGACATGAATTTTCAGGCTTCAAAGGAAGATGTTTCTCTAAAGCTTTAAAGGCTAAAATAAATATTTGTGGTTTTGAAGAAGAGATTAATATTTGCTTCAGATAAGGGATGGGAAACTGCTGGGGAAGTGAGATGTAATCTTATTTGTATGTAGGCAAATTGTTCAGAGATTAAGAGTCAAATGCAAAGGTGAGGAGGGAATCATAAAACCACAGAATCGTAGGATCATTAAGGTTGGAAGTGACCTTTAATATCATTGGGTCCAATCATCAACCCAGCATGTCTCTATTAACCCGAAACCACATCACTCAGAGTGAGAAATGCTGAATGATAGTGCTGGAAAGCTGACTGCTTTATGTTGCTCTGAGAGCAGTGTTCTCAGTCGTTGAATTTGAATTCACTCCACAGTTTATATGTGGCTCTATTTGCTATAAAACTATGCGTGGGCACTGGTGCCCATTCCAGAATGCAGTGTGGCATCTCCTAAAGATGCCTGTGCTGGTCACTGCTTAGCTGTTAATGGACTTCATGGAGCATATATTAGCCTAGTGGTTACTATCCCATCACTGTCCTTCTGTTACGGGAGGTGACATGTGTGCAAAGAAAATGGCTCTGTTATCATCCTTCTCCCAGAGACATTGTAAAATGGTAAAACTACACCTGTTCCACTTCCAGACCAGCATTTGCATGCGGAAGCTTAATCTGTTACTTAAAAGACTTGTTAATATGACCAAAATGTGGCAAGTAAAATCCTTGTCTTTTGTGGTCTTTGCACTAAGTGTTGTGAAATAAATTGTCCACAAGGACTAATCTGCTCTGATCAGATGGTATTTCTGGTTGGGGTTTTAAAACCTCTTCAATATTCTGGCATACACAGCTTGTGCATAAAATAAAATAATGACAAGTCATGTTTGGATCAGGCAGTTCTCTTTTTTACAACCACAACAGAGCCAACAAGTCCTGTTGAGACAGAACAGCAAACAACTTGGTTATTTTCCACTGTCCTTACTTACCCTGCAAATGCTGTCCTCCTTGTGGTTGTTGGCAGAGGCAATGTTAGCAGCACCAGGAGTGTACTTGGGGTCTGTTACATGCAAAAAGGAAGCAGGATCTGATGGTGTGACTGTTTTAGGCAGTGTAACCACAGATAATCCGAACTGTCTACCCAGGAAAACAATGGCGTGAGGAAAAAAAGCTTTTTGTACACAAAGCAGTTTCACCTAATTAGCATGGCTCACAAAATAAGAGCAGAGCTGTGGTAACCCATGTTTTGTTACATGTCAGTACCAAGGTTATGTATTCATTAGTCTTGCAGAGCTTTGTCTAAGAGTTACCAGCACACACTGATGTCTGTGGCTACATCTTCAGGGATGTGACAGTTGGTTGGCTTTCTTAGAATTGCTTGCTCTGTTTTTCTGAGTAGTGATGAAGTCAATATGTTTTATATGGTGTATCATCTACTGTTTCTTCCTGTGATTTTACATGGCTTTCATTGCTGTGTGAGCTTTATACTAATATTTTGGAATGATTGTGTGATGCCCAATTCTACAATAGTGACTGAAGATCCAGTCACTGGCTTTTTTTCCATAATCATCATATCAGTCCATCTTTTTTCTTCCATTTTGAAATATGATTAAAACGATGTTATTCACTTATTGTTTCAAGGAAATACAGACACGAACTTTATCATGATGAAAGGTACCATTCATCAACTGGATTAAAAGGGTCATGTCATTTTGAACTGAGGAATTAGGCCAAAACCCACCCGATCCCTAGTCCTAGTCTCACTATGAATGCATGGCAAGTAGGGACAGTGCAATTTCTACTGCTTTGACCATGGGCCAACTCTGAAGTAACAAAACAAACTATTCTCCTGCCCCAAACAAAATCAGCTCTGCTTACTTTGGACTCCACTATGGGATTAACTATTACCACAATTAACATCATGGTAGGCAGGACAGACAAAGATCAAGGGATTGCTCCTCTCCTTTTATGTATATTTTACTCAGTAAGAAAGAAACAATTTCTCAACTGAGGCTGCTATGGGTAAACTGATCCTGAATCACTGCTCCAGGTCCATGTTGTTATTTGCATTTTGGAAGTTTGCTTTGCAACCACAGGCTTGGTCAATCCTTTATTAAAATGCTGTCACTTGTACAAAAGTCTCCAGGACATTGTCCCTTTTGCACACAATCCCTATTCTTTGTTTCTACTAAAAATGTGCAGTTATTACTTTGATTACCCTCATTGTTAGCAAAGAATAAAAGTGAAGATGAATTATTCTTCCTCTTTTTACAAGTATAATCTACCCCTCTGTGTTTTTTTTTTTTTTTTTTGATGCACATCAATTCTCCTGCTGTATGTCCCACCTAAATTTTTTTCTACATCTGCTTTTGTCTCATACCCAGTCCCTTCTGGGAACAGAAAAATAGCTTCTTTCATTTGGTATCTCACTGTGAATTCTTGAATAGATTAGCATATTAGTCCAGCACTGAAAGCTAGAGAGATCGTATCTCATCAAGTCAAGAAAGAAAAACTCAATCCCATAACAAACAGACCACTGAAATTCAGTTGCTGATGCTGTTTGAAAATATTCTGTAGATGTTGATATCTTCATTGAAAATGTTTTCTGCAAATGAAATGATGCTGTAAATACAGATACTGTATGAAATTAGTTTTCATTAGCAAGCATCCTGGCATTTAGCCAGCTGTACTCAAAGTGGTTAGAACATGCTACAGAAATGCACTCTGTCCAAAACTGATTAAAAGAATGAATCTGAGGTGGCTTCTCCTCATGAGGATCTCACTTTCAACACAAAAAGGCTGATGCCTTGTCATTTAACAATACACCAGAAGCTAAGAAAATGAAGCTTTAACCAGTCAGCCTGGGACATGTGCATTTTTAGGCTAGCAAAGAATTTCTATCCATCTTGTGGTTTTGTTTATACTTTCCTTGTTGTATTCAGTGTTATTCATGAAACACTGGTTTAAATTGTCTATTCCTGCAGAGAATTCCTGGATGCAGATTACTGTGCATATCCAAGAAGTCTGTAATTGTTCATCCTGCATAGTGTCTGGATTTAATTCCTTCCTAAGGTCTGTCCAAATTGAAATGTTTGGTAAGTTGGTAGTTAAGAGGGAGAAGTCCTCGTGGTTTGAGAGTGGCCAGCAGTGCAGTATGATGCTGTAGGCATCCTGTCAGATAGACTATACTAGTCCTAATAGCACTGGGAGCTGGAAGGCACAGAATGGTGCTAGTACAGGTCCTCCTCTGGACCCTCAGTGGTAGATTTACTCTTCTCTGCATGCAGCTATCTTTGCAGGCAGCCCAGGTATACTCAGCTTGGTTGTGTCAATTCTCTGGCCATTGCACTGGTTTGCTGTACTCACTTGTGACAGGGTAGTTCCAGAATCTGAAGAATCAGCTCTAAGGAAGGGCTGTGTGGTGCAGTTCAGCAGGTTCCATCAGTGGCAGAACCAGTGCTCACTGATCCCAGAGCAACCTGGATACTGTGACACAGCAGTGCAAGAAGATTAGCATAAAAAGCAAAGCTTGATCTCTTTTCTCCTGGCAGAATTGTGTTTGGTGGGATGCCTTCTGAGCGCTCAAGCTCTCTTTTCATCAGAGTTAAACCTCTCCCCCCGCCAAAATTAATAATTACTATGTATGAGTAAGAGCCAGATGTGCTGACTGGTTGGTGAAGGTGTTGCAGGGCAACTGGCCTTTGTAGTGTGCTTTGCTAGAGTTGAGGAAGGAATTTTTCTATTAAAGGGAAACATATTACAATTTAGAGATTCCTTATCATTATTGGTACATTAATAATAACTTGTGTGTTTAAACTGAAATAATGAAAAATGAATCAGAGGATAGACAACAGTATTTGTTGATAACAGTGTTATTTGCAACCTTTAACCACCAGGGAATGGTAATGCAGAAGATTGCCTTTTATTACAAATTTTTCTGACTGAGTTAGGAAATGTACAGAGAAGTCTCAGTTTTTAATTAATCGTTTTGATTTTAATACAGTCTCTAAATGCATTCATTACCTTTTTATTACTTTCTTAGTTGCCTTAGTCACCTCAATTACTGAGGAACCAGCTCCAGGCAAATCTCAGAAATATCCTTGTGGCAACTTTTCATGACTGGCTTTTATTTGCAGATGTCTAAACAGATGCTGCAGAACAGTCTTTTATAGGGATATATACCTTTACTTACTGTTTCTTTCTAGTACTAGCTACTTTTCCTAGATAGCACAGACCTTGTAATATAAAGGCTGATGATGGACTATTGAAATTTTTGTCTGGGTCCTCTCTGGCAGCATTTGCATTGCTGCTAAACTACCTGTTTTTCTACTATCCTTCCTTAAGAATACTTAATAAGGGTTAACACTATTTTGTGACTTGATTTCACAATCAAATACTGCCAATGTCAATCTGCTTAGTTTCTGTTCAGTTAAGTGACCATATGTTGCCTACTCTTGTTAACTGAAAGTCAAATGACTTTTACAGATAGTTTGAATAAATCAAGTGGAAATGTGACCCTGTATTACTTTTTTTTCTATACTCACTACTCTGTTTTGTTTTTTTTTTTTTTTTTTTTTTTTTTTTTTTTGCCAAGGTTTTGTTTTAGGTGATCTGGCACCTTCAAATCCATAGTATTCAAGATAAAGGAGAAGTACAAACTCCTAAGAATGCTTTCCTTTACTTAGTAAGTCATGGATCAAGTTTTTAATGTGTTACTATGTCAAATTCATCTTTTTCACATAAAAACAAAGCAAAGAATAATAATTTTGAAAATACACAGTGACTTAAAAAGAAAAAGGTTTAAACTTTCTAAACAATTTAAAGTGACATCCTGTAATAACATGGTATTTTACCTAAAATACTAAAATTCTATGGTTAAAACACTTGCAGCACCATATGCTTAAATTTTCTTATTTGTCCACTAATGGCTAAGATTTAAATAACCTATTTATATTATTTTTTTCCACTTGAATATCCTTACTTTATTTTTAAAAGAAGTATTTATCTTAGATAATTTATCATAATGTATGTTTTCAAATTACATACTAAAATATCTATCCATCCTTGAAAGGTAGGTGCTATATATCCATATAGTGCATGTATGTAACTAAATATATATTTATAGATGCTATAGCACAAACCACTAACTTTTCAGTAGTAATTCACTTCTGAGTGAAACCATGGATCATGAGGTGAATACAGACAGTGAATCCAGAAAGGACCAAACCTGCTTTTATGGTTTACGCAACACAAATAATATTTAATGCTGACAGATGGAATAGAGTGCTCAGGACTTGGTAATAAGGAACAAGAGCACAGCAGATAAGAGAACACTGAGTGTAGAGGGCATAACTCTGCAACAGACACATAGTGTTTAGAAGATGAGCAATATAACAAACTAATTATGTTTCAGTACAAACAGTGCCTGAGCAGGAGGAGTGCTTCCAGAAAGCTCTTGGTACAAGTGGCTCATAAAGCCCAACTTACATCACACTTTTCCAGTGAGTAATTCAGCACCCTGCCATAGAGCTGTTTAACTCTGATCATTTCTGTAAGCACTTACTGCACATATGCAGTCCCAGAAACACACACTCTTTTCAAAGCTGCAGATAATGAGGTATTTTTGCATTTATTCACATGCAATTAAAAATACAGTGACATTCACAGTTTGAAATGTAGATGCTTCATACCTTTTTAACATTTAAAAAATGGAAATTCCACATTTGGTTTTTTTGGCTAATAGGAACATAATTTGTTACCAAGTTCAAGTAGATGAAAATGAAACTGAAAATTTTAGATCAACCCCAAACATTAAGATTTTATTCTGCAAAATAATACAATTGTTTTGCCTCTTTGTCTCTTCTTCGAATACTTCAGAAAGTTTCACCTGATTGGAAAATTACTTTTTTTTTTTTTTTTTGCCAGTCATTGGTTTGCTTTCACAAATTGGAATAATTCCCTACCTTCTCTGGCCCTTGGATTTTTTTCACCAAGAAACTGCCCAATAAAGCTTCATCTGAAGATTCACCTCAGACTGGTAAAAGCTGTCAACTCTCTTTAACCTCTTGAGGACCATAGTTTTTTAAATAATGTCTCTGTCTATGCCTTTGTTTGAGTTCACTTATACACAAAGCAATTCTTCCCCTTGACTATTCATTAACTTCTGTCAGGTAATGGTGTTTTAGCTTTTTTTTTTTTAAATTTCTCCAAACTACAGGAACAGGATATATGAGTTACTAGAGGTTTGGCATATTTTAACATGTTCAGGAAGTTCTTTTTTTCATAAAGAATAAAATTTACTTTATTATGTACCTAATAGGAGGTTTCCTTAACGTGAACTTGGAACTGAATGAAAAATAGATTTTGAATTGCTGGTTCAAGAGACCTATTACTTTTTTCAGTGTCTGAAGACTACATAGAATCACTGGGTTCAATTTTTGTCTGCTACTGTGTATATAATAGAATATGATACAGCTCTGAACCTGTAGTAACTTCATAAACAAATTTAGATTGCCATATCTGTACATTTTTTTCCTGTGCACTGTGGTGTTCTTATACCCAAAATATGATGTAAAAATAGTAAAAGAGAATTAAAAAGAAGAAAAAAATTACACTCTAGCAAATATATAATCTGTCAGACTTCTGAGTCTTACTAGTGGCTAGAATGGGAGAGTATTGAGTCTTCACCCAATGGAAAAGGAATAGGTTAAACTTTTATTGCAAGATTACCTTTAAATTGCATTGTGACCATGAATTGTGGTCAGCAAACTTCCTGGCCAGTTGTTTGTTCCCAAATATCAGGCTTGTATTGGGCATACATCTCAGTTAGGAGGCATTGAAACAGCTAAAAGGCTGCAAAGAAATTGACTGTGTAAATTCTTGCATTAGGGTCATGGTGGTATCCCTTGCTTTGGTGCCTGAAATAGGTGAGAACTCACTGTGTGAAACGGTTGTATGTCAGAAAGGTCATGTGGAGTTGTATACATTTGATGTGCTCTCTATGTATTTTTTTATCTTCATGTGAGATGCAGCGATGAAAGGATGGAAGAGACGGTATACCAACAGTATCCTTGAGAAATCTCTATTTCTCATGCCCTTGCCTGCTGGCTTGCTACAGAAAAGTTTATTTTCAAACAGTTATCACTACGTTGCCTCTAAGACCAACCGATAGGTGACACTTTATTCAGGTGATAGTACATTTTGTGTGCTAAAGTAATTAAATACAGACAGAAGCCATTGTTAAAATAAATAAATCCTGCATCTAGGGCCCTGTGCTTCCCTCTGTGGGAGAAATTAAACAATGATGTATTCATAGGGGAACAGAGAAATTTAATGGAGCTATCTGCCAATGCAGTCTATTTTCAGATTGCTGCCATTTTGCCACAGGAATTTCAGGGCTCCTCCAGCTGTGATTTTTTTGGGTGCCCTTTTAAAACTCTTAACCAAGATAACTAGAATAACACACTGACTCCTTGGTTTTTGTAATAAAACATATGAGAATGGGGGCCATGCTGTTTTAAGCAAGTAAGTAAGAAGAAAAAAAAATTAAAAAAATGCAAAAAATTCACACAGTGAATCTCACAGAATTCTTTCTTCAGTTGTTGAAATTTTGGTTTTGCTCAACAGTTTTAAATAGTTGCCTGATTTCCAGGCTTCAAAATCACAGAGAATAGTCTGTAGGATTTCTTGCATTTTCTATGTGGGAAATAATTACTTGCATATACAACATTACCAGTGACCTCATATTTGTGGGTTGTCAGCATCTCTCCTAAGGACTGGATGACTTTATGTCCAATTTTTTTGAGTATCCTCCAGTCTGGAGTGTATTGATTTTTTTAATGTGCATGTGTGTGACTAAGTAGGGTATCTGTTGACATGTGTGAATGTGATACTTACAGATTTCCATTCAACTCAGCAGGATTAAGCAGTTCTGGAAACAAATTATAACTGTTCATGCAGAGCACTCAAAAATTCAAACACCACAAGAATATCAGCTACTGAAGGTTGGTGAGATTATGGCTTCAGAGTTGCTTAAAGAACTATTAGAAATGTTGTAAAGGATGAGGGGGTTGAAGGCACTCTCATAAATTTGCAGACCACACCAAGGTGGGCATGAGTGTCCATCTGTTGGAGGGCAGGAAGGCCCTGCAGAGGGATCTGGACAGGCTGGATTGATGGACTGAGGCTGATGGTATGAGGTTTGACAAGGTGAAGTGCTGGGTCCTGCACTTGGGTCACAATAGCCCCAGGCAGTGCTACAGGCTGGGGAAAAAGTGGCTGGAGAGCTGCCCAGCAGAAATGGACCTGAGGGTCAACACTGGCAGAACATGAGCCAGAGTGTGCCAGAGGGACAAGAAGGCCAAGGGCATCCTGGTCTGTATCAAGAACAGTGTGGCTAGCTGGAGCAGGGCAGTGATTGTCCCCCTGTCCTGGGCACTGGTGGGGCCCCACCTCAGATCCTGTGTTCACTTCTGGGCCCTCACCACAAGACAGGCATTGAGGTGCTGGAGAGTGTCCAGAGAAGGGCAACAGAGCTGGTAAAGGGTCTGGAGCACAAGTCCAATGAGGAGTGGCTGAGGGAGCTGGGGATCTCAGCCTGGAGTAAAAGAGGCTCAGGGGTGACCTTATCACTTCCTACAACTATCTGAAAAGGAGCTGTAGCATGGTGGGGGTTGGTCTCTTCTCCCAAGTAACAAGTGATAGGGCAAGAAGAAATGGCCTTAAATTGTGGCAGAGGAGGTTCAGACTGGGTACTAGGAAAAATTTCTTCACCAAAAGGGTTGTAAAGCACTGGAATAGGCTGCCTAAGGAAGTGGTTTAGTCACCATCCCAGGACATGTAGATGTGGTGTTTGGGACATGTTTTTGTGGTGGACGTGGCAGTACTGGGGTAAAGGTTGAACTCAATGATCCTAAAAGTCTTTTCCAATTTAAATGATTCTATTATTCCTATGGTTCTTTGCTGCCTGTTGTTTGTTTGTTTGTTTGTTTGTGTTTTTTTAAAGATACATGGCAAGTTATTTAAAGACATCTCTACTTTGAAGTATATATCTCAACTGACTTGAAATATGAAGGCTGAGAAGCTTAAATCCAAAAAATAAGAACTAATAAGATGTTAAATTGGGAAAAAATTCTGAAATCCATTCTTGGTATGGTGTGTTGCTTATTTTTTAATAAGAAAAACATTCTCTTCATTGTTTTCTTTGTTTACACAGGAGAGGAGCATTGCCAAAGGAAATGCGGGAGGATTTGTTTAGAAAAAACCCACTAACTACTCATATAATCTTGTGATTAATTTAATGCAGAATGGAATTATCTGGTGAAAGGTAAATGCATTGGAAATCACTGCCTGAAAGCTCAGTTCCCATTAAAATACAAAAGTGAATGATACACCTAGAAACAAAAGAAACTAGAAACTGGCTTTGATGATATAAAAATGCTAGCTGAAAACATGGACAGCATTTGGAGCTGTGTTGCCAACAAATCCCATACGATTTTCCCTCTTGCCTGCTGCTTATCTGCACGGCTGGGCTCAGCTCTGCATAGTCACTGACTTCATCCAGAATCTTGAACAATGGGAAAGCAATGACAAATTCAGCCACTTACTGCAACTGCCAGAGTGACAGCACCAGAAGGAAAAGACAAAGCAAAGCAAAAGAAAAAGCTAACAACAGTGACATCTAACAGCAATCTGGCATAGTCTAGAGCCTGTGCTCTACTGGTCTGCCTGCCAGCATACTGATTGTAAGCTGGCACCCAGATGCTACAGTGATGGGCAATAAATAAATAACATTGTTTTGTTCACAATGAAGATGAGTCAGGATGCTCAAGAGACAGGGGATGATTCATATGAAGCCTTCAGAACTCCATCAGATGTAAGCTATTTTGCTTGCCCTCAGGAATTCAGTAACTGAGACAGGGAAACAGATAGTTATTGCTGTGTTACTGCTGTGCTTGGCTACTATATGTTAATTTACAATTGTTCCATGTTCAAGGAAGTTGTTATTTATTCCTCAGGTGGCTGGAGTGAGGATAGCGTGAGAAGTTGCAAATACCAGGACGTGTGCCTGCTGGAATGAATCCTTCTACCACTACAAGCTATGGAAGCGAATGACACAAGGCAAAGCAAATGAACTGCAGTCTGGCTTCTCCACTACAAATGCCTTTCTGAGGAAATATGGCCATGTTTTTCCTCAGTCCTGAACTTCATATTTGAATTCCTTTTACATAATTTTGTGCCTCTTTTGTTTTCCTTCCTAGAGGGTGACAGAATGTCAAGGTCCCAAGCTACACTTGCTCTTTTTATTGCAAGAGATGTGCAAAGAAAAAGTGTAGCTCAGTTTGAAGTTATAATTTCCTTTTAATTGATCTATATTTCTTCATGGCTATGAAAGAGCTCCATTCACTGCTGCATCCTGTTCTTGCTGGGTATGGATGGAGCTTGTTGCTCTTGTTTTTTTCCTCTGTCATTTTGGTCTAACTCTAAACTTCTCAGCACATGCGAACACAAGGCTAACAAAACCCCAAATGTTGTGGGAGAATGTTACAATTTGGGAATCAAAGGCATGAATTTAAGAAGTACTTGCATGGTAGAAAAATTTCCCAACTGGTTATTCTGAGAGGCAGCCAGGAAAGCGTTTCTCCAGAGGTGTCCTCATTCCTTTTCCTCACCTGGGAAGATTTGAAAGCAAGGTTCTATAGGTAAAAGAAAAAAATTTACATGGCCATACTGCATTGTTTAAAAGCTCTTATTTTTCTGCTTTTATTACAGCTTGGCAATTGTCATTAGAAGCAAATGTCTAATTTGAGAAGGCCAGTTCACAGTTCACGGATGCAGTTGCTGTCTGGCAGTCTTCTGTCCTGTGCAAACATTCCCAACCATGAACATCCAGCTTTGTGCAGCATGGGATCCAGATGGATGTTTTTGCCGAGTCTGGGCTTTTATTTACAAATACTTCCACTCTAAAAGAAAAAAAAAATTCCCCATGTACAGTTAAGTAAAAAAATTAAAAAATGCATTTGAATATCATATATATTTAACACACGTACTAAAGGTAGAGATGCTGAATTTTCCTGCTAGATTTTAACTTCATTTTAACCTTTTCTGTTCCTTCATTTTATTTATCCTTTGAATATGGGTTTTGACTATGCTGTCTGACTAATTTTTTTCAGGTAATTTTTTCCCCATGTTTCCTAATGAAAAGAGCCTCTTTCTGCTTCACTAGTTGCATTTGTGCTCACAACAAAACAGTGCAGAAGGATTATTCTATCAAACAAAATCCCCAAGAGCAGTCACTTGGTTCACAATTTTGAGTTTTCGCTTGTGCTGAAGGATCTTGCTATGTTCTTTGTGGTCACTCTCCAGCATTTCCATCACCAAACTCCTTAAAGCAAATTATCACTTTGGAAAGCAGTGCCCACGCAGTGAGAAATTAACTACCTATTGCCACAACAGTGCACATGAAGGAACACTATCAAATCACAAGGTGGCTGCATGTTCAGTAACACTCTGTTGGCTGTAAGACAATGGCAAACTGTTTCTCCAATGTTTGTTTATTTCTTCTGTGTCTGTTCACCACAAATTTTTTAAATACTTGTACTTGCCAGTTCTTCACGGTTATTGAGTGTGCAAACGATGTGATTGGACTCAGCTGATATTGGATTTCTTTACACTGTGTTCCTTGTTCCTTTTCAGAATTCTGCAAGAATAATGCACACTTTCTTAACTGTCTGTTGGCATTATTTACTGAAATCTGCACAGGTCAAAAGATACATTCTGTGCTGGTTGACTGATCCAGCCTACTGACCTGTGTAAATAAAGGTAGCCTCTCCAAAAAGCCAACTATGTTCATTTCTCTGTCAAGATTTGGAGTAAGTGGTCAGTACAGTCATTAGATATCCGTGCATGTTGATTTTTTAGGACTGTATGAGAAATTTCTTGGTTTGATACCAGATACTAGTGAATGACTTCCTAATTTAAATTTATTTGGAATTTGTTTTCCATTGATATCTAATTGTTCAGTCACAAAGTTGGTTGGTATATCACGTTATCTACAGCTTGCACTGACTTTGGACTCCATTTGCACCTTGACAGACCACAACAGCATCACTAGTCCTTCTGGATCCTTTGTGTGTCATGGCATTGCATTTAGATTTAGGAGCTGGAGAAGGATTCTGTAGATCTGGAAGTAAATGACGTATGATCTCTATCTTTTTTATTCTGCCTTCAAGGAAAGTGATGAACAAATGGTTGTATCTTGCAGAGAATGAGAGATGTTTTTGAGAAAATGGCTGGAGAAAGGTCAAATTTGTGACTATTGTATGTTGTGAAATGTACATTGTGAAACTAATGAAAAACTTACGAAATTAGCTTCTACTGAGTAGAGGAAAAGCAGAATCTGGCCCATAGGGAGAGGCAGTAAGTATGGAATATGAACAGTACAATAGTTCTATTTACACAAAGACTTACTAAAACAAGCTGTGTTATTTTAGCTGAGTCTGCCCGATTTACTATCCAAACACAATATTAATGATACATAATCAGTACCACTTAAGAGGAATGTTGTTGTGCAATGTTGTGTTTTCAGAGCAGTTCCCTTTCAGGGTGCATTACCAGTAAGGTCTGTTACTCAGTGCCACGAGGGAGTGCACGAGAGGGAGCAGTACCCCCAGATGTGCTTTTGGAAGGTGCAGGATAATCCTTTGCTCTAATGATAAAATCACTGTGTTTCTGACTGTGTTCTGCTCCAGAGGCTGCTGCAGCCTTTGGTCTGAGATGAAGGCTTAGCCTGGGATTGCTCAGAGGCCTTGGACTACTGTAGTGCAGGATGGTTGGTGCTCCTTTGCCTTCTGCTGCACTGTTCCCACACAGGACACTGAAGGCTCCAAGGAGTCTGACTGGCAAATGCATCCCAGTTCTGCAGGCACCACTGGAAAAGAGCACAGAAGGCCTTGCTTTGCTCAGAAGCAAGTGGGAACAAATATGAACTATTAATACAAAATGCTTCATCCCCTGGTAGTAATTTTCTTCCATATTTCTTTGTTGTTTGTTGTGCAGTTGTATTTCTTCATTTTCTTTCTTCTCTTGCAGTGGCACATCAACAGCATCCTTTAGGTTACCGTGGTGTTCTCTGTGATACTTTGAATTTGTCAGTTTAGTTTGCTTACATAATTTTCTTAAAAAAACCCTCTCTTGTTCACTCAAGTTGATACAAGGAACAACCCTGATTCTGTGAAAGGGCTGCATGCTGTGGTCGCTAGCACTCATGGGGCATCATTCCTATGTTTTTTTCTGATACAACTGGTTTACAGAGGTTGGCCTTTAAAAGATGTAGGTTTTTTAAAAAAGAGGACTGCTTGGTGGAGATAGACTGCAATTCTGCTGTTTATAGGTCAATAATTTGGTTTGAAGTATCTTAGAATTAGCAAGCTCAGAACTAGTTAGGTCATGACTGGGTTATCTTTAGGAAGCAGCTATTTGTGCCGAGTCACTATGGAGCTGGTGCACAGAGTGAAGGTCTAGGCTGCTGCTTGTGGTCCTTCTAAGCATCATTTGCTGTCATTTTTCTATAAACTGAGACCAGACATACATTTCAGGGGGATGAACTGATTTTTCTTTTTTTTTTTTAAACTTTCAACAGTTACAGATGTTTTGATGTCCACTCTTCCCTCCCATCCCCTGTATTTGGAGGTGTTTGTTTCAATGTCAACCACCATTTGACAGTTGTTTCTTACACATTTCTGTCAGTACAGATGAGTAGCAAAACAGTCACCAGGAAGAAATATGGGGTTTCACTTGTGGTCAGAAAGAATTCTGAAGTTTGTATGCTTTTTGTTCTTGGACATTTTTTTTGTTCCTAGACCATTGTATATCACTGTGATTTCATAGCATGGCACAAATAATTTTGCTGATGCTTGTGGTTTGCTCTCAGGAGTCATCTCGTATAGGAAAAGGTTTCCTCAAAACCTAAGTACTCTGAGGGACATAGGTGGAGTAATTTCCATTTCCCCCTTTATTCTTGGCCACCAACCAACATGAGCAGTTTTCCTCTGTGACTGTACACTGTTGCAGGTTGGCTTAGATTCTGAAGCTTCTTATGTGTATCATGTCAGTTGGTAAAACCGAAAGAAACTGTCTCCAGTATCCCGATCTACAGAGAGTCAAACCTTGCTCTTACTTTGAACTTCCTTTCTCTAGGAAGAGAGTTTCTACCAGGAAACAGGTTCAAATGCCCTTTGCAAGAGAACTTCTTATATGAAATGCATATAACTGATGCACACTTGTATTTACTTTCTTATAAATGTAGACAAGTGAGCCAAAATCTTCAAGGGCACCTGTGAATTCTAGATGTAGAAGGAGAACAGTAGGTAGGGAATGAGCTGAACTAGTGTTTATGTGCCTCCTAAACAGGTAATAGATCACTGTCAGAAAAGCCATGAGTAGTATTAGACCAAAAAGCACTGACACGTGCAGCAGTACACGTGTGTCTATACCTTTAGTTTAGGTCAAGCTGTTATGAATACGGGAGATATTGAGAAGGTTAATGCCATGTATTTGTATGCTGCTCTTTGCTTTTGTTTGTTGGTTTTATAAAGTCCTGAGATCCACTGAGTGTCCTCAGTCAGTCCTTTTGACCACTGAGATCTGGAAAGTTGACATATGCTCTCAATGGGGGATAACAGGTAGTTAACACAATAATAACAAAATTAATTTGCCCTAAACCACATTTTTCCTCATCTCAGTCAGGGG
Source organism: Acropternis orthonyx (assembly GCA_035583155.1). Lineage (NCBI taxonomy): Eukaryota > Metazoa > Chordata > Aves > Passeriformes > Rhinocryptidae > Acropternis > Acropternis orthonyx. The sequence continues at coordinate 12,065,800 of JAWWEU010000005.1, forward strand.
TCTGTGGGTAAGGGAGGGAAATGCAGCCACTACTTCAAATCAGGCTGTAGAGCACATTAAAGGTTTGAGAGCTGCAAATGGCTCTTTTGTTTTCCCCATTTTATCCTAAGCTGTGTTTCATGCAGCTGTTTGTTTGGGTGGCTTTCCCTTGGCAGTAACAGCATCAGTATCAGCTGTGATTACTTGAAACAAAGTGGGTAAGTGTGCTGTGTTCTGAGACGTGCCACAAAGCCATTCTGTTTTGTCAGCTGAGTGACTGATTATAGACCTACGGAGAAGAGAAGTTGCAGGCAACACGAACAGTCTGAAGTAGTGAAAACTGTATTATAAACTGTCTAATTTCTAGTATTCAAGATACATCAATCTTATTTCCATGTGAAGGCATAGTCCCTTGCAACAGCCAGTGAGCCTTGTGGGTGTGCACTATGAGGAAACTCACAACATAATCTGGTAAATTCACACACAGTCTTATATTAAAGCAAATTTAATCTCTGCTGGCTGAGTAATACTTTAAATTAGATAATACTTCAAATTAATTGCCACTTTGATATCAAAAAGCTGCTTCATTTTATATGAAAATTCATAAAAGTCTTTCCTGGAACCTTGAAATTAAAGAGGAAAACCATCATTTAAGCCTTCATTCCATATTGAGATGAATTCAACTTCTCCTTCTTTAAGTTTGAAATCAATAGCAAGTCTGGTTTCTGCTCTTTCAGTGTGACGCAATAACATATCGCAGCTTGACAGTGAGTGTGGACTGTTCATTCCTATGGAGTGTCACAAGCTGCTGTGTCACAATTCTGTTCTTCCACTGGTAGAGCTTTTTTTCAACTATATAAATCACAATTATACCTTGAGAAGTGACACTGAAAACTCCACTGCAAATATGTTTATTTCATATCCTTGATCATTATACAACATATTTTGCCCAGTTTAAAAGGGCAAAGAAGTTACTTTCTAAGCAGCTGGTGACCCTGCTGGGCTTGGACATCTGGATCTGGAGTTTTCTCCCTTTTGTGTACCATCAGCATCCATCTTGGTCTGACTGGGGCGTGTTGCATGTATACTTGGTGGAGACATCAAACGGGGCAGATTATGTATTTTAAATGCATGAGTTTGTATACACTCAAGTAAGTACAACTAACACATTATAGGACTGTAACATATATTGTAAATATTTTCAGTCTGTGTTTTCCTAAAGACAAGCTGGCATTTTCTGTGCAACACCAATCTTTGAGAGAGTTCTGTATTTCCACACAGGCTGGGATAGAGAAGTGCTTTGTATCTAGAGCCATACAGGAAAGTCTCTTTCTTACTAACTTCTTGCAATATTTAAAGATCTTTTCCTGTGTTTAACTTTATTACTGTTAAATTTATTACTACAGAAAGTAATTACCTAGAAAGAAACATACTTTCTGAGCCTTGAAATTAAATGTCGGTTTTGGGAAAGCTTCCAGATAGATGGAAGAGACTTAATCGCTAATGGAGAAGACTTTTTATGTCTGTGCAAAATATTCTCTTACCTATTACCCTAATTCCTCCATGTTATTCTCTGTACCTTTGCTCCTTTTGGTATCCAGAGATTTTCCACAGATACAGCCATTTTATTTGTGCTTGTGTACCATTGACTGCAGCACTGTTCATCATTTCTGACCTGTGTGCAACAGGTTCCCCATCAGCAACATAAGGGTTTAGTTAATATACTGCATTTTATAGCTTCATGAATTAAATAAAAATATCCTGATCAAATGGGCTATAAGCCTGGCAGGATATAGGTCACCTGTGTTTATGCACTACCAAACACAAGCATCTCTACTACTGATTAGATTAGTACCTTTGGGCACTAACTTAACATAAATATTTGATAACAGTAATAAAACTAACGGCATCATACTGCAGGCACACTAAAAAGGTGGGCTTGAAATACTTTTGGCATTGATCAGTTCTTTTGAACTGCTCCATAATGATATAAATGGTTTTATGCGCCGAAAAGTGTTAACTTACTTGTCCTGCTGGTTTTGGGTGGAAAAGGTGTATCAGGTAGTCACAGGTGCCTGCATTTAACTGGTCATTACTATCTTACCTAACTACCCAGGGTCTAGGTACCATGTACACTTATCTTTCTGGGTTAATCAGGGCTACCTGTTGGGTGCATGGTGGACTATATATTGCTAAAGGCTAAGTGGGAAATATGCTGCAATTTGAGCATGAAAAGATGTGTTCTATCCCTATACTGTGAAATTCCAGCTGCAGATAGTGTGGACTAGAGGAATTATCACAGAATCTCAAGAAACCACAATCTCACTGCAATACTTTTTTTTTATCTGTTCTGCTGTTTACCAAATGACTGCCAAGGAGTAGGAGGCTCTCATCTTGATTTTTTTTCAGTGAAATTAAAAAAAGTAGTTTTGTGTACATCTTTCTGAAGCACTCCAGCTGCCATGATAATTTGTGAGTTATTCAGCTTGCCTGAAATTCAACTGCTAAATTGTTTGTCAGCTGCATTCCTTGCATTCATTGTGTTCTGGTCTCCTAAACGAAACAGCTGTGAATGTATTTACAGCCTGAGAAAGCTGGACCAATGATAGAAGTCTGCAGTTTTAGTCATTGCTCATCAGCTGACGTAAAAGCAAAACCAATGGGGAGCATGTACTTATTCTCTCTCTAGTCTCTAACTATGCCCATGTGTTGCCATTTAATTTGGATGGATCAGAGAAGTCAGCATTCAAGACTTCTGATAATCCAGGTCTCTGAGGGAATCTTAGATCCCAAACATCATAAGGACAGATCGGTAAAAACTTCAGAAAATACGGCTATATATTCACTGAAGTGGTGAAATAATTTTAAAAAGTGAAGGGTGAAATGCAAAAACAAGGATCACAAGTTATCTAGTGATGAGTCTGTAATGAGAAAAATCTGAAATACAATGTTTTCAAGCATCCTGAAATTCTGTTGCCTCAAGCAGACCTTCCCATAGATCCTTGTATAAGTACACTAAGGTTGCTTCTGAAACTTTAGTGATGACAGAGAAAATGTTCCTGGATTTGTGTTTATCTAGAGAATTGCCTTTATTACCAAAAACTTATAAATGTAATTAGAATACTTTATTCCTGTGTTTGGTTTAGAAAACAATTTCTAACTGACAGCAATTAGAGTGTAACCAAAAGATGGCAGCAGTCCAATATAGTTTTTTCTACCAAGTAGACAAGAGACAGTTTATTTACTGTTTTATGAGTTCCACTGTGTCATTGGAAGGGAAAGATGCTACGGATCCTATTTCCTATTGGAAAGGAAGTGATCAAAAAAATTTGAGAGGTAAAAAAGACTTTGCAGTTTTTGTATAAATGTAAGAAACAATGAAGAGAATAAACCACTTTAAGATGAGCCACTTGTCAGACCATTTGTTTAAACATTTTCATGCTGGACAATTCTCAGATGGGATTTTGTCCTATAGTGAGAAAAAGACCCAACCAGACCCCCCAAAAAAAGAATTAGCTTCCTAAAACATGAGGCACTGGAGAGAGAACTAGAAAGACTGTCTGAGGCTTGGTTCCTTACCCTTTAATAGTGAACCTGTCATTATTTATGGTGTGTGATCTTAATGTCTGTGTGCTTCAGCTTTCCTGGTGACATTCACAAGGGAAATGACCAGATTAATGGAATGGTCTTAGGCCTTCCCAAAGCCCCGTGAAGTCAGAGAAAAGGCTCCCAGTGACTCCATTTGTGTCTGAATGAGCTGCTGTCTGGTGGCATGCCAAAAGGGCCTGAAATTGTGTAATGTACTAATGTGCACCTTATGCTGGGTTTGGATTATCAGTGCAGAGAGGGAGGTGATAATGAAACAGAAGCTACAAAGAGAGTCTGGGGGGGAAAGTTGGGAATTAACTATTTATTGGGCTTACAGTGCAGACAAATTCCTAAACATCAAACCCTCAAATAACCAAGCACGCAAACAAAGAAGCCTTTACCCCTACCCCCAAGCATTTTCAAGTTCAAACACCTCACAAATCATAGCACATAACATCTTCCAAAACAGCAAATCCCTTAGGAAAAGGTTTCTCATAATCACAAATTTCCTTACAGGAGATTGCTCAACAACTCTTAAGCAACATTTCCATTATGTGCAAAGCAAACACAAAAGCTTGTAGTGTTCCAGAGTGCACTCGCTGCTGTAGCTGAGTGAGGTTACTCCTTTATAGCGTGCATATGAATTAGGAACACAATTCCTGATGATTGATCTTCACATTCTAATGTGGCATTAGCATCTTATTAATGTTTTTCAGCAGGACCAATGGCCTGATATTGAACCAGTGTGAAACACCACTGCAGAAACACTTTGGGTATTTGAAGGCTGTCGTGATCAGGGGCCATCATTTATTTTAAAGTATGAAAATCCCACTAACGTTTTCCTTTGACTTAGTGCTTATTTTTTGGTAGCTCAAGGTTCCAGCCATTGCACGATATGTGATTCATATACGTTTGTCTTCTGAAACAGAAGCAGTTTATCCAAAGGAAGCGGGGTGAGTAGGACTTGCCTTTTCCTATGTCAGGTTTTAAGAGAAAACCTACAGGAGCAAAGGGTCAAAAAGACTTCAAGAGCTGAAATGTAGTGGAAAATCTGCCTGATTTTTAAAACCCTCACCTTTCCTTTGTGCCTTTTGACTTATGCTGATATTAGATAATTCTATTTATACAACTCTGAATTGCTACTGAACTTTATTTCAGAACGGGGAAAATTAATTAATTCTGTTTAACCTCTTGCAGAAATTCGGGTTCTTTCCTTCACAGTCCTTCTTCCCTGCTGGTTTTTTTTTATTTGTTTGTTTTTAAGCAGCTGCTATCTACAGCTGTGAAGACCCACCTAGTTTTGTTCACAGGCCTACAGCTTCACAGCCCTCCTCTGAACTGCTGTGGTGCAGTGAGCATTGAGCCAAATTTACAAGCCAGGAGGGTTTTACATGAGCGAGAACAGTCTCAGAAGGCAGCGTGCAATGTGACTTTAGAGGAGGCACATAAATTCCTCAACCTCTTTGTTAAATAAACAAAATTTTGATGTTTGTGGTAAGTTAAACATCTGCATTTCACTTCAAGCATTAAGTGAACTTTGAAAATGCAATTTCCCCTGTTTTTATTAAATTCAACAGTTTGACAAAACTTGGCCGTCAAAAGTACTCCTAAAAGGAGTGACCAGTAAAGAATGGTGTCCTTTAGTATGTTGAAAAAACAGACGTACTAATATCTTTCTTTTTTGGTGGTCACACATGTATCTTTTTGTGGATGGTGGTTCCATTACTGGTCTTAATAGCTGTGTGTCCCTTTTTCTATGTGGTAACTAATTTATATGCTAAAATTCAAGGGTTTTTTCTTATGAAAAAGCTGTATAGGAAGAGATTCATTCTCATAGTTATCCTAAAGCTTAAAGATCATTTAACTTTATTTTTTCAGGAGGAGTTTCAACATAAACATCCAGATTTTTTTCCAAAAAAGCAAAAGCATGAAATTATTTAGAAATTGAAATAACTTCTGAGAAAATCTGGACTATTACAGTAGTCTACGTTAAGCCCCAACAGAATTAAAGACGTGTGTCAATTTTTCTTTAATACCTTTGACTGTTTCTATTGGTGAACAATTTACTTCTCAAAATATGTTATTTCAGGTAATACAACATGAAAAAAAAATGTCCTAGGACATATGCTGAACAGGATTCATTCTCATGATGTCCCAATCTACTGCTCTGGTCTACCTGCAGGATGAAGACCTAGAGGGAAATTTCTTCATGGAGTGAGTAGGGCAGTGTTAATGCTCAAGGGACTCATATTTTGGATGACTTTCCAACAGAAAAAGGTGATGTTTCCTATTTCACATCATCAAGGAGCAAAATGCTGCAACTCAAAAGCTGAGGAGAGGAAACTGAAAAAAGTTCATAGACAGGATCTGACAAGAGTTCCTTGTGCTGAACATGTTACTTGTCACTGATCCAGGCAAACAGTGTTGGCCACAGCTGGCTCCTTTTTCTAGAGAAGGGTTCAGAGGACACAGCCTGCACATTCCCACAAAAACCAGCCCTGCTGCCTTACATACCCAAGTCCTTGGATTGCTTGCAGGTCTCCTGCACTCTAAGAGCCACAGGATCACCACCTTTGGTACACAGGGGCAGGCACATGCAGGGTTTTTTTCCCCCTTGATTGTTTTCTGACTCCAGTTTGCTGGCATTATTAAGTATGTCTGATTTATTTCTGTTTGAATGAAATGTTTTGTTTAATCTCAAATGATCTGTCTTAATTGGCTGAGTATGTGGAAACATTTCAGTTTGGGACAGACCCAAAACAATAACCACTAACTTCTGAGTTTTTTTTTCTGTTGGCTACTGAACAAAAACAAAACAAAAAAATCAATTATTTACATGGTTTCTGTTTTAATATCAGCTGTAGAGAAACTCAGTAGGATTACACCTTTATTTGAACTGAAAATCAATGTGAAATGTGATCAAAATCAAAGCAGGCTCAGAGAAACCACCAGGATAAAGAGAAGATGGTATTTTGATGTTTTAGATGTATTTCTTTCTTTCTTTCTGACACACTTGAATCAAGCTGAATTCATATCAGAATCTCTTTAAAGTTGATATTATTTCAGGATTCACAGTTTCCTTTGATTGTGTATAGAAATAGAACTAGAAGGTCAATTCTGGATATTGAACCTAGTCTTTTTTCAGATGATGCACACACTCTGTTTCAGGATACTGTTCACTTGGCACCAAATAATTTGACCAGCAGGTTTAGATCAGGACATTATGACAGGTTTTAAACTTGTTAAAAGTCAGTGGTTTTTTGGACCGGGGCTTCATTTTTTAACTCAACATCAGAGTTACAACTTCCAGCCCCTGTAAACTTCAGCATCTTCAACTGGGACTTCCAGATTAGGTACATCTCTAGTGGAGGTAAAATAAAATGTAGAGAAAGGAAACAGAATGAAAGACAGACAGTTTTTCATGCTTGTCTTACAATAATATAGTAGAGAATAGGAATGGAAATAATGCTCTTAGAAACTGTCCAACACAAATATGGTTTAGAGAGATGAATGACAGTTTTGGCTGTGTCTTGTTGCAGAAAAGAGTCAGACCCACGTGATGGAAAACCCACGTTGCCTCTCCTGTAGAGCCAAGCAGAGGCTGAGGTTTCTTCTGCCCCCTACGTTGCATTTCCTTCAGAAGTGGTTGACTCTCACATAGCAAATAGGAATTAAAAAAAATCCATTCTTCTTTGTCCAAGCACAAATTAAATAACTGTATTTTGTCATTGGAGAGATGGAAATAGCTGGTTAGGTGCTGGTTATCAATGCACTCACCCTCTCTTTCCCCACCTCTTCAAACACTCTGCTATCTCTAGCTGTCATTTGATACATTGACCACTGAATTAAATACATACAACTACTGTTATTTTGCACTGCAGTCACAGGAACAATGCTAAAGCAGTTGTCCAGTAAACACAGCTTTGATTAAGTGAAACATACCTGTCAAGCCTAGCTCATATGAAGAATATGAAGTTAAAGGTGATGTTTTGGGTAGGCTAGATACGTCATTAGGGTAATTTTTGTTAAATGATCAATATTATAATTTTATAGATTTTGCCTTTTTTTTTTTTTTTTTTTTTAACTGGATGCTGCATATCTTTGAAAAGGCTACACTGAGAAACTTAACAGTCTCAGTTACACTTTGGAAGACTTCCTGTCAGACCCACTTAAGTCTATCTTCAAGGTCAATGTGTCAGATCACATTGAGGTTTTCTTAACAGCAAGGAGGCCTTGGAATGTCATTGAAAGAAAACAAAACTAAATTCTGTGGAAAAGAGTGAGTAAGTCAGTAGTTGCACTTTCTGGGAAGGTTTTCATAAAAAAAAAAAAAGGAGAAACTAGTCAGCTAAAATAATCTTATACTTTAGAGAAAAGAAATGTCTTTGTGATTCTGGTTTGATGATCATATAAAAATGTTTGCAGGTACTGCCTGTGGCCGTGCTGGACTCTGTGCTAATGCCCTGCCCTGCCTGTGCTGATGGGTTTGCTAATCTGGGTACAGAGCTGAGACTCCTGCCAGCCTTGGTTTCACAGCAATAACTCTGATTATGTGTATACACTTCTTAGTCTGTAAGATATGAGGTCCTGATGCAGCATTATCCACTGTTCATCTGCCTTCCCATTCTTTTGCTACAAAGCAGTGCTGCAACATTTATACTGGAGGCATGGCAAGAGGAAACTACAACTTCTTTTTCTCCTCTAAAACTGCCTGCAAACTAATCCCTGCTTAAGATTTATACTGTGGGCTATTTATTACAGAGGAAAGGTTATGAGTTGATAATTTTTCTCCAGTTTTTTCTGTTAGTGTTTCCTCTGAAAAGAGGTATGCTTAAAAGAAAAAGAAAAGAAAGACTGGCTCCCCAAACGTCACATACCTCACTCTACATGTACCATGTATACTACTTTCTCTAATTCTTGGTAGATGAGAAACCTCTGTGTAAGGAGAGTCAAGGAATAGGAATGATTTGGAAAAAGCTGGGTCAGTTATTTGTGAAGCTGTGATGTTTCTTCCCTTCCTTGATCTTGTAATGGTAATGCCAACAAGAGTTGGGATACGAGTGCAGTGTAATGGCCTCTATTTGATTATTGTACTCTGGTCTTCAGTTGCCAATAGTCTTCACTAGCATTAGTTCTACCTAAAAGATTTATTGTTATCTTTACAGCAAGGATTGGCCTGAGCTCCCTTCTCTCCAGGTGGTCAGATTAGGATTAGTATACACTGGCAAGGCAATATAATAATATCAACTCATCACCTTTTACTTATAATTTCCTCAGTCCTATCTCCCAAACTTTCCACCCCCAAAGTAAATTACAGGACTAGTTTGTTTATTTTTTCCCTACCATCGTGGTACAATAGTTCAGTGAAATTTATCAGTCTCTGCTTTATTTCCTGTTTTCACTGTTAAACAAAAGTGAAATCATGAGTAGGAGGACAAACATGATACAGTGGGAATAAATATATGGAGTTTTTTTTCAGTATACTTTCAGTGTCTTTTACTTAAGTGCTCCAATATTATTTTTCACAAAAATCAAGAGAATAATTTGACCATTCTATCATCACTATTCCATCTTGTGAGTGGATTTTATTGTTAATGCACAAAACAGGAAACAGTATGAATTTCTGTCTTCACAGTTTGTGTAAGTACCTGTTGTCTAAATGTGCTGGTTTAAGGTAAACCAGCAGGAGAAAAGAACCCAACTTACAAAAAGACTGCAAGTCAGAACTACAATTTAATAAAAAGATCACAATAAGTACAAGGTTACAGAGGAAATAGCCCA
>JAWWEU010000005.1:12075247-12097032 GCA_035583155.1 Acropternis orthonyx
TAGAGGGTGTAGAATACACAGTCTTAGCCACACCCACACAGTGACAAACTGGTCCTGGTCACTATAACCAGGACACTAAACCAGGCTTAAATAGCTTCAAGAGCAATCAATATAAATTATTTACCTAGGACTTTAATTAAAATTTGGGTAGTTCAAGATTAAGCTGGACAGGGCACTGGGCCATCTTGACTACACTGTGTTTTTGCCAAGAAAGGTTGGATCAGATGATACTTCAAATCACTTCCAACCTGATAGTCTGTGATTGAAATGTTAACCATTGTTCTGAGTCATCACTTTCTGCTAAAATTCTGAACTCCGTGGGCAGCAACCATACAGACTTTGATACACACTTGGCTAACAGATCTAACACATACTTTGAAGCTGGGACTAGGAATGTAAAAAACACCCCAATAAACTAGTCATACATGGACATGGATCAAAGTCTACAACAGAACAAAACATGTGTCTCTCAAGTCTGAATTTCCATTAGGGATTTTTTTTGTTTTGTTTTGGTTTGTTTTTTTAATTTCCCTAGTAATCTCAGACTGAAAGTAGCTAAGTTTATAAAGAACAGTTTTACATGTGGTTACAATAGAAATATTTTTCTTTTTTTAAATCGGCAGTCTGGTTTTCAATAGTTTGAATTATCAAAGTTCATCTGATTTCTCTCAAAGAATACTTTTGAAAGTGTAAATTACACTGGATATTTCTTCCATCTTCTCTCAGTGTTGACATTTTATACTATTTTTTTCATATTCTGAAATGTTCCCATACTTATTAATAGCATATATATGGTTAATAGTGTTTAAAAGAAATTACTCTAAAGGCAAAAGTTCTGTGGTTTTTATTTTATCATGGCTCATTGATAACTGAAAATTTCTAAGCACTTTGTCTAAGGCTGCCTCTGAAAGAGCACCCTGGTTCCAGCATCCAGGAAGAAATGTGTGTTATGTTAGGTAGAATTTATGAGAGTGGTTTAAAGTGTTTAATTTTTGTCTTATATATGTTATAGTTTCCAGAAGCTTATGAAGAAGAACAGAGTGAATAAATTGCCTTAATTAGGCTACAAAATAACCTGGTTTTGTACCTAAAAACCGATGTCAGTGATGGCTGCTGGTTCAGGGATGGAGGCAGACTCACGGCAGAAGATAAGACAGTCAACGGTATATAGAGAATAGAGGAAAGACAAGAAAATACTACTGGAGTGAAAAAAAAAAGGACAAGAAAGGCATTTCCTACATTGTTAAAGGTTTGTTCATGCATGTAAACTGCAGATAGAGATGAAGTGACAGCATGAGCAAATATACAATCCGAATAAGAACAGCTCAACTGGGCTGATAGATATTGAGCCCTTTTCAGCTGTGTTTCATTTTCCTTCATCTGTTAACCAGGGAACAGGTATTTTTCATTTTACAGGTGATCAAAAAGCAGAGAAAGATTTATTTATGGTCATCCAGGAAGTCTATAGCAGAACAGGGAACTAAATCAGGAATTTCTGAGTTCCAGACCAGTACACTAACCATGGGACAGCTCATTTCCTCTCTATAGGAGTCTCTGCTGCCAAATTGCATTAGAATAGAAATTGCAAAAGTCTCTCTTGTTTACATTTCTTTAAAACAAACCTTCATTAAGACTTGATTCAATACCTAAAAAATACATTATCAAGAGTACCATGAAAAGTTTGTAAATCTCTAAATCCTAGTGGTAGCATTGGCTGGTGATGTAAATGAAAATGAGATCAAGATTCAGGAAAAAAAACAAGTGTCAGCTGAGGAGAAATGTAAGGTTATTTGCTGATGTAAAGACAAAGATTTGAAAAAACTCAGACGTTTTTCTGAATTGGGAAGAACTTGTTTGTGTGTGTGATTGAATATGTCAGAATAATTTAAAAGCTCATTTATTATGAAATAGAATCTGCTTGTTTGAATATTGCGTCTCAACAAATCCCCTGAGGCTGTTTACATAAAAGCAAACAATCTGCCAATGTTAAAAATTTTACTCACTTCCTTTATTTCCCAGTTCTTTCTCTAGAAGAAAAAAAAAAAGAAAAAGAAGAAAACTTTTGTGCAATGTTCTTAAACTTACAGAGATTGCATTGTTGCTAGAGCCAAGTGTTGCCTAGTTGTTATCCTCCGCAAAGGATGTTGCTCAAGTCATATATGGAAAAAAACTGTGCTTTAAAACTGAGTTAAATAAAACTGTTTATGCTGACTATTACGGATCCTTACTGGACTATAAGCATTGTTTCACACCTTGAACACACTGCAGTGGTGCTCTTAATTTTTAGAGTGACAGTGCATTCCTCACCTTAGTTTCAGGAGAAACAGCTCCTGGACATAAGTCAGGATATGACTTTGGTGACTGTACAGACACAATCTGTTCTTGATCTTTTTTTACTAGGTACTTGTATACTGCAGTTATTATCAGATTAATTCCTGCTTTACTGTTCACTTTTAAATGAAGATTTGCTTAGCTGCACTGAATTTAGGTCTACATATTGACAGCGTTACTCCTTCCATGGCTTTTGCTCTAGTGATAGACATGCAGACCGGCCTGTGTTTTGCCTGTGAGTAAACAGCCATTCATTTACTTGGCTGAGTACAATCCTGCTGAAGTCAATGGGTGTTGTGTCTTTGACTTCCAAGATTCTTGCCTTTCAGACTGTGACTCAAATGAGTGTCAGAAAGTTCCCAGGGACAGCAGCTAAAGCCATGGATTTGATTAAATGTGTCTTCAAAGCTGGGGTTGCTGGTAATTCTGCCACTCAGCTTATGTGACAAGACAGGTGAACGTGTTTTCTGGATGTCCAATGGCAGTCATGTAACCAAATGCAGGACTGTTCATGAATTGACTACAATGGAAGGTAATACTCTTCATGTAAATACTTCACAAATTTTCTTGTTCAGATGTGTATATTATTCAGCAGCCAAAATCTAGGAAGAGAGAAACAGTTGAAAGTACTTCACCTTGGCCTTTCCTGCTATTTCATAGTCATGAAAATATGTGTCTTTTATAAAATAGATGTCTGAATTTCTCTTGCTTCCCAAAAGAGCGTTAAATGTTTGTTTATTGTCTATCAGGAAAATACAGACATAAAACTTCTTTTAGGCATGCACACATTCCTTTCTACTCAACACTGGAACTTGCCGTTATAAATCTTTATTAGCAAGGGGAGATATGGTCTTTCTAAGCACTTTTAGGGCTAGAGAGCCTCAGTAGGGAAGAGTGAAGTTGTAGTAAGGCTCCCACAATAGTCTTCTTTACTGCTTCCCATGCCCCACCCTCCCAAATAAAATTCTGTATACTTCCTGATATCTGTTACTTTTCAAATAAACACCACACACTTCCCTTCTATTCTATTAATGCATCCACTTATTCTTCTCTTCACTCCCTCTTCTCTTTTCTTTGGCAATGATTTTCTTCGGCAATGATTTTCTTCTCTTGGCCAGGCTTTTGACTCCATATAATTTATTTTTTTCATATTTCAACAGAACATATCACATGGGAATAGTATCCAAAAGCTGTTCTCAAAAATCCTTTAGGAAAGGCAGGATAACATATTTGGTCAAGGAATACACTGCTTTGTCTTCTGGCAGGTAAGTGGTGATTATTCTAGGCCAGCTGTTTTCCCTGTTTCCTTATGAACTGTTTTGATACCTGCACAATTTATGTCTCTCAGCCCTTCAACAAACCATAAGAATTCTGAATATGCATCATTAATCTCCAAGACTTATACAGGCTCCAATATCAGAATATTATTTCTCAGTTTTATCCATCATCTTGCTTTATATGAATCTTCCCAATAACTTACAATGCTGTTGCAATCTGTCAAGATGAGTGTTCTGCTGTGTTTAAAGGTGATAGTTCTAATATCTGATTGGAAATGGTGTGCTTTTTTCAGTGGAAAAAAATAGAACTCAACACTAAGTCCAGTCTCAATCCTTTTTCTTTTATCAGATCTTTCCCTATATTGTCGCCAAGGTCAAAGCAGGTGCTCATTTCAAAGATTAATTATCAACCAAGATGCTGATGATGTAATTCAGAGTCTGTTTTCAGTTGTGGCAGGAAATCTCAGCTCATACAAGGGTTCCGCTCTATGGCAGGCAAACCTGTAAAGCAGCACTGGCTCTGAACACGTTGGGTGGGGAGTGGAAAGTTGCAGGTTTTGGTTGGCTAACAAATTATCTTCCCACCAGTGATCTCCTTTGTGTTCTTTAGCTCAGTGGGTTCCCACACAATGTATTGCAATTTGAGTTCTTGGAATTTGGAATAGGAAGAATGCGGGCACATGTTGCAAACTCTGTTTTGATAAATAGACATGATTGATCTCCCTAGAATGGGGCTGCTAAATTACTACCTATTTTTCAAGTGTTTCAATGATTTCACTGTTTATCACTATCAACTATGATGAAAGCCAGGTCCTTGGTTTACTTGACCACTTTTGAAAATGAGACTGCTTTCAATTTTTCTGGTAAGACTGATTTGGAGATTTTGTGTCTTTTCCTTGGTCCTGTGATGCTGATGGAGAATTAGAGAATCTCCTCAGGTATAATAAAAGTGAGGTCTAGCTGATGCCTAATCTTTCAGAATTTTCTGCTGCAGTTTTCAGGTAGATAGTGAATAGTCAGTTTGGATTATTCCCTCCTGGAAGAACTACATTAATACATCAGGAATTTATCAGTGATTGCCACAGAAACTCAGAAGAAATCCACACCATGAGACAGGCAGTTTGAAGGTGATGTCTCAGTTGTTGTGTATTCTTTTGGACTCTAAAGAACCTTAACAGGAAAAGAGGTTCCAGGGAGGCTGTTATTAAAGATTTTATGCACTCCTCCTTTTTTCTTTTTCTTTTCTTTTTTTTTTTTTTTAAGAAATTTTCCTGATCAGAAATAATTTCACAGAAGATAAACCTCTCATCAGCTCTCAGCAGAATTAGGTACCATTTATGGAGACAGAAAAAGTAATGGAAGAATGAACTACAATCCAAGAAAGGCTACAGTGGCTCTTACATTTACTGTTTATCTGATAATCCAAGAAACTGTATAGGTTTCATTAAAAAAAAGAACATTTTAGCTTTGGATGGGCAATCAATAAGACACACACATTATTTTAAAGCAGTAATTTAATTTCCGTAAGATTCAACCAGCCTTTCTAGATCCAGTGGTAACACTGATTACTTCAGCAGGCAGGTGATGATGAGAACCATTTAATATCCATTGAAATAAGCATAGAGGTGGAATCAGGAGACCTTTTATGCCTCAAGCTTTGATTGTTACTATTATCCAGGGGAGAAAATTTTAAAGAAAAAAATAAATTGGGTAAAGATGGATAGTTTGTCTAGTACTAAACTGTAACAAAGAAATACTCAAGTACAGCAATTTGTTAAATGGCAAGTACAGTATTTATTCTGTGGCTTTCTCAGTGAGTATGTCTGAAGTGATCACAAGGAGGCAATCTGGACATTTAAATATAGAAAAAATGGCTGAGTCAGATGATCCATGGGAACTGTCTGTGCTCTTATTAGTCTGAGGCCAAGGCACAGCATTGCATGAAACTTCTTTCCCTGCAGAATGGACAGAACCAGACAAATTTCTGATCCAAAGGACCTGCAGTTCCTCTGGTAAAGGTTCAGAAGCAGTCCATGAGCACTGTTTATGTTTACTTATGAAAGGTCCTGACCCCAGTTTTTCATGTGTTATGATGAAGTGGTTGAGACAGCAAAACCTACACCCTGCTGAACTGCAAACTCCCATGAAGGTTAATTTTAGGGTCAATACAGAACACCAAATATCATGCACTCTATGACATTTAATAAAAATTTTAGGGAATAAGAGGAGATGTAGACTGCTGCTGCTCAAACCTGTTGGAATTATTCTTTCCCAAATTTAATCAGGCTCTCTGCTGAGAGATTCACAACATCCGGAATGTGATTCAAGTGTTTAGGATCCTTGCAGTCTATGGATAGGATTTTTGGTGATGTATCAGAAAACAAGGAGCATGAAATATAAATGTCAGCTGTAACAGTGCCTTGTTGTTGAAAAATTAAGGCTGTGTTAGAATTTTAATTCCTTCCTGAGTGAATTACTCAGAAAAATTCAGGCCCACTGGAAAAAGAAGACAGAAATTAAATTTCTGATGCAGATATGCTCCTGTCGACATTATACACATGGGACAAATATATATTAGCAAGAATCTGAGCTTGAATTAACTATATTTCAGCATAATTGCAAGTAGTATGAACTCATTTAGGTATACTATTTCATGAGGAATTGCCCCTTATGCTTTACTAAACCAGGTAATATATTTTCTACTCCTATATTTTAAATGAGTTTTCTAGCCAGAGGAGGGTTTTTGGTCTATTGCTTGGTTTAAGTAATTTTTTTTTTTAAATTCTGTACTTCAAGCCTGAACCCTCCAAATATTGTTTCTTAGTATTACAATTTCCCCCAGACTTGGTAACTTGTCCTTCTGTTTTGTCTAACTGATAATCAGGAGAATCTGAGCATGGACAGAAGTGGTTAAGAGTGCATGACTTTAACATATATAGGAACAGAGGTAACCTAGTGATCTATACACTGAGTCTGCACAGAATCCTGTATCACTGCAGGCACTCAAATCAAGCAGCAAGGTGTGGTTTCCATGCTTGTATAGCTCCTGGTTTTTTATTTCTGCACTCTGCTCTCCTAAGTATTCTTATGCTCAAAGCAGTTGAAAGAGTTTTCTTTTTTCGGATCCTAAAGGATTACATTAAAAATACTCTCATTTATAAATAAGAGTCAGAACTAGTTTTGGAAACAGTAGTGTTGAATTAGCATCACCAGAAATTGGGAGTGAAACCTACTCAATGCAGGGGAACCTATTGGTCAGATGTAAGCCCAAGGAAGGGCCTATTGAAATGCACAGCTGGAACACTGTTCTTGAGGAAACCCTGGTTCTAAATCTAGCCAAAAAATTATATGATTCAATTCTTAGTTTATCATATTGCCACCTCATTGTGATTATGTAGGAAAGCATGAAAAAATGTAACAAAATACTCTGCTACAGAATTGTTCTCATTAGACCATATCTAATAGCTTGGAATAGGATTTTCCTAAAGAATAGCTGATTATACTTGAACCTTGTACAGAAATGTCAAGCAATTTTTTTCCCTTAAAAAATAAAGTGAAATGGAAATTCTACATGCCTGTAATTTCTCTTTTAAATTAATGTTACATTACTTGTAAGCTTTAATATTTCTATTACTGATTCACTAATCTAAATTATCTGGTGTTAGAAAACTGTTGTTGATGTTCTGTATTGTTAAACCAAATTATTTCTGTAGGCCTCATTTATTGTCTGTACCCACAACTGAAATTTAGCAGCAAGGCTGACCTCTTTGCTTGTGTTTCAGTGAAGCAAGTTTTAACTACAGCTTCTCTCTTTTGCCTTCTGCACCATCAAGACTCCTAGGTACAGCTTGTACCCAGAAACATTCTAGGGAAATGTGACATGATTTTCCTCTGTTTTAGTGAGGGCTTAATTGCACAGTGGTAAATAACTTAATTGTTCAGTTAGCAAAGCCTAAATCAGTGCTGATGTTGTTGCATGGTTATATTCTGTGTTACAAGCTGTAACTCATTTTCCCTCTGACTCAGAAAGCCACTAATTCCAAGGAAAAAGCTCTTTAACAGATCTTAGTATTTTTAATAGATATCCTAATTTTTTCCCTACTAGCATAATTAAAACTACAGTGGTTAACCTGAAAACCTGACTTGGTGTGACAGTTTGTGACATGAGGGTTGTGCAAGCATGACAGAAGCTTGTCACTACATGGTCCCGTCAGAAAGGCTGTGTGCAGTTTGTGGGTACTCTTTATAGAAAGTGCAGACTAATTTGCTGCTTGCTCGATGATGAAGCAATAACAGGACTGTTATGTTTTGGGTCATTAGTTTTTTTCTTAGGTTTAACTTTTTAAATTTTTCTGTTGTTGTTTTAGGGTTTGGGTTTTTCTGTTTGTTTGTTTTGTTTTGTTTTTTAACTGCTGGCTGAGTTAGAAAAACTTTTCTCTCATCTTGGATTCAGCTATGATTTAAATATTCCTCCAAAAGGTAACATGCATCTTATGGAGATATTAACAGCTCATGGATAATGATGCATTCCATCCAGAGGTGGCTCTGAATATAGCTAAACTGCTACACAACTAATTATGGCCTCAGCAACTTCTCTCCAGTTTTTTATTCTGTTAATGCATCTCATCAAACATAAGGACAGATGACTTCAGTAAAACATTAAATATTACCCGCTGTAAGCAGCTGATGAAAAATATCAGATCACAGTGAATTTTGTCAAAGAATAGATCCTGCAAGAAAGGATACTATGCTCAGCACTCTGACAAACCTCTGAGTCACTTTGGCTTGTTCTTTTTTATTACTGTAAATTGCTTATGATATATGCTCATCTGCCTGTGACATTACTGTGGGTACTGGCCTTGCTGGGATATGTTGTTTTCACATTCAGGTTGTGAAAAAATTGCTTTCAAAGTGAAACATGGAAACTTGAAATTTGAAAACAGTAACTTGTCCTGGCTTTTGGACATTGAAGGTGTCATGAAAGAGACAGCAGTTTCATGCAGCCACAGGTTCCCCATTTGTGGTTTTTTTTTTTGTTTTTTTTTTTTTTTTTGTATGGAATTTTAAAAATAATTATTGCTCATTGATCTGTATAAAGTATGATGTTTTCATGGAATGTACAGTCCCAGATTAACTCATGATTTAGTGGTGCAATAAAAATAAAAAAACCCCATGATTTCATTTTTTCTGATCAATCAATACATCTGAAAAGTAAAGCTGTCAGGGAAAACTATTTCACATAGAATACTTAATTAAAAAAAAGAGCCAATTTTAAATTGATACCCACTTAGAAAAAAATAGAAGTTCTGTAGTCAATTTAAACGTATAAAATCATTATTTGTGATTTCTCTATTCCTAGATAAACTCTATACTTGCATACACTATATTTTATGTTTAGGATGTAGCTGTTATTTAAGAAGTAGAACCTTAAAAAACTTATAATGTTTATTACTAGCAAGTGGGAAATATTAAGTAAAAATATTTTCTTTTTCCAAGAATAGAAATTTTTTTTCTTGTCTTTCATAGCTTGCAAGCATCTTTCCAAATACCCCAGTGGTCTGTGTTACCACCATAAACCACAATGTGTTTCTATAAATGTTACCTTTCTATTCTCACATTAAACCAAAATCTACTCATGCAAATCTTGCCTGCAATGATTCACTCTCATTTTTTTTCTGGCCATTGAGATGAAAATAATCATGTAATTACAAAACAAAGCAGAATGAAAAAACCAAAACCAAACCAACACCCCAACCAAACAACAAACCACCTCTTCCAATGTAAAAAGTAATTAATTAAATAATTTAAAAGATACTGAATGACATTTATGTGGTTGAACCAGGCTGTCAGGTTTGGCCATCCTGTTCGGTCTTGCGTCAGTATCCTCACCAGCACACAGCCACCCACCTCTCACCTTTGGTACATTCTTCTGATATTTTCATTGCCCAATCTAGTCCAGTTAGCACTGCTTTTATCTCCTTGGGCTTCACCCTAAACATTTTCTATTTTGTTGTTGGTATTTATGCTCATGTAGAATATAATTACATCTCCCTCTTAATTTCTGCTTAGCCAGGTTTGATTTATTTTCACTATTTCCTCAAAACTGACATTTGTCATTCCCATCCCTAAATCCTTACCCTTATTTAATTCATTCCAAATTTGTGGTCATCTGTGGTAGCAAGGTACAGCAATTTAAATTTTTCTAGATGTGAGGAAACAGTAATTTATTTTTCCTGAATAATTCCTCTGCCAGTCAGCTTTTATCAGACATAATGGAGCATCTTCTGAGGACCTCAGAAGAGAGTGCATCATTTGCTATGGAAGCTAAGAAAAAATATAGGACAGACTGATCCTCTTGAAAAATAAATCAAAGGGCTAGGAGCCATTCAGAATGAAACATGGAGATTCCCTGTCAGTTTTCACTCCTTGAGTACGGCTCAAGTACAGTAGGACCTGAAGTGGCACGGGCCCAGTGCTTGCCCTTTATCCCTAAGGGCTGAGTAACTCTCAGAAGGAAATAAATCTGATCTCATGCTGGCAAATTAAGATTAAAACGCAGCTTGGAAGAAACAAAGCTGTTACTTGGGATGTGACGACATGTTCTCTTATAAATGTCCTGGTCATTCAATCCTTAGTCAAATTTCAACAGAAATAGTACTTCTCCAGCAGCTTTACAGACTCATTCGTGTTCAACACCTTTCTAACCCCAACAGGCTACTTGGTGGCTGTCTTGTTTTCATTGCAGTGCTACATAGTGCTAGTATTATGGATTAGTTTTGTACCTTTTTATTTTCATTTTACTTCTGGAAGTAAAATGTTTTACTGTTTCACTTCTACTAAATAAGCAGCTCTGCCTACTCCAGTTTCCCAAACTAGAAAGTAGAAGTCTGATATGTAATTTCTGGATTTACTATTAACTAGCTATAACCCAAGGCAGTCAGAATGTTAAAATGGTATGAATTGTTTGCTACTAATTAAAGATTAAAGGAAAGAAAAAAACCTCATCTCATGTTTTTACAACCTGTAGTGTTACTCATTGACTCACAAGTTGTCGAAATGTTATTACTTCTTTAAAATTCGGAAGTCAGCCTCCTCCTTCTGTGCTTGTAGTCTAATATCTGTATCCAAATGCATGTGGCTGCCTCTAAGAACCTTCCTGACACCTTCTGTTTTCAATATGTAAAGCCAAGCTTTCTCACCAAGCACCAGTACCTGGAGAGTGTGGTTGCAAAACTGTGACTCACAGATGTTTTTTCTCTGCTCCTGTACCTTTAGAGACCTTTCTGAAACCTAAATCCTTACATCTGAAATTTCCTTGGTCAGTTCGGTCATGTAGAGGTTCGTTACTAAACCTGAACACTTTTTCATCCTACAAATTCAACCCTTTGCCCTTCAGAAAATAAAGCCAAAGAAAATCAGTGTGTTGACATGTGCTAGGTGAGAATTCCCCTTTGCTCTTCTCCTCCATAATATGCTCCCAGACTTTGATGGTCTGGTCCAAACAGCATCTTGTTGTTCTCTCTTCTCGCCCGTGAAATTCCACTAATGCTGTTACTGGAAATATAATTATCTTTCATTAGCCCACTGTTTGTCAAATCCTACAGTTTATCAGGAGCAACTGGCTTACTGAGATTGCACAGGTAATTTTTCTGCTTGGCTTAAGGCTGTATCTATACAGATTGCATTAATTTAGTAACAGCTGAATAGTTACATGGCTGCCTATCACACTGATATCTTCTAATTAAGGATATAAACTTGTTTACCAGTTTTCTTTAGCACAGATATTACTTGAGGTAAGCCAACACTGTGAAAATTACTTATAAAAAGAAATCAGATTATTCTTAATTAAATCTCTCCACAGAGAGATGTCTCCACATCATAAATGAGTGCTCTTTCTTTTCATTAAGGTGAATTTATATTTTCATCAAAAAATTATCCTCTGCCAGGAAATCCAAACATTTTCACTTAGCTGAAAACCTTGAGGCTGAGTTCCTGCTCCTGGTTGTGGTTTGTTGTTGAGTCTACAGTTCATGCTTTGCTTTAAGGTAGTAGTGATTCTATAAAAACATAATGTTGTGAAAACATGAAGCTTTTTCTAAAATTAGATTTGCTTGCCTAAGCTGTTGCCTTAATCTAAATTTATTTAGTTTACTTTGGTGTATCACAAAATATTTTTTCTCCTCACTTTGAGACGATAAGGCTAACTTTTTATTATTTATCTGCAAAAATTATATATTGATGCATCCTTATCAATCCCTAGCTGTGGTGGCATGGCAAAGGGGGAGAACTTTTTATCTGAAATGTAATTATTGGCTATTCTAGGGCTGCTTTTACTGCTAATCAGCTGGCATTTACTTTGTTTGTAGACCAAAGCCTCCCGATGTTACTTGAAATCTTCCTACTGCTTTTAATGGACTTTGGATTTGCATTTTATTATATACCTAAACACTGAAGTATTTTTACTTTGAAATATGAAAAATGATAAGAGGAGAATCAGAAGAAAAAACACCAGAAAACCAAAATGAACCTGCCTACTTACCAGTATATACTAGAATAGGATAGAATAGAATAGAATATTTCGATAGTATAGAACAGAATGGAACAGAATGTTTCAGTTGGAAGGGACATAAAATGATCATCCAGGCCAACTGCCTGACCAGTTCAGGGCTGACCAAGTTCAAGCATGTTATTAAGGATGTTGTCCAAATGACTCTTATATACTGACAGGCTTGGGGTATCAACCACCGCTCTAGTAAGCTTGTTCCAGGGTTTGATCTCTTGATAAAGAAATGCTTCCTGTTCTTTTTTTGGGCAAATTTCATTGACAATTAGAAGCTCCTCTGGAATATTTTGTCATTTGTAGTAGCAAGCATTTTTCACTATTACAACAGAGCAAAAGGGTTTGGAATATGCCACTACATGGCCAACATTAAATAACAACATCCTGAGTTCACCGAGTTTATTTTGTAATTGAAGGAATTATGTTAACGTCTTACACCAGCTAAAAGCTCTTATTTTGGGGTTGTTCACATATTTCTCTTTTCTTAAGGAAAGTTGTTAAAGTTTCTTTGACTAAAATTTGCAGAAAATACAGAGTTTTGCCAAGCAGGCACTGAAAGCTGTTTTGTCCACTGTTAAACAGATGGGTAATAATTACTTTGATAGAATCTTTCTTCTGATTATTATAATATAAATAATTCTTCCACTGTTCCAAATATTTGTTAAATTTGAATTTTGGAAGAGAGAGGATAAAATAAGATAGCTAATGCTATAAAAATTTAAAGGTTACAATGGTAATTGATTCCAAATTAATATTTTCCATCATTTTCACTGACTTTATAGGAATTTTTCAGCCTGGCCTCGAACACTTCTAGGGATGGGGCATCCACAACTTCTCTGGGCAACCTGTTCCAGTGTCTCACTATCCTCACAGACAAGAACTTCCTCCTAATATCTAATTTCAACTTACTCTTTTAGTCTGAATCCATTCCCCCTTGTCCAGTCACTATATGTTCTTGTAAAAGATTAGAAAGCTTTTACAATAAATGATAAAATTATTAACCCACAGAAACCCTCAAGTTAGTCCCTCTTCTCATTTGCAAATGCAGAAAGGTACTATGCTAAAAAGATACTTTTTTTTTGTGCTCTTAAATGCAGCTGTGGTCTGTTACCTGATACTTTTGATAATCAGGAGCAATTAATATTAACCTGTCTGTGATTTTGTAACAGAACTGGACTCTGGAAAAGCATGTACATTTTGTGAGCAGCAGCATTGATTTTCACTTGGGTGCTGCTTTGATTCTCCCATCAGTATTTGCTCACAAGAAACAACAGATCACATTTGTCATTTCTTTATCAGTTTCAAATGTCTTTTTATTCTTGGAATAGATGCATCTGAAATAAAAGCATCATCTTTCATCTTAATCTCCTGAAATTAGGGCCCTGCAGAGCATATTGGAAGATGACACTCGACAAGAGTTGCTTTTATGTTTTCTGGGGAGAAGATTGTTTCAGCCTCTTCTATTTATTTATGTAGGTTGCAAACACTTCAGGAGCAGAGTCAGTCCTGTGACTGTTCAAACCACCCTGACTATGCCCTGGCTGTGAAATGAGAACATCATAACGCTGACAAGCTTTTTCCTGTTATCTGCATCCCAAAGCCCTTCAGCTTCTCTGCAGTAGCCATGAATAATGAACTTCAGATGGAGTATTACACAGGCTGTGAAAAGTAAACCACTTCACATGCAGCTAGGTGTGGGGCATAATCACAGCTCCTGAGGAGCTGTACGGGCTTTGTGTGACCCTCAGATGTGTCTCTGGGGGCGAAGCTGCTAAAACCTCTGTGAAAGTGCTGCAGGAACTGAACGCTCCTCAAAAAAAATCACTAGATTTTCCTTTCACCTTTCTGCCACAGCTAACGGGCAACAAAAATGGTTTGGAATTCTCCTTTTGGAAAAAAAAGCATAAAATCATAAAGGAGTATTTTCAATGCAATTTACCCCTGCTTTTAATTAACTTCTGAATTAGAAGTCTTCTGGATTAATAGCAAATTTGATGAGTTACTTTTATCAACAACATCACCCTTTACCATATTATTTAAATTAGAAGTTGTTGCATTTAACAGCAGTTCACCCTTCTTTATAGCCACAGTTACAAGTAATACATAGACCACACCTCCCAAACAAAGGCATTCAAAATCACGAGATCAAAATGAGAACTGGAGAATGTCTTTTTAAAACAGCCAATTGTAACTAGTGTGTTTATTGATTGGTGTTTTAATTCTGTAACTATTTCCTGAAGTATTAAGAAAATAAGATTTATTTTTTTTTGGCTGATGTTTGTGAAACTGTTAAAGTCTGAAGAGGTCTCTACCTGTTGGCTAGACCAGAAAATAAGTGGCAAGGTAATATGGCATGACTACTAGAACTAGTAATGAACTCAGTGAGCTATGGGTCATTGATTCTAAATAAATTATTTCTTTAAAGAACTTGTGGGAATTCTGTTTGCAACCAATAGAACAATACAACCCTTTAGTTTCAAAATAGTCTTTAGATGTGTTTAATCTATCAAGCCTTCATGTATTAAATCCTTAAACATGTGTTACCAGTAAAGAAGCCAAATAAATAATACCATATAACTTGGAAACATACGGCAGGCATACTCTTAATGGGTTTTATACATATAATGGACTTACTTTGCCCATTATGTCACATAGCATTAAATATAATAGGCTAGGACAATTTGAAGGAAATGATTTCTTTATTTAATTTGACTTGAGCTGAATGACTGAAAAGAATACTTGATGAAAGATTTCTTCTGACTTAGTTTTTCAATGTCTCCGTTCCAGAGAAGGGAAGAAGAGAAAAGGAGTTAATATGGCTCAGCATTTAGTAACATTTTGTACGGGTTTTATTCTTATGTGTTCAAATATTAAAGAGGTGAGTCATAAAAGAGAACATTTTGTCCCACATATTTAAAATGAAAGAAAATTATACTGTTATTGTTATGTGTAGAACTCTACTTCCACTCTTGATTAAGCCCACTCACTACAAAGTACCCCAGCCTGAACAGGAAAGATTCAGTCAGTAATGGTGATATGTTTCTCCTCTATCCACTCAAAAATTTAGGTCTATGGTAGCACAAAAAACGGATACCTTATGTAATCATAAAAGAGCCAACCCTTGATCCTGAAACATCACATGGAACTTTAAAAACTATGTTACAAAAAATGTTTAATCTGCTATTCATTAGTCAGACAAATGGGTACAGAACTACTACATGAAGCCTCCTATAAATTCTTGAAGGGGATGTTTTCAAATTGATTGGTTCATAGGAAGAACATCCTCAGCGACTCATTTGCTACATAATCACATTGCTATTTTTCTATTTCTCTTCCCTCATTTCTAAGGGGTATACTTGCACAAAGTAATGCATAAAACTGCACATCAGAAAGAACCAAACTACACACAGAAGGTTTTTAACACCTTCCATGTATGCCTTGTAGGGACATAGCAAGAAAAAAAAGATATCATTAAAGTACCAGATACACACAAGATTTACAAACTAAGAAGAAAGGGGAATTATTGTCCTGCAGCTCTTTCTGCTATAGTTAGTCACTGTTTGAAGCAATCAGATAGAGTAACAGTATGTGATTAAGATGAAAGTGTATCTCTAAGCAAAAATAAATGCAAATCAATAAACTGATGTAATGAAAGGTTTCAATAGCCACTTCTTGTATTTAGAATTGGGTGGCATAATCCTTTACTGAATCATTTGACCAATAAGCAGCATCTTAATTTTTTGCATTTGTGCAAACATTGCTCGAACAATGTGAGTAAGACAGTAAATAATCAAATGTGTTGTATTGCATATCCTGGCATATTGTAAATATTCTGGCTTAGACTGGAAACTTCTGGGTTTAGTAATTTTTTTTCACTTGGAAGTTTTGTCTGTGTCTCTGATAGCTGGACGATGGATGCTTGAGCTCTCTCCTCCTCTGCTAACAGTCCAGGATGACTCAGTCAAATCAACTCTTTAGCTGATGATTTGGGTCTGCCTATCAAGGAATTGCTTTGCAGGTCTGCTGGTATCTCAGAAACATCTATTTCTTTGCTATCAATACTACCATCAGCCATTTGATGGCCAAATTCCTTGGTTAAAAGAATGCCTCTGAATGGACTTGGATTCTTCTTGTGAGAACAAGAACACAGAACCACAGAATATGCTGAGTTGGAAGGGACCCACAAGGATCATCGAGCCTGGCTCCTGGCCCTGCACAGGACCATCCCCAAGAGTCACACCATGTTCCTGAGAGCATTGCCCAAATGCTTCTGGAACTCTGCCAGGCTTAGTGCTGTGACCACTGCCCTGGAGAGCCTGTTCCAGTCTCCAGCCACCCTCTGGGTGAAGAACGTTTTTCTAATATCCAGCCTAAACCTCCCCTGACATAACTTCAGGCCATTCCTTCAGGTTCTGAGAGATCAGTTAAAACAGAAAATCTCTCTTTGCTCTTTCTAGTGAAAAGAACTACAATGCAAATATGAATATCACAAATTATAGCAAACCTTTGTGCCCTGTCCCCCCTCAACCCCAACTTCACCAGGGAAATTGAGACTATTTCCTCTTTGTTCTGTCTACAGCAATTTGCTAGGACCTATATCTTATTATCAAGAAACAAAGGATTAACTTCCTTGCTGATAAGGATATTTAGAAAGTGAAACACCTTTATTCACAGCTGTACTTCCCGTAAAACCAAACAGTCTCTTTTTAGATATCAGCAGGTGGAGATCTCAGCAGTAGGATGCATGTTTGTTGTTATGTTTCCTGATGACCTTTCTTGATTTTATTCCACTCTGAGAGTGAATGCCTACTGGCATGTTGGTGTTTTTAACCTCCTGAACTGATCTGTGGTTTGTTGCAAAACACCATTAATTTATATTTAACTACCTAGGAATTTCCTCCTTTAACTGCATTGGCCAGTGTCCCAATTCAGACAACTCATGTCACAATTTGTGACTGTTTTACGAACTACTTCATGGTGAGGTATGAAGGTCAGAGTGGTGGTTATTGGAATGACAAAGCCATGCATGAGTTGGCTGCATTCTGCTGAACCACACTTTTTAAAATGTGGTGTTTCAACATATTTTAATATGTATATTTTGAATATGACAGGATACAGCAAGTATTTTAGCCACCATCCTCAAGAATCAAGCAAACCCAGGATCCTGAGACAAAATCTTTAAGGAAACATATTGCAACTTCCATTACTTCCTTCAAGTACTTATGCTGCCTAACTGCACACCAATATGCTAGTGCATGTTTTCTTATAAAATCTATTTCCCAGCTTGGGTAGAAACTTACTGTTTTGTCTTAACACTATCAAGCCACGACCTTGAGGGGACACAACAGTCACATGATGCTTTTAAGCAAGCTTTATTTGCTAAATTTATATGAGCCTGCAAAGTCTTAAGAGTTTGTGACATCCTTTATTATGCACTTACTGGCATTTTACTATGTACATCATCACCTTCCACATTACTGACCTAATTTTCTTATTACATTTTCCACACATGATGTGTAATTAATTTCTAATACAAAATTAGCCCTTATCAGTCTTAACTGTTCAAATAAATGAAATTGCAAATTGTCCTTCACTTATATGTGATTTAGAATCACAGTCTCTTGAAAATCTGCTGCAAAACCAAGTTATAACAACCTCAAAAAAGACATGGAAATAATTTCTCTTTTCATAATGAGAATACTAAATAATACCACTAAAAATACAAGAAGTAGTAATGCTTGCGGAGTGACTCAGACTTTCCAAGACTATAATTTTTCGTTTCCATGTTTCTGCTGTCTGCCAGCTACAGAACAGAGCAAGCCTCTGCCCAACCTCTCAGCATTGGTTATTGACCTCTTGAAACTCATCATTTGCATTAGTTGTTTTTTTTTTTTTTGGTCAGCCATACAATATTTAGAGTGGCACATATGCATTAAAAAAATGTACAATTTTGTCTAATGTAAATCCCACCTACTCTAAATCTCCTTTCTTACCTTCACTTGGGTATCTGCTTTTTCATTTGAATAGCTCATGTACCTTATATAGTTGAATCTTTGATAGAAGTCACTCCTTGGGGGTGGCGGGAATAACACAAATTCCAGAAGAGAAGGAAGGCCTGAAGGACTGCTAATTTTGAAGAAATAGAGGACAATAAGTCTAACCTTTCAGGGGAATGGGTACTGTAGGACTCACTGTCAATGTCTGTGACCTCAGAAATCTTTTTTGTCTCAAACAATTGTGGGCTGAACAATGTGGCATTTAACTGAAGAATTTTCACTGACAGTTTTATTTGACTGAGGTGCTCCAAATTTGATCCTATATTAATAATTTTCACCTATAATTATTTTGATTTACTACTTTTGTCTCCTTAATATAAAGACTTTTACATCACTGCTATTTCACAGAACAGAAAGATGACACTTAACTGCTGTTATGTACAAAGAAGAAAAGGTTCCCAATGTTTTCCAGCAAGGACTGTGAATATAATAAAAGTATATAGTAATTGTCACTGAAGGCTGCACAGGAAATTTAAGAGTAGATGACAAAAGAGGAAGAGATATTGTTTTTATTTGCATTCTACCAGCTTTGATGTTGCTACTGAAATGTCTACCTGTTCATTTACAGCAAGGTTGTTTGGAGCTGGTCTTTAGCGAAAAATTAGTGCAGCATTGAAGTATGCTCCTGGATTAGTAACAGGAGGCTTTGAGGATTTGATTACTGTACACTGCATTTGCCAACCAGTAATATGCTACCTCATCCAGAAGTATTTTTTACATTTTCCTCCCACTGTTTGGAGTTTGGTAACCAATGGGTGGATTGCAATTGTCACAGCACATGAGATGTCTTTTTACCTCTATATCTTTATCTCTATGTATGTTAAACTATTGCTGCTGAATTTAAACCCATTGAATGTGAGTAGGGATTGCTGATTCCTTCATTCAAGTTGAAACTCATAGCAAAAAAGAGTATTTATCTTCCTGATTCTTGGAGTATCCAGGAGTCCAGGGTTTTGCAACAAATACAAGCTCCCAACACATTAAGAAGTCCTGAAGTCAGTGAGTTAAGCCAATGGCACCACCTCAGTTCTTCAGTCTTTTGCAGCCTTTGAACAGCCAGAGCAACAGTCTCTAAGAAATACTGCTATGTGACTGCTGCACCTGCAGCTTTTGTTTTCAGCCCTGTAAGGATCTCAATCAAACCCAGTTCCATAATAGCTGATTGGCAAAGTGTTTGTGAGAGGAAGAGCTGCTGCCATGATTAAGACAACACTGATGCCTCCTCTCCCTTCTCACAGCTCCCGCTCAGGTGTATGACTTGTGAAAAGACCGTTCTGCCCCTGAGAAAGCAGTGGGTCCCCAGCCAGGACCCACAGCAGGGGCTGTGATGGGGCAATTTTGGTCACTCCTGTTTTCATTAGTAATAGGCAATTGAAGGAGCTGACCACTGGTCAGTATGAAAAACTTAGTTCTGCTGGTGTCATTGGCAGTTTTCACCCCTCCAACACCTTCTGAAATCACCATCCTAAATAGCCATAACTACAAAATCACCCCATTCCAGAGAAGTCATTATTTCAGCTCCTTTTGTATCAGAGGCACAAAAACATACAGGCCTGAGCTCCAGACATATCTGTCCTGCTTATGCTGATGCTTAACATACTGCTGCATTGCTCACTTTGTTCCCTTCCATCTGTACAGATGCAGGAATGCTCTGATGGCTCTGGTCTGAAAAGAGAGATGAAAGTTTACGTATTTACTTTCCTGACACTATTTCTTGCCTCTTTCCTCCACCTCTGCAGCAACTGAAATGCTACCCTCCCTACTTTGGGCAGACCAATGCTTTACTCACGATGCACTATACAAGCCAGCCTTTCCCTTCCTTACCATAACCACATTTTTACACACACAGTGAAACAGCTGTCTTGAGGTTTTTCTGTTCTTTTTCTTGATCTACATGATAATGGTATTTTAGCTTCAACCTCCCAGACTGCAGGGTCTTCATTCCGTCTTTTCAAATAGAATTGTCCCCCTTTTCAGGAAGGATGGGTGGAGAAGTCTGGCTAGGAAAGAAAGGCATGGAGCAAGCTGTTTGTAGTTTGAGATCTCCATCTCCATTTATTTCTGGGCAGGGAAACATAAAATAAACTAATGGGCAATAATGTATTTTGAGATGTTTTCATGTTTTATTGTTGTCTTAAAAAAGAACTTACGAGTATTTATAGGTCTCAATCAGACCAAACTGAGCATTTTTACTCATTGTATGATCAAATGCCAAAATCTGATAGGCATTTTGAGGAAGAAGGCCATCATGTAGTGCTCTTAACTGTCTGTGCAAGTGACTTGAAATACTGTTTGAAAGAATGGATTAATCTGGCCTGTATTTCCTCACTGGTGAATTAAGGAGAGGCAAATTGTACCCACAGTATTCAAGATATGAAGGCAAGCAAAAACTATAATATGTTTGAGAATTTTAAGTTTTAAATAATTGTCTTGTGGCATCAGGAGTAGTTCAACTCAAGGCTCTGTCCCAATGAAACCAAATGTAAGTACTGCATCATTGTTGTCCATGACAAACTCTGTAGTATTTTACAGTTTGATTTTACAATTTGACCTTGATTTTATATTTTGGCTTATTTTTATAGAAAAACTCTTAATAAAAATTCCCATTCAGGCATGTTTGGTAGTCCTGGACACTGATGGATGAAAGAACTTAAAAGTTATCTCTAACTTTAAGTTGTAACACCATGAGTACATGATGAGAAAGGAAGAACTTTTGAAACTCCAGCCTTATCCATAGTATTATTAATGCATCATCTGGATGTGTTCTCGTATTTCTCCAGTGGTGAAACTGTTCAAGGAACACTGTTATCTCTAGGAGACCTGGTAGGTGCATATGGTGTGCATCCAGTGATGTGCCCAGCCACATCCCTGGCAGTATTCCTGGAGGCTACCAGTTCCCGAGCTCCCCGCGTGCTGCTGAAGAGGGTAGTTGGGAAGAAGCACGTGGAAAGTGAAGATATAAGGCTGTAGCTGCGGACACACGTGGCCCCTTGGCTGCCCCATGAGTTGCTACTGCTGTGACTGCAGCATGACGGGCACGAACTAGCCCTGCCTGGATGGGGTGGCCCTGTCGCCTGTCGCCGTGGTGTGACACGGCAGTCTGGCTTTCCTTGCCGGAGACACCTCTGCCCGCCGGCACAGCAAGCGCGGGGGCTCCGCGCTGCCCGCACCGCTCCGCAGGGACTGCACCTCCGCGGGACAGCGCCGGCCGGGGCACGGGAACACGGGGGCAGGTAGCGCGGGCAGGGACACGGCCCCGGGACAGAGCCGGGCCGGGGGCGGCGAGCGGGGAGGGCGGCCGGGTGGGAAGGCGGAGGGAGGGCGGGCGGCGGGCGGCGCCGGGCGGGCGGGGAGCGGTGGCAGCGGCGGCGGGCGGCGGAGCATCGCGCTGAGCCCCGCGCGGAGCCGCCGGGCCACGGAGCGAAGCGGAGCTGAGCGGCGGCGGGCCGGGGCCGGGACCGAGACCAGGACCGGGACCGGGGTAGGGAGGGAGGGAGCGGCGGGGCCGGGCGGGTCGCGCCGGTACCGCGGCACTTGTGCTCGCCCCGCCCCCGGCGGCGG
>JAWWEU010000005.1:12097132-12130294 GCA_035583155.1 Acropternis orthonyx
GCCGGTACCGCGGCACTTGTGCGCGCCCGGCCCCCGGCGGCGGCAGCGCTTACGGGTGCGCGGGGCGGTGAATGGGATGCAGCCAGTGCCCGTGGAGGGTCGGGGTCGGCGGCGTGGGGAGGTGGGAAGAGAAGGGAAGGGAGACGATGCGGTGCGGTGCGGGGCTTCGTCTGAGCAGTTTGCCGGGAGTTTGCCGGTCGAGCACTCCCAAATGGCAGAGATGCCCTTGGCTCCGGCGTGCCCGGTTCCCGATGTAACCGAGAGACTTTAGCGGCAGATTGTTATATGGGTTATTAACGACTGCCCTTTCTTTTTTCCCCCCCGTACCATTTTGGTTTTTTTTTTTTTTTTTTTTTTTTTTTTTTTTTTTTTTTTTTTTTTTACCCTGCCTGGGAAGTTTTTGCCGGCATAAATGTCCTGGGAGTAGAGATGGGAGATAAACTGTGAAGCAACTTGCAGGATTGCTTTCTGAATCAGGGAGCGCCTGGAAACCAAGTTTGTGCTTCAGTGAGGGAACTGAGAAGTCGAAGGCTTCAGTGTTGGTTAGCTTAAAGCTTTGAAACAAGAAATTGCGAGAGGAGAACTGTTTGGAAGATGTTAGGACATTGTTTTGAAAATAAATGTTTAACAGTAAGAAGAGAAATTGAGTGCAATTATAATCTCAAAATGTCACGGTTTTAGTATTTCACTTACTGTGGCTGGGCTGATAAATACTGTCATTCTAGAAGTATGTTGCAAAAGCGTTTGTTTAACATAGTTGTCCCACCAGAATAGTTTGCATGGTTTCTCTTACTGCATGTACATGAGCATTAGGTATTTTATACGTTATTTTGTGTATCTTACACATGCAGAGACTCTAAAGATCCTGTAGGCTGTATTTGCATTGTATAATGAAAGCAGATAATTGATTTTGCCTGTGACCGATGCGCTTAAAATGTGATACCGTATCATATCACTCAGAAAACCAGAAAATTAGATTTGTACCACAGACTAATATTATGGAATTTCTGCTTCAAATGTTATTTGAATAGTGGTATGCCTTTTACAGTGTTGTGTATATTTGTTTTTAATATTGCAGATGCCTTTTGATTGCAAGACTGCTGAAATGCTTTGAGGACTGCACTTCCTTTCCTAACCATGAACAGTTCAAAATCACCAGGGCTGGCTGGATTTGGAGTCTTGAAAAACACAACCTGCCACATGGATAAAAAAATTTCAGTTTTCTTTTCAATAACCTTCATGACGGTGGGAATTTTGTCCAACAGTCTTGCAATAGCAATTCTCATGAAGGCATACCAGAGATTTAGACAGAAATCGAAAGCCTCGTTTTTGCTTCTTGCCAGTGGTTTGGTTGTCACAGATCTCTTTGGCCACCTCATCAATGGAGCCATTGCAGTGTTTGTGTATGCATCTGATAAAGACTGGATTCGATTTAACCAGTACAACATTCTTTGCAGTGTTTTTGGCATCTGCATGGTTTTCTTTGGTCTGTGCCCGCTCTTCCTGGGCAGTGTGATGGCTGTTGAACGGTGCATTGGAGTCACTAAGCCAATATTTCACTCTACAAAAATGACTTCTAGACATGTGAAAATGATGTTGACTATGGTATGTCTGTTTGCTGTTCTTATAGCTTTGCTGCCTATTCTTAGGTTTAGAGCCTACCAAATTCAAGCATCGAGGACCTGGTGCTTCTATAAAACAGAACATGTTGAGGACTGGGAAGACAGATTTTATCTCTTACTTTTTTCTTGCCTTGGGTTACTGGCCCTTGCTCTTTCATTCCTGTGCAATGCTGTCACAGGAATTACCCTCTTAAGAGTCAAATTTAAAAGTCAACAAAGACAAGGCAGATCTCATCATTTTGAAATGATCATTCAGCTCTTGGCTATTATGTGTGTTTCTTGCATTTGCTGGAGTCCATTCCTGGTAAGAGCCTAATGTGTTTGCCAGTGTTTAATGCACATCACTGTATAAAAGTTATACTTTTTTATCTCCAGGTTTTAAAGTGCTTTAGCTATGATAACAGCTCCATTTGCTCAATGTTATTAATTTTATAGCTTATTTCCCAAAATGTATGTACCTATGCATCTATAAAATAATTGGTGCTTGTTCTCCACTTCTGAGCATAAACAAAGGACACTGAGTAAGCTGAATATATAAGGACCGTGAGGACTGTATTTCCAGTGCTGTGAAGCAGACAGTGGTAGCAGAATGGTAGCTAGAATAATCAGAACAATACTGAGCTTGTCCAAAAACTCAGTGAAATCTTGGAGTGGGAAGCCTTTTTAGTCTGTTCTGTGGTTCATATAATTTTTTTATTTATGGCAGTCTGTTTATTGTTATTTTCACAGTTTACTGCTACTTGTGAACTGTGTTACAGCAGGTAACAGTTAAGAACTTAAAAATCCTCCACTCCATTAACAGGGTGTTAAGGGCTTTGCTTTAGAGTCATGTTGAGAAACTGTGGTTGGCAGTGGGTTAAAATCAACTTTTGGTTTAGACCTAAGCCAGCTGGGTTTGTAATCTGGGCAGGGGACTAGCAAAGCTTTGTGCAGTTGGTGTGCTTTCTCAGCCGTCCCAGCTGTAACTCAGGACTGCTGGCTGTCACTCTGCTGCTCTCCCAAAGCGGTAAGTGCTGCTCGTGTTAGAGTGTGCTCTGTCGGTGAGCAGGGCCAAAGGAAGTGGGACTGTGGTATGGAAAAGGATTTGACAACTCCTGTTGTATGACGGCATTATAAAGCTGATATTAGCTGTGACTCTTTTTTAGTGTAGTAAACCTGTCTGAAGAAAATGAATTTTTTTGCTCTGGTCAGAGAGGTTAAGTTATAAGCCATATGAAATCTTAATTTCTTTCCTAGAAACAAGGTCCCATAATTTTCCAGTGATACAAATGAGGAGCAATTTTGGTTTGAACTAACAAATACAGACATTTAAATCTGAGTTCTCTCTCAGATCCAGCTATATGTCATCTGGTCACTGTCTGTGGTAGAGTATGAAGTTACCTGAGTTAGTTCTAAATCAGATACTGATACCAGCCTTGCTGCAGCAGTTGGGTATATCTGGCAGGTAGCATTTTAATTATTCCAGTGTTGCAGACTTCAAGGAGAAAGTCTGGATATAAATGTCTGCATCACTGAAATGCACAAAACCTCTTTCATTCAAATCACAGAGAATTTTTATAGTCTTGGTCTGCAACATAGTTTAAATTCATGTTATCTTCTGTCAGTGTAGTGGCTGTAGTGTACGGAGCATAAACAAAGTTGTCAGAGCAGTATAGCAAGTTTTGTAGTGAACTTCCTTCCAGTTACTTCAGACACCTCCTGAAGTTTGTCTAGGGTGAGCCATGGAGTGGTTTTTAAGAAGAGCAACTCAAATGGTGACTTTACATACGTGAAAAAGCAGCATTATCCTCTGGTGACTTTTTTTCCCCAGTTAAAATAGTTGTTCTCAAAGGTAGGAATTAATTTGGTTTTTAAAAACCCTTAGGTGTCAGAAGAGCAATAACCTTTTTTAATTCAAAAGAGGTGCTTCATTTATTCAACATATGAAGGAACCCTAAATTGGAAGTACTGTGGTGTTTTTTTCAGTGTTGGTAATTTTTTTATGCCTTTAAATATTTATTAATTGTAATATATATATAATATATATATATAATGATAATTTTTAAAATCTTCACAATCTAATGAAATCACAGCACTGCTTTTGTTAAGGCATTTAACTTCATCTAAGTTGTAGTTGAAGATAATTATTAGTCCAGGAGGAATTTTTTTTCAGAGCCTTTTCACAGTTCAGTGTTTCCATCAGCTGAGGATACAGGCCAGTGAGGGACGTCTTCCTTAATTTTGTACTTAGTAGTTTTTGAGACTGTTGCAGAGGGGGATGGTACACAAGCAATTCTGATTCATTGGGTGGCAGATCTGCAGGTGCTCTCTGCATGCTGGGCTTGCAATGCTTTGCTTTTGGATCTCTTGAAACGAGATGAGCAATCTAGCACCATAATCAGCTTTGCAGTATGGAAAATAGCTTTGCAATATGGAAAAATTTATGTTAGAAAGGAAGGACTTAAAAAACAAAGTTAGTGTAAGGTAGGATTTAGTTCTTGAAGCAAAGTTTTAAGGAAGTGAACAATTAGTGTTTTAGCCAGAGAGTTCAGTAGTCTGGGAAATGCAATGCCATGGAGTCTTCTGGAGGTATTTTCCTTTCTTAGCTCTTAGGATTGTTGTTTGTATCAGTTAATTAACTGAGTTTCCCAGCTTTTGTTTTGATAGCATTCTGTTTACTGAATACAAACAGAATTTTAAGTGTGGTGTTAATTTAGCAAGATTTTTTGGCCTGCAGTAGAATAAAGCTTTGTCAGAACATATAGCTCAAGTGCTACTTTAAAGTGATCCAGAGTTTATCAAGGTGTGTGATTTGTGATGAATTGCTGATTCAAACTTACTTATCTGATATATCTGACACCTCTCAGGGGTTTTAATTTGCAAAATTAATGGTTTGCACTCTATAATATAATCAGCATATACCAAAGTAAGTATTTCTTGACATAAATATAAGCAGGTGTTCATAGGTGAAATTACCTGGAAAAGGAGTCATTTTCTTCTTTGATTTTTTTTCTCAAAGTTGAATCTAGAAGTCAGTGTTAGTCTTTGAATTGTGAATTTTTACCTATGTTCTCTGTCCCAAAGAGTATGCAGAACAAAATGTTTGTGAGAGTCAATTGCCTCAATGTAAACCAAAGCAATTAGAAAGCAAACAAACCTTTGGAAGAGAAAGTGGAGGAAGCCAATGTGGTTTATGCTACATGTGGTTTGCAGATACAAGAGTTTAGATTCATTGTGTGATTCTCCATCTGATGGTGCGGGTTGCTTTGTTTATTTTCCCTCTGTTTTCAATCTAGTCTGGTGTTATGCCCATTGATGTATATGCATGGCTACCATAATCTAGTCTATCCAGTACTGTAATCCAACTACAGATTTACTTCACTATTAGATTTTAATTTAATTTCATGATTTTTTTCCAAGTGGAGTTAATATTCAGACATTGTCACTATCCTGTGATAAAATCACTTTTAGATGTTATTAGAGTCCCAAGACCCTGGATCATCCTTTATGGTGTCTGGTGTGGAACTGAAGTCGACTTCTGCTTCTACTCAGTGGTAGTAAAGTTGCTTTGATGCCTTTATGTGTGTGTAAATGCATACATAGCTAACACATAATATTATATACAATAATATATAGTAGTATAATCAATCACCACCTCTGTGATAAGATTACTGGAGATCTGTAGCATTTCTCAGACGCAGAGCCCATGGTATGTCTCATTTGCAGCTCCGCCTGGAGCAGTTGGACGGGTACTTCCTTCTGATTTTTTTTTCCCTTTTGATTTCTTTCCTGAAGCTCCATCTCATCTGTTTTTCAAAAATGAGCAGCTTTTTCAAGTTTTCTGCCAGTGGGATGGAATCTTTCTGTAATGAAGTATGAGAATGAAAGGTACTCCCTACTTCTTCCCATATGGGAGAACACTGATCTCTATTTGAGGAATGGCGAGAGGGAGGGAATTCACAGAAAACACCCGCACAAGTGAAATTCATGAGTTTTATAGTAACATAGTATTCAATGATTTGCAAAGGCACATTTTTTCTGACAGTCCAAATAATTTTGATTTGTGACGGGCAATTCCAGGTAAATATGTTCTGAAGATAATAACATAAATTTCTCTGCGTAGTGTCATCTTTTCGTATCCTTACTAGAGCCTTAGCCCTTTGCTAGGGGCTTGTGAATTTTGCAGGATAAATTTGGTCCCTAGGGGTTGGATTCCCAAGGCAAGTAGCTGGGCTGGTGCATTTTATGACAGGCACCTCTGATGAAATAGATTGTTATATAAAGCTGGTTTTTGGCTGTGACTTGACATCTGGCGTGTCATGAAACAGCTTGGTTTTGGAGCTGTGTTTGTATGAGCAAATTCTGACATCAATACGTCATATTGTGTAGGGCTTAAGGGATAAGCATATTTTAAATTTTGGTTTTGGAGTAGCAAAGAGAAATGCCTGTAATTATGGACAGGAGGGATTTATTTCAGAGGAACAGGAACACATTGGGATACGGAGAAATTTCTAATCTCTTTCATATGTGGAACACAGTCTCAGCCTGAGAAAAATACTTTTACATTCAAATAATTCTTGTCAAGATCTTTTTCCATGCAGTTATCTGATTAATTTCAGTCCAGTTTTGCCTCCCCTATACTGCAGAAAATAGCCACTAGGAGTTTTTTTAGTTTTTTGGGTTTTTTTGGAAAGAGCTCAGCTATTTATTTCATGTGATTGAATCAACTCTTGTTTAGTTGGTTTTTTTAGTGCTTAATTTTTATCAATCCCTTCTCATGTAATGTCTCCCCTTTACAATCTGTTATCCTAACTGTCTCTTTGAACTTGCTCTGACTTCTTGTCCTCAGATTGTCTCATGCAATGGAACTTGATGGCTGGTTTTCTTGCACCTAGGGCTGCATTCAGGTTACAATTTCCTGAATCACTTCAACCTAGAAGCTGCTGGAGCTGATCTGAGGGGTCCTTTCAGCAAATGTTCTTCTGGAGCTGGTGAGAGGGGCAGCTGTGTACTAACAGGGAGGCTCTTGTTGGAATACCCTTACCCCATCCTACTGTGGTTGCTCCCCCAGGTATTTTGGGTCCAGGCTCAGGGTTGGTATGTGCCAAAGGAGGTCAGTTTGTTGCAGGTTTTACACTAAGTAAGTTCTAGTTGCATACCTTGCAAGGTAGTTTGAGGTACAAGGCAATCCTCTGGGCGTCTCATTTGAGTGTTTTTGTGTGTGTAGCCGTGTATGCACATGCACAGTGACACTTTGCCAGGAGTTCACGCCCAGGTTACCCTTGAAGTCTCTCCCTCCATTCTTGTTTTCTATGTCTTTTAATAAGCTGGCAGTTTAATTTTCTGTTATACTGCTTTATGGTTATATGTGCAATGGGCATCATGTTGTTGGGCATAAAGCTTGTTGCTTTATTAATGCTGTTTGTATGCCTTCAAATATTGCTGGGTCCCTACAACAAAAGAGTTACTTAAAAATTTATCCCTTTTGCTCTTGTGACTGGTGATTTTGCATAATCAGAAAGTGCAGCTGAAGAGAAGCCAAGACATGTCCCAGGATGGAGGCCCACACTCTGCCAGTGAGGCCCTTGTTGCCTGTTCAGCACAGCCCCCCAGACCTCACTGGTGGGTGCTCTGCAGAAGTGTGTTCTCATCTTACGCACTGTTAGTCAAAGCTGCAGCTTCTGTGAGCTTGTTGTGCCTGCACAGGCACTGTCATCAGGGAGAGTGATTACGGGCCAAAAGGTATTTTGAAATAAATAACTCACTTTAGGATTTAAGAGGAAAGAGAACACTCATTTGGATTGAAATTTTTGTTAGTCTAAAGACAGAAGTGTATTTCCAGCTTAGTTCCCCATGGAATAAGGTTTAATCAGCAACTCAGGCAATTTGAGTGTGCTTTTGTATGTCCCTATGAAAATACTCCATGGAAAGATTTTGCAGGTGTTTGCAGAGAGAGTAACAGAGTTTATTACAATGCATTTAAAAATTAAATCCACCTATTCAGATGTGTTTTCATTATACCAGAAACCCTTGGAATAAGATGCTCATGCCTTTTTTAGTATTGGTTGTAGAGATCTTTTTTTATGTAAGATTCTTAAGAGGCTGGCAAATTTCTACCAGGTTCGATGAGAAATGGAATGAGATTCATTTTTAAGAGTATACCCACCTGGTGTTCAGAATTGGTCTGTTTTCCTCTTTTGCAGTATGTAGAGATCTTACAGGCCTTATCCTTCCTGAGAAATATGAATCATTTAAAAAACAATGTTTATAAATGTGAGCCAGGGTGTAGTTCATCACAGAGTGCTTAGAAACTCTGTATTAATTTTGGCTATATTTGTAATTCAAGTGTTTACCTCCCTCTCACAGACATGAGGGAGCTGAGCAGCCGAGATACTCTCTCAACAGGAAAGAAGTGCTGGAGAAGAAACAGACAGTGGTGATGATATGAACTAGGGAAGGAAGAAGGGCTGAGATTGACATATTGCCCTTTACCAGAGGCTTTTGAGGAAGCATAAATATAGTTTTTGTTATCTATGTTTACTTGTGCTGTTTGGAAAAACTTACGTAAAGCCTTTTCTGAAAATGCAGTGCCATCAGAATACAGTAAGATTGTTTTTGGAGAGAAAAAGTAGGGAAGGCAGATTTTGAGTTGTGAGAACATGGCATTTTCAAAATAATGTTCTGGTTTTCTGTCATGATTTGTTTCTTGATTTTTAAATTTAGATGATAATACCACATTAAACCATGAAGGTCTATAAATTGAAATGCAATATATTGTTCCAAATAGATGTCACTCACGTTCACAGAAAAACTTCTGATTTTTTTTATTTTTTCAGTTTTGAAGTTACCATCTCAAAAAATCAAATTCTTAAAACTTCACCCAAATAAATTTGCCATTCATAACTTGCCTTTATTTATTCAGTTGGTAGTTTTTGGATTCTGTGCTTGATATTAAAAAGTAAGTCAGTTTGACATACATTCCATTGTTTGGTATAAGAGAATTCTTCCTATTTCCTAGATATTACACTTATTCAGGCCTTTCTTACTTGAAAATACCATACACTGCATAACCATCTTTGGAAAATGTCATACACAGCATAACCATTTTTGGATAGTTATTTTAGGAAAGCTCTCTTTCCTGACTATCTAAACACTTAAAAATGGTAACATTGTTGCTGAAAAGTCTCAGGGACAAATACACTCTTATGGAAAAACTCCAGAAAGTCCTTCATCCTCACCACTTTTAATTACAGACATCAGGCTGTGATACACATTTATACATTCTGAGAGATAATTGTAGTGTTCATTCACAATCTTAAGTTTGGAATGATATTTATAAATGCCTCCTAGTAGAAGTTAGTTGTCTCAGCAATACTGTAGAATTTCTTAATGTCTGAGAGGAATTGCTGAGTTGCATTCGTGTTGCAAGCTCCGTGAGGATGGAGGGTGCCAGTTCCCTGCGTGCCCCATGCCCAGCAGTGCAGGAGCACTGCCCCGTTGTGGGTTCTGTGTGTGCTTTCAGAAGGAGCAGTGGTCAAGCAGCAGAACACTGCAGAAAGGGTTTACACCAGGAGTTAGGGTAAAGTTTTTAGTAATTGAGACTCATTCTTTTGTATTCATTTTCATACTGGATGAGGCGAAAAGATGAGCGGCAGAATGAGGTGGAGCTGCATTGTAGGTAATGAACTGTTGCCAAAGGCATGCCCTTACCTGCTCCAGACAGAGAAGGGATTGAGGAGCAGCTCATAAGCTTGCTCTTATCTCTCCTGTGTTTGGTGAAGACCCCGTTCAGAGCCATGTGCTGGAGGGCAGGTCTGAGTGGCATGAGAGCTGTGCTTCTGCATGATTCCCAAAAGAAGGCTGAAGATGAACCTTTGTGTAAGGGATGTACTGAACAGAGGTTTTTAAGACAGTTAGGCCTGAGTACTAAACTCACAGAAACCAAAGACTACTTTGTCATTTGAGAATTGGAAATTAATGACTCATCTCCAGATGGTCCTCCTTTTGTTGTCCTGGACCTGTGTGCTTCCCCTCAGGAGACTCAAACCCCGCGTGAGCTGGCTGAGCATGAGCTGCATGGCCATCTCAAAGTGACAGGGTTGAGGTAGGATGAAAAGGATGTAGTGAATCTGCTCAAGAATAACCTAGTCACCCATGTTATGACCATCATCAGGACAGAAGTATGTGGGGATGAAAGCTCTTGTGCTGGGAGGGATGTGACCAGCTGTATTCCCATCTGCTTCACTGCATGGAAAAAGAGAAGGTGAAGTAGAAAGGAGTAAGTGGTAACAATTTGGTTTAGGATTTGCAGTTCATTAGTGAAATGGAAATAAAATTGAATCTGTGTTTTACCAGGAGCAGCCATTTGCAGAAGGACAGAGAAATAAATCACTCTTAAATTGAGACTTGATTTTTCTCTACCATCCTTCACCTAAAATGTGGTCCAGCTGCCAAGCAGTCCCTTTCAATTTATTTACCAACATTAAAGAAAAAGGTAATTGTAAATTATATATTCCAACTTGGTAAATATACTGCTAGTTCATTAGCCTTGATACTTTTGCTCATAGCTTTAGTGTACTTCTCCAGAATGATACATAGAATAAGTCACTTTAACAAAGGTGATTAAAAAAATCCCCAAAAAACCCCAGGAAAGCAACACATCATGTCTTCCTTTGCCTCCAGCGAGATTTTTGTACACTGCAAATCAGATAACACCAAGTCATTAGGTGACTATGACTCCAACCCGTCTTCAACAAGGACAAGAGCACCAGGGGAGTTTTAGATTCGATTAGAAATTAGGAAAACATTTCTTCATTGCAAGGGTGGTCAGGCATTGGAATAGGCTGCACAGGGAAGTGCTGGAATCGCCGTCCCTGGAAGTGTTCAAAAGGCACATGGATGTGGCACCTGGGCATATGGTTTAGTGTGAATATGGTGGTGCTGGGTTAAGGGTTGGACTTGATGATTTTAGAGGTCTTTTCCAACCTTAATGATTTTATGATATTCTACGATATTCAAAAATATTTCCTTTTTCTCAACTGTGTATGTTGCATACATGATAAACATACATAAAATATAATTACAACTGAACATCTCTTTTTTTTCCCCTCCTATACCCATATAATGAGCACTATAATTTCTCAGATACTTAAACTGAATGTCTGACTCCATTGAGAGAAAATAGAGTAGGTTCTTTACTTTTTTAGACATGTTGTTAATAGCGGTTTTGCAGGCTTGGTCACACATCAAAGCCATCTGCATTCCTGAATTCTAGAAGAGGTGAAGAGGCCACTATATATCATGACTTACGCACTGTGAAATTCTTTTCTCCTTTCTTTTAACACTTCTAATATGAATGGATATATCTGGATTTGGTGGAACTTGCCCTGAAAGCCACTGTATATGTGACATTCCTCTGGAATCAGGGAGTGACCTGTCCAAGGGTCCCTTAGAGAGTTCAGCATAACTCTTGGATTTTTAGACAAAAATAACACGTCAGAGAGAATTTAAAAAAATTGACAGGTATGAAATGGCAGATACCACATTCCCTATAGAACATCTTCTTGCTCTGAAAGACAGAAGTGGAAGATTTGTGTCTGGTTGCTGATTTTTTCCAAATGAGTATGAAAACCTGGAAAAGCAAAGCAAGAGAAGAGAAGTAATAGGTCATTTCCAGGATTTGAAGCTTTACCCAACTGACCCTAATGGAAGACTAAATGCATCCAGTATACCTATAGTCCTTTCATCCCTAAATACTTAAGGATGATCCTTATTATACACTATTAGAAATACTCTGTTGTTTTCTGTTCCTTACAGTTGTCCTGTAAAGTTTCTCTCAGCATTGGAGGGTAAAGAATATTTAGTTTTGTCTATAAAATTAATTTTTTGGTGCAAGATATTTTTGTTACAGGTCTTGTTCTTAGGCAGGAATACATTCCTCATGCTATGGAAGCAGGCTTTCTTGCAACTTTAAAACACGTAGCTCAGGAAACGGGTTGTTTATTTGACTTTGGTGTGGATGCTATGTCTTTTCATTATGAAGTGAGTCATCTACTGTTTCCAATGCTATGCTAGAACCTTTTCTATCCATATCCAAAATGCTTTCCTTTCAAATGAGTTATCAATTAAGCTGTGTGAGTAATTACATTGCCAGCTAGTGGAAGCAAAGTATTTCTAATTTTGACAGGGAGGAAAGGAAATAACAAAGAAAGATTGTCAATCCAAGATAGAAATATTTGTTTTATTCAGGAGAAACAAAGAGAGGAGACCTGGTATGCTTCATTCAAGCTCAACCTGAGTTTATGCTATAGCAAAACAGATGCAAATAGGTAGTGTCTAAGGGGAAAGTTGACAGAAAACAAAAACTTCACATTCAGTTAATGTTTGCAAGTTTATGCACAAAGAACCCTGAGACCCTCTGCTTATGAGGCTTACTTCATAATTGCATTCCTGTCTTTTATAGAGCATGATAATGCCAAAGGCAGCTAATAAAATATAAATAGCAAGTATAACAATGTGGCACTTACGGTTTTTTCAGTAATTTTGACAAATTCTTGTGTACAGAAAAATCTCATGTCAAGGTGTTTCCAAATGTTTGTTCAG
Source organism: Acropternis orthonyx (assembly GCA_035583155.1). Lineage (NCBI taxonomy): Eukaryota > Metazoa > Chordata > Aves > Passeriformes > Rhinocryptidae > Acropternis > Acropternis orthonyx. The sequence goes on from JAWWEU010000005.1 coordinate 12,109,336, forward strand.
AAGATGTGTTGTTATACGTAAATATTTTACCTAAAATATATAAACACAAATGATGAAAATGTCACACGACTCTAATGGCACAGTAATGCAGTGCAGCAGACTGTGAGTCCTCTACAGATCTGAGCCTGTGTGAGGAGACCAGGTCTTTCTCATACTAGATCCTTTTAAAAGGATAATAAGCAAACTTACATGTTTAAAGATGTGTGTCATGGCAGGTAATAATCTGGACTAGAATGTGATTTTGGGAGTTAGATACAGACCTTTCCCTAACTGCGAGCCAGTGGATCCACTCTTAATTTGTAGTGGCATTATTACTTTGTCACAGAAGTATACATGAGAGAAAATGAGATTTCCTTATTCTGCTGCTACTTCTCAAGAGCTGATCCTGCTAAACTTTCCTAAAGAAATTATTACATATGCTGTTAATAGTACCCTGTGGACTTTATAATGTGGAGGAAAACTTGCTCATGTATTTTTTTGTCTACAATTCCTTTTTAATTTGACATTTTTTATACAATCAACTGTGCTTTGTTAAAATTTAATTGCTAGGCTAAATGATTGTCTGGTATATAAAAGTTGAAAATATGGTTCATGTTTTTCTTTTAGAAAGGGAAAGGAAAACATTAGGGGAAAAACATGTTTCGATCAAGAACATAAAAAGCATTATGTGGCATAAGTGGAAGAGTGTGTGTACTAACATCTTGATGGCAGAAGTAGTGCATTGCATATTTCTTGGAAGCCCTTGGTTTTAAACTGACTTAGAGAATCACATGAAAAATAGAATGAAGCATACTCAGCTTTGCTGCAACAAATTCATGGTTTGTATACTGCAAGATCTGTGTAACAATGATACGGGCAATTTGCTGTCTGTTTCTTTTCTAATAGCTGTTCTTAGGACATATAAAATGGTACATAAAATGTGAAGATTGATAGATTTTTATTTCTTGCTCCTATTTTGCAAATTTTCTTCTTAAAATTTGTGTTTATAGAGTACTACAAAGTGTCATCTTGTATGATCTCTTGCCTATTAGCAGACTGCAGCTTTTTGTAGCACGAATAACAAAAGTTCCAAAACTTTCTGGAAATTCAAAGTAAGTATACATTTTTTTGTTTCCATGGAGTGGGACATAATCAGTAAAGTTCTGCCTTGAGTCCTGTGTGGTTTCGGAGAAGGGGATTTGCACCTCTGGGTTCAGTCTAGGCATTAGTGACAAAATATAAATACTCTGCAAATACTGAAAAATCTGTGGACTTTCTTCCATTAGTGGAAATCTTCAGAACTGCTTGTAAGGAAATCCAAAGGAAGAGGGAGAGGTTTGGGAGGGTCTGCAAGGTTCCCACTGGGAAGTGGAGCCCGAAGGCTGAGCTGCAGAGGATGAGAATTTCCGATATTTGTCTACTCTGCTTTCCATGTCAATCCTTGGTGACTGGTTTTTATCCAGTTTCCTGAAGTCAAGGATAGAATCCGGATTTAGAGCCTATGTGCTGAAATGCATCAAAGTAGCATTTTTGTGTTATTTCCTAACTAGCTGTAAAGTTTGCTGCTTGTTTTGACTGGCTGTCCTTGAATACCAACAGGAATGTGACTAAGCAGCACAGCCATTTAGCCTATTAGTTGTTCTTGGGTAGATCCAATTGGAGGGGAAATTAAATTAGTGCTGTTTATGGCTGGAGAGTGGTGTGAAGCTTTGGAGCAAGTTTTTTTCAGTTTGCTGCACTGAGCTTTGTCCCTGAGGGAAATGGCAATTCTCTGGTGTTGTCTGCTAGGTGCAAAACTGAAGTCAACAATTTCAAAATGATTTAAAAAATTTTCCACCAGGCTTCCTGGATCTTGCAAAGTGAACCGTGGTTTTAATGAAGCTTAAAATTGAACAAGAACTATGGGGTAGTTTATTGTATTTGATTTCTCTTTATTTTTAGGGACAGGAAATTCTCAGGTCTTTCCTTAAACCACTAAGGACTAGTATGAGTCAGAGTAATTTTGTATCTTACAAGCAGGTACCCTTGGTTTAAAAAATTGCTTTTACAGTAATGCTTTTAGAGTTACTATTCTAAAGAAAGTTTGAATCGTCTTAGTTACATCATGTGATACTTTCTGGTTTTTTTTTCCAAACCAGGGAGACATACCACAGCTGTGTTCATATAAACATTGTATAATCAGGAAAGGGCTACTTGGATTCTTACATTTCTAAATAGATTAGAAAATGTCATGAGTTACATTTATTATTTACCAGCTGGAGATTAATTTTTTGAGTCATACTGCTGAATCTGCATGAATATTAACTCAAGTTGTGGAGATCAAAGGCAACTAGATATGATGCAATTGCATTGCCTCCTCCTGCTTCCCCATTTGTGTACTGCTGGCTACAGAGAACAGAATTCCTTTGGCATAGTAACCTGATGGATCTACAGGGAAGGAAAAAAGTCTTTGAATTGGTTTCCTGGCTTCAACTAGTTATTGACCACTATTAGTCAAATAAGAAGAAAGGAAATGTCCTTTCTGTGCCTGCAGAGGTGGTCCTGCTCTTGAGGTCCCCTCAGCACTGCAGCAAGCTCTGGTTGCGCTTTCTGAGCTGATGACTTGAGCCAGTTCAGTGACACAAGTTTCTTGTGCCCAGGGAGCAAATACAGACTGTCTGCATGTTTGGCTTCAATGATATCCTTTGTTAAAATACTGGTAGCATATTAGTCCTTTTTATAATTTATCATTTCAAACTGACTTTGGAAGAGTATTTTAAGAATTTGAATTTAAATAAACCAACTGACTATGAAAATGGGATAGAAATAATAATTTATATTGACTTCACTTCGTTCTACCCCTCTTCAGCTGGACTTTAGGGTCTTCTAGAAATCAGCAGATGATTTTAGAAATGCTCCAGGACATAGTCTCCTCTCTGCACTGTTGGTGCTGCTGATTTCAGTTGCCTGCAGTTTTGTAATGTGTTTTCTCAGAAGACATGAAAGAGCCTCCAGTACAGTGCAGTCTTTTTGGCGAATAAGCAGCTGTCTCACTTTGTACTCAGAGACAATGAGATGGTGGCATGTCCTGCTGCTTCTGCCACAAGTGTTTTAGGATAAAAATGCTCATGCTCAGGGCTGGAATTATATTCTCTGTCTTAGTCCATTTCTATATGGAAATCTCAGCCTTCAGGACTTCAAATAGCTGGGATATTATTTTCTGTTAGTTTTAGGGACAAAGGAAATATTTTTTTTTAATTTCTGCCTAATACTCCCAAATAATGTAAAGAATATGGCTAGAAAATTTTTATTTTATGAATCAAAATTAGTAGCTAATCTAGATTTTATTATTTCAAATACAACTGGATTGCTTAAGCATGTCTCTATGTACATGAGCTCTACTTGCTCAGTGTGAGTTCAGATGTATTATTTTTTGTATGCCCAATGTTCAGAAGATTAGGAAGCTGTATGTCTGGATTAAGTCAAGCATGTGCTATATGGGATAAGGACACTGGTCTGTGAGCTCTGCTGAGATGTCATTTGCTGCCCAGTTGTACTTGCATGAGTAAGGAATATTCTGAGTTTGGCTTGTGGTATTAGACCTCTAATAAATAAAATGTAGACTGTCCTGAAAAAACATACCATGCAGAAGTCAAAGGAGTTGTTCAAGTGTGGATCAGCTGCTGATGTCAGAGAGGAATGTGCCCAGTGGTTTGGGGGTGAAAAGCACGTTCAGGGAACTGGCTTGTGTTTGTGTTGGCTTGGTGCTCAGACATTTCTCCTTCTCCTCACACCAGTTCCCAGCTGTGCTTCTGCCAGTCCTACCAGCTTCCTTAGCGATGTTCCTAGGGGATTTCTTTGCTGCTCCCATAGATGGGAGACAATCAAATGCTTAATCAAGCAAGTTCAGTGTCCTTTTATGAACTCACTTTGTTCCACTCAAGTTTATACTCAGATGTGGTGACCTGCAAGCTATAGGTAGGGTCTGGAAATACAGAAAAGCATTTAAAAAAGAGTAAAGTAGGTTTGCTAGAGTATTGAGCTTTAGTTTTCTCTCTCAGGTAATTATTATCTTTTAGGTTTCTTTGTTGGCTTTTTTTCCCCCTCAAATGTATCTTTTTGAAAATACAACTCTCTGCACTTGGACAGACTGACCCTAACTCTCATTGCCCAATAAATCAGTGTACTTGTAGCATCAGTTGTAAAATATCCTGTTTCTTAGTTAAATAACTATTGCTTTAAAGGCTTTGGAACTGAAAGCCTTACCATGTTTCATCTTTCTACCAAAAAAGTCTTTATGTTCTTTTAACATTAATAACACAGAGAGAGAATTTATCGTCTTATGGCAGATTCCTGGCTTTGCAGATCAGGCTTTCCTCATGCAGGAACTCAGGTTACAAACCCTCAGTGGCAGACAGCCTGTAAAGGAGGTCTCTGCAGGGCAGGACCCCCACTGGCCTGAGTTTCACTAGAGTGTCTCACAGCCTAGGTTGTTGCTCTGCAGAGAGGGAGGCCAGCCACAGCTTCCTGGGCTGGTGTAGCTCTTGGGTATCCTCTGCCAGATGCAGTCCTGATGAGCCATTCTGGAAGATGCCTCCACCATGTGAAACTATTGGCTCTGGTTGTTGTTGGTGTAGGTCTGTCCATGTGCAGCACCTCCAGAGGTGAAGGAAACCCATCCGTGTCTCCACTAACAAGAGGAGGGTATTGGTGGTTTTTGTCACCATGGCTTAAATTTTCCTGTAAACCTCTAAATTCTGTGGTGTCAATAAATTACATTTTGTTGCAGCTTAAAACATGTGAATCTGCTTGCTGAAATCAAGCTGCTGTATTCCTTACACAGCTTTTAATTAGGAAAATGTGAAAAAAATAAATACCTTTCATACAAATGCTCTGACCTACCAGTGGCCTCTGTCCTTGAAAAAACCCATCCCTGGAACAGTCTCGGCATGCCTTGTTAGTTCAGATTCTGAATTAGGTTTTTGTTTCTTGCTCAAGTCAGTCCCTAGTTTTGGAGGGTTTTGCCTGGCTGGTTACCATCACCTGCTCAAAGTTCAGCAGAAGTAATTCAGCAGAGAGACATATACATCCTGTATAAAACATTAGAGGATTTCTAGGATGATAAATGTTACATGCCTGAAAGTATTTGCCTTGCAGTTGGGATGCACCGATGCTGTGAAGGTGTGAAGATTAGAGGCAACATTGAAACCATTTTGCTCATTTACATGCTCTCTTGGTGTATTTTTTTTTATGTGTCATTTTAAAATATTCCATTTTCAGGTAATCTATATGCTCTCTTGGTGTATTTTTTGATGCATAATTTTAAAACATTCCATTTTCAGGTGACAATGGCCAGAATTGGAATTAATGAGAGTCGTTCAAAGGAGACATGTGAAACGATACTTTTCGCTCTCCGAATGGCCACGTGGAATCAGATTTTAGATCCCTGGGTGTACATTCTTCTCCGGAAGGCTGTGCTTAAAAACCTGTACAAGCTCACAAGGGGATGTTGTGGCGTGCACATCGTAAACTTACACATGTGGGAACTCAGCTCCATCAAGAATTCTTTGAAGGTTGCAGCAATATCTGAGTCACCAAGTTCCAAACAGATAAACCTGCAGCCGCTCAGCTCTGTGGGACAATGAAGTTTAACACAGTCTGTGAAGAGACAGTGGAGGCAACGCTCATAACATGGGCAATACCTTAAAGGGAATTCCAAGGCTCAGTGGTTTGGCATTTGTTTTAAATTGTGAGTGGTTTGCTATTGTTGCTTACCGGTTTGCTATTGCTACTCCAAAAGATGCCCTTGAATGTTTTAATTCCCTTTAGAATACATCCCTTCCAAAAGTGGCAGTGGGATGATAAATCATATTTCTCCCTTCCAGGTACTAAAGTGAACAGGGTTTCTTATAGTACTCCCCACCAAACCCATTACCTTAACAGCTGTCTTAAGAATGGATGCAACTGCAAAAGTGATCTCCCAGGTGATTTTTAGAGGAGTCGATTTTAACTACCAGAGATAACCCCAAATCCTTTGCGCAGTCACTGCTTTCTAGGATAAAGTCCATCATCCTTTCCATGAGGGTATTCTTTGCTTCTAGGCATTGAAATTACCAATTGTATATATAAAGACATTTTGCTTGTGCCTAGTTTATGAAATGATCCACTTTGCTTGGTTCATTGACTTGACCTCTTATTGACTGTTCCATGAATGTTTGGGAGAGCTGCAAACTTTATCAGTGTAAAAATATTCCTTTCAACTCACTAACAAAACCCAAGGTTCCCTGTGGGAACACAGAAGCAGATCAGCTCAGCTTGCTTAGTTAAATTTTCAGATTTATTGGTGGACTTTTAGTCTTTTTAACAGATTTTTTGAAGCTAAGAGGCATAAAACAGTGGTTAGTCTGTAAAAATAGGTTTTCCCCTCCCTCCTAAAACTGAAGGACAATTCTGGAATGTTCCCCTAGTGCATATACTGAAATGCTTGTGTGGTACATCTGCTTCATTTGTAAAAAGTCACGTGTCCTGTGAAAATGTGTGCGACCAAATGAACACCTCTGCAGGGAACTGCTTTGGGAGCAGTTTTGTTTGTGAAAGGTCAGTTTTTGCAGGGTCTGTGTCTGAAGAGCTGACGGCATTCAGTATATTTGAAGGTATCAAAGGTTTCCAGGACTCCAAACAGAAGGCCCTTCACCTTTAATGCTGCTAAAAGAAGCTTTGATTTTTGTGACTGTATGTTCTTCAGAAGCAAAAACTGAGCAGTATTGTTTTAAGAGAGAAAGGTCTGTGTTATTTTTACCTACTTTACTTCAAATAACTACATTAGTGAAGTGTTGTTATATTTGAACAAAGTAGTTAAAAACAGATTCACTAAGAAAGTCTGAGGGACCAAAACTATTCGAAAAGTACAAATTCATGTTGTATGTGAGAATAGTTTAAGTCAGAAAATAAAAAACCAAAAGGTTTAAGTGTTTCCTTTTTTTTAAGCTATTTCCTTTTTGTTTTAAAAAAGTTGAGAAATAAATGGGTTAAATAACCCTGTAATGAAATGGCTTAATTTACCCTAAAGAATTTCTGTAGGTGATTTATTTTTCAGTCACAGAGCTGATAAGCCATGCACAGATTTGATGCTCATACATGTTCTGCACTATTGCTTCACGTGGGTTCTGCTGAAATCTGGAAGCATTCAGTCAGTGCTCAGTTTGGCTTTTTCATTTGGTAGAATGTGATGTCAATGTATCTGTTGACATAAATTATTTGTTCTTTATGGAAGATTGCTATTTTAGCAGCTGCAAAAAATGTTGGTTTGTAAATTGTTGAAGTATTTGATCGGTGAATGAAGCTTGACAATGTTCCTTTTTGTTATGTGAATAAATATAGCTTGTGTAGTTCATACTGGTTGACTTGTAAAACAAGCAAAAGTTTATATGTATATGTGATTTCTTATATTTTGTGTACTAATACATATTGAACGTAAATTGTAAAGCCTCATTAAAGTTATCAAACTGTATCCTGAGGGTTATGGTATTTTTGTGTAACAAAAGAGATCCAAAGTTGTTAAAGATAATCCTTTGACAAAAAACCTCACGCTGGATTCAAGCCAGCCACTGCCATTCCCACGTGCTATCAGTTGTGAAGGCAGAGGAGGCCAGCGAGAACTCAGATAGGAGGTGCCAGTGTTCGTACACTTTGCTGTCCACATGAGCAGCCCTGGGCAGTTGGTGGTCTGAGGCAGAAAAGGTCAAGTTCTGATGACCCATGCTTAGAAAATGCACATGAAAGTGGAGCTGAGGGAGTTCAGTGTTTGGCACAAAAGTATTTTTATCTAAATATCTGCCAACATGTTTCACATACACTATGAATCCTGAAAAAATGTGAGTTTTGCTGTTAATATTTTGCCTTGCTCAGTGATGTTGATAACCTGCAGAGACAGTTCAGGATATGGTCACCCAAGGATCTGTAACCACTGAAAATGATTGGTTTATCATTGTATTTCATCTCATGGGAGAGCCAGCAACGTGCTGTGTTGTATGATTAGTTATATGTTTTATGGAATATGAGATTATGAAGAAACCAGTGGGATGGCTTCACCTTAGGATCTGAGTATTGCCCAGGCAGGGAGCAAAGGACAGTCTGTTTAGCAATGTGCTGATGATCTCTTTAGAGGCTGGGTAACGATGTGAGCAGTCATGAGCTGCCTATTTACTGCTGGCAATAATTAGTGCCTCCAGAGCAGGCTGGGGCAATAAGTGCTCTGGTGGGAAGAAAGTGAATCTCACTTCTGACTAATGACCGAAGAAATCCTCAGAGTGGGAGAATATTTTAACCTAATTGGGATCTTAAGCAATGGCAGGCTATACAAGGGAGCATATTATCTCAAAATGAGGCCCTAGCCTGGGCTCAATAAACGTGCTGAAGCAAAGAAACTATCAGTAACCACTTGCTCATCACAGGGATTATGCAAATATCTGTAGTTTGTTACCTGGATACAAAGAGAGAGAGCAAGGTTCAAGGCCTTTTAGATCTGATTCTTGAGACAAAGTGTCCACCTTGTGTGCTTATTTCCAGATATCTGTATATAAGTGTTTTTATTAGTTTAGTTTGATTGTTAGGAACAGTTTCAGGAATGGCAATATGTACCAGTTCTGTAGCCATGGTGATCCTTTAGAACAAGATGTTGGGACCTTTCAGATGTGCCTTATCTGCCAATACACTGCTCCAGGATGTTCCTGGTAACACAGCACTCCACTGAGTAACAGCACAGATTGGCATGAGATTTAATTCTCAACAATGGGGTCCTGGGAAAAGTGTGCCAATCCCAAAGGAATTTACAACACCTGTTGTGACTTCTGTTGCTTCCTAAAAACAATCCAGATGCTTTTCAATTTAAACTTCTGCAATCTGCCACCATTTAAAATGGCCAAACTGGTCTTTTCACTTCAGCAAACAATGACTTTCAATTAAGTCTTGCTGTATTATATTGAAGGAAGTATTTACTCCTTGAACAGACACTGTTTTCCTGCTGAATGTGAATTAATTTTGATATCTACTAGGAAATTTTAAAATAATATAATGCTGTGTTAAAAGTGAGATAAAAGAGGAACCGCTTAATATACGCAGTTGCATTTTGTGTTCTTGAGATAACCCTGAGTTTTCAACTATGTGATGAGGAAGAGCTGCCACAAGAAAAACCCAGTTATGAGTTCCAGTACCCCTTGGCTAGCTAGTATTGAGTGCCTATCTCAGATGGAAAGTATTGCGTGTTAGTGCCATGTTGATTGGTTCAGTAACAACATGCTTTGTAATCTCATAAAAATGACTTTTCAAAGGCGTGTTGCTCCTTAACCAGTGGATGCAGCGATGTGGGGAATGGTCGTGACAGGTATTGTGTGTCTCACACATTCTTGTCTTGAACATTGGAGCTGGGTAAACAGTGGGAAAAATACCACATTTGATTCTCTGCATAGAACAGCCACTATCACAGCTTCGCTTCTGATCATCGTTAATACATCCAGTTGGATGATCTGGATGCAGACCTTTTTCTGTTGTAAATACAGCAATTCAGACTACCAAGTAAACTGCTTCTTCTATACCAAAATGTTTGCTGTTGATTTTACTCAGCTGTTTTGTGAACCCATGCCCTTAGTGGGAGGAGGTCAGCCTGATGAGCAGGATCTACACCTGCTAGTCATTATAGGATTCTTAAGTGTAACTCACAGATTCATTAACTCCTACTTTTGCCAGGCTTTTCCAAGCTTTTGTGGTTATTCAAACTAATTAGGTCACAGTTAATTCTTTTGTTGAAAGGCAAGGACAGTTGCAAAACTTTCTGGTCTGTTACTAGTTGTTCCTTGGTAGGTAGGAATCCATACTTTTTCTGGTTTTCACTTCCCTTTAATAGTGTTTGGGAAATCAAAACAGATCTGCAATCTGACCTTTATGTAGCTGGTGCTCTGCTTTTCTTTCTTTCCCTTTTTTTTTTTATTTTATTTTTTATTTTTTTTTTTTTTTATTTAAGAGGAATGCAATAGGAAAAGGTTCCATGCAGCGCTGGAGAAATGTAGTAGTCTGATGACTTTTTAGAGGTGATTTATATTTTGAAGGGGTTGGCAGTGCAATCAAGGAATATGTCTGCTGGTGGAAACCTAAGGATTTGATCAGAGTGCCTGAAAATTGTGCAAGCCCTAAAACATTAGGTCGTAGTTTATTCAGAAGAAACTAGAAAATAAACATAATACTTGCAGCAAGTTACAGGAAGAATTAATAACACAAAAATGTCAAAGGTCTCACAACTGTTTGCTGTAGTAGATCTGACCCTCCTCATGTGGAGGGAAAGGCTTCCTGTAAACATTGCAGCAACTCCAAATGATGATACTTTAAGAATAAATCTATTTACTGCACTTGACCCTTTTCCTACTGCCTCCTGTAAACAAGATGACGTCTGAAGTGATTGGACAATGGTTAAATATTAAAAAAAATTATTTCAGAAGCAATTTTAAAATTTTGTTTATAATTAGGATAGGTTAAAGAGTAACATAGATATATGAAGGCCTTTGTTTCTTAGCAACACATTCATGGAGTCTTTAAAAAAAAAAGTCCTGTGCTTGCAGGAATATAAACTCGTATCTATCTAGCTGTTTAATTTCAGCACCATGGTTGCAAAATAAATACTTTCCACAGAAGTTTACAATGATAAATCCATTTCATTTTTTTAAAAATCTACTTCTAGAAGGAGGTTGAGAAGTTAAAATTCTTGAGGCAAAAAATTGTTATCAGTAAAACATCTCCACCAAGTAGCTACCGTTCCCAGCAAAAGTTTGTGTGTATTTACTTTCTTCTGAAGGCAGCAGAAGGCAAATACTTTAAATTCTGTTATAAATAATAAATAAGATATCTGTAATCTGAAACAATTTCTTCATTGGATTGCATGTTTCCATCCTATTTTTGCTTCAGACACACTGAAGACAGAGCTGTGTGAAAGAGAGGGCTCTAGCAGGAGAATTTAGAACAGTCCATGCCAAAGCAGCCTGATAGCCTAGAGTGAAACTTTTACAATGACACTTGAATAAGTGAGAAAGTCTGAATTTAATTTCAGGATTCAAAATTTTTTTTTTTTTTTTAAATAATCCCTGACAAGCAGTGACTTTTAGTAATTTCTGGGATGCTTTAATTTTCATCCATTAAGTTCCCCAGACGGCTCAAACACCACGTGCTATCTGCTGCTCCTTCTGGTCTATGTAACACAGGCACAAGGGGAAGATGAAGACAGAACTTTAATCTGTGATTGCCTGAAGCAATTCAACCACAGCTTCCCCAAACAGTAATTTGACATTTGTCACGTCCATTGAAGATAATCTGTTTTGTCTTTAAACTGAAAGAGAGTAGGTTTAGATTAGATATTGGGAAGAAATTCTTGACAGTGAGGGTGGTGAGGCCCTAGCAGTGAGGTTGCCTGGAGAAGTTGTGGACACCTCATCCCTGGAAGTGTCCAAGGCCAGGCTGGATGGGGCTCTGAGCAACCTGGTCTACTGGAAAGTGTCCCTGCCCGTGGCAGGGGAATTGGAACTAGATGGTTTTTAAGGGGTCCCTTCCAATCCAAACCATGGTATGATTCTAAATTATTTTGTGTCCTTGCGCAAATTCTCAGCCATGTGTCCATCACACTCCTCGTCAGTACAGCTAATTGTAATCTGATATATATGAGTTTCTCATTGCTGCACTTTGTCAACACACTTGTCTGTGCCTTTTGACAGAGTCTTTGGTGCACGCTGTACTTCTGATATGTGAAGTTCTCTGTAGTTACCCTTCTTGCAGCTGTGTTGCCTGCTACTATGGGACTTCAGCAGTGGTCCCCTTTAGTTTCAATATTAAGCAGTCCAAACCAAATAATCTCTTTGATTCTTTGTTTGAAGAAATACTGATATGTTCTGAAATTGCTTCCTTCTACCAAGTAACTTGAAACTTGACACAAGATAATCCCACAAAATATCAGTTACTGCTTCATTTCACTCCCAAATAGATGTTCACATTTCACCATGTTTGGCTGGTGTGTTTCTGCTCCCATGTCATCTTGGAAAATAGTTTATTTCCCAAGAAATAGCTTATATGCATTCAGTGATCTGAAAGGAATATGATTTGCAAATACATACAGGACAACTACGTTTCTCCCCTGAACCTTTGTAAGCTGTTTCATAAAGTTCTGATTTCAAAGAAAAAAAAATTGTCAAGTGAAAATGAGCATTATTCATATTTGAAAAGTTACTTTCATTCTTAAAACACTTCAGGTCATCAAGCTGGAACTATGCCTTTTGCTATAATTAAGCAGGGATGGTTCTCCCAACTTGTGTACCTCTTCCTTATTAAGAAATATTCAACTCACTGTACCTAAAAGGATGGTATTTTATCAAGGGGGAAAAAAAGGCTCAAGTGAATTATTGAAACAGGGATATCCCAATTACAAAATGCCACCAACCACATCAAAAAAACTATTTTTGGTCAGCAGTTTGTGATGTGTATTGTGCCAGTGGTAAAATGTCAGTAGTTCATGATAATGAGCTGAGTTTAGGGTGGTAATAGGCAGAAATATAACACTCTGAGTCAAAGCCTTGCTAAAGTTACATGTGAGTGCTGGTAGCTCCTGCCAGTGTAGTAATTGGTGTTGTACAGTCATACACACTGCTACATTTTACTTAGATAATTTTTCTTTCTCAGATATAAAAATGAGAAATGTCATTTTAATTTCAGAACCATGAAGTGAATAACAGGAGACTGAACCCAGGATGTATATGTCTGTGCACCACATATTTTCCACAGAAATACAGAATTACAATAATTTGTAGTGTTAAGGTTCAGCAGTGAAATAGATTGTTGAGAGTTGCTGATGATATTCAAAATTATTATTTGCGTCATTTTTTATTTTATTCCATAGAAAAGGCTTAGGAAATGTAAATCAAATCAAGAATGATGTCAGACCACTGAATGTACATGTCTAAGTCTGATCTCAGTGCTAGTGAGACTTGGATCCTGTTAATTGTGAGATCACAAAACATCTGGAAAAATCCTGGACAAATCCAAGCCAATATAACTTCATAAAAGGCTAAAAACCCTCGAGTGTGGTGTTGTCTGGTATACTTGTTTTCAGAAAAACTATGCAAAGAACAGATGGGGAAAGTTACAGCTGTAGCTTTTTTGGATTTCAAAGTAGCTTTTGACAGAGTCCAGTGCCATGGCCTGAATGGATGAATTTAGTCTGTATCTCCACATCTTAATCTGTACCTCCAAACAAGGAAAAAACTTGGCTGGAGGCAAGGAAAATGGTATAAAGTGGGTTAAGTGATAGTGTTATACACATGCCAGCAGAATCCCAGCCAGAAGAGTCACTCTTTGTGATCGTGCTTCTTCCAGGAGACGAGGCGATGTGGTAGCGTTTCCTGTCTGTTTTACACTGCACTTTGCTCCAGTGAGACCCCAGATAAATCCCACTTGTCAGCACTTCCCACTTTCTTCTGGGTGATGCTCCAGTCATTGGGATGTGATGCTTCAGCAGTGGCAGGACTGGCCCGAGGAGGCCTTTCAGAGGTGGGGGATGTTGCTGATCCCATCTGCTATGACGTGTGAGCATCCTCAGAAGGCTGGGTGGAGCAGCCAAAAGCCCTGCCAGCCCCCAGCATCTGCAGATCCACTCTGCAGTTTCTGGGGTAGGTGAAATTGCTTATTTTTAACTCCGGCCAGAATGAGAAAGGTTGGTCGGAAGCCCAGATGGTGATTGTGAAAAAAGAAGGAAAGAAATCAGTCCTGTAGTAGATTATTTTTTAGTAATAAAATATTTCACTTGGAATACAGCTCTGTAAGAACGCATTACCCAGAGGGCAGTACTAGTAATGCACTCAGTCCTCAGGGAGACTGAGGCCACCCAGGAGTAATAACTAATCATAAATTTTTGCACTTACCTCTAGTCTTACTGACTGTGCAGTCAGAGCAAGGAAATTCCTCAAATAAGCCTGTGTGGAAGGTAGGGACAGCTCTTGGGAGTAAAACAGGAATTCCTCATTTGCTTCAGACAGTTGAGTTTCCTGTCCCAGATGCCTTAATAAAATCAACCTGCAAAGTGGTCAGTAAGTCCTTGTCAAGGGATTCAATTACTGTGTAGCAGTCTCAGATAGAGGTGAGGAAACAGGAGTGAAATGTCTACATAAATTCAAGGCATATTTGCATTTTCTATGGAAAGTAGTATTGCTACTTTGGTGAATTTGAAGAGAAATGAAAGCAGGTCTGGAGGATTTTATGATGGCATTTCTTATGCTCTCCTACCTGTTATGGGAGAAATTTTAATTTTGTTTGTTAGGAAAGCAGAATTAATTTCTGAGTAACTCCCCATATAGTAGAGTGCCCCTTCAAATTCAGATTTATTAAATGCAAATGGTGCCAAATTAAAACTGAACCAATTACTTTTATTCACATGGAAAAACAGTGTAATCTGTAATCATAGCCTACTGCAGAACAAACTACTAGGACAAAAATCCCCATTAGAGAGAGGAAAAGCTACCCCTAGCACTTTAATCAGCGCTCTTATTGTCAAACCATGTTGTAATTTCTGTATTTCATCTTTCCTTTATTTTTTATGCCTCTTTCTTGTCCATTCTAATTGCTTTATATTTTTGGTGTCACTGGTGGGGATTTATGGTAGGAGTAATGAGAACTGACTGTGTTACTATTCTGGTATGCTTTTGTATCCTGGTTCCTTCCCCCAGCTTTCCATCTCTGCTGCTTATCTTTGGGATGATGTAGTGCTCATCTCCTCCACTGTTTTGTTCATAAGCAGCTACCAGCAAAATCAATGTACTGTGTCTTTCAGAATAAGAAGTGATGCAAAAATACTGAGTTCTGACAGAACAAACCAACTGAGAACCATAATCAGTCAAATGCCCATGGCAGAGGACTAAGCATAATGCTTAGTGTTCTTAGTTCTGCAAATTCACATTTGCTGTCCTCAGCCTGTCTGCTTGCTTGAGTACAAGGACAGGTGCTGTGACTGTCACCTTTTTGAGAACATTTCTGATTGGAGGGCACATGCTGAACAGAATTAAGTCTCTGAAAGTGGGGCATGAACAGCACTTGATAGTCCCATCCTCTTACTGGCAGGGTCTGTTTGGCCCAGGGAATCCAACCAGCTTTACTGCACTTTACCTGCTTTTTCCAAAAGGAACAACAGTGAGAACCAAGGACTGTACTACTGATTAAATGACTTTTATGAGCTGTGCTTGCTAATTCTTTGGGTTTTTTCTTCCCCCAGAGAATTAACAAATGTTTATAACTGCTTGCAGAAAAAATGTGAAGTGATAGTGGTCACACTCCAAAAATGGGTTCTCCAATGTCTTTTCAAATTGCCATAAACTCAGCTCCCAGTTTAGAATGTCTTGTTCTACTTTGGGGATGAGTTATGCTTACTGTGAGCTGCAGTGAATGATTCCACTGCTGCTAAACTGTGGTTATTCATATCACAGTTTTTCACGAGTGCCTTGTGTCTGTTTGCCCTGTTTTAATGCCTCAAGTAAACATGACGGTCCACAACTGCTTAGCCTGCCTAAGATAAAAATAAATGTGAGTAGCATTAAAACAATGATGTTCAGTCATGTTTCTTGTGCTGCAGACAGTATGTTCAAGTTTTGTCATCAAGAGGAAAGGAGAGTGTGGGTGAGTTTGTGTGCCATTAACAATGTACATTTCTGCCCTATTTTTTTTTGACTCTGCCTAGTTTTTTTGACTGGATATAAAACTATTTATATTTAAAATAATTGTTGTATTTAGAAGCTCCCTACAACCACAAAGATCTGACAAATATTTATCAAAATCGTTGAAATTACCTTAAACTTACTATCTGTAAACAAAATCCCATATGCATTAAAGGACTAACCTGACAAGTATCTTCTTGACACAACATTACGAAACATAAAAATACATCCTTGGTTCTTTAAGAATATCCCAAGGCTATAAATTAGCTCATCAGAAGGCTTTATTCTCTTTCACCCAACAACAAAACACAGATGCTTTCTTCAGTGTCAAAACTACATGTTGTTATGCCAACATCCAAAGCTTCCAGCCAGCTTCGTTCCTCCAGACTGCATATCTTTCCAATTTACTCAAAACTCTGTGAGTGATAATTGAAACTAAGTTGAATCATTCTAGTTGAAAGAGTTGTGGGATTCTAAGCAGAAAGGAAAAGCTGGGATTGTTGAGTGGTTAGAAAAGACAAGACAGAATGAAGATATTTTTTTTTTAGGCTGCTGCCTTAAGAGAATTTGAAAAATAATGAAAACAAATATATTTTTATTGAAAAAAATCCCCTCTGGTTATTTTCAAAATATTAGTAATAGGCATAAATTCAGTCACAACTGAATAGTATATAATAAGTTTCTGTGTTGGCTAGAAGCTTAAAAATGTAATGTATTACTGTTTTTAATGGTCATAACCCATTTGTTGTATTACTGTAGCACTTAGGGTAAAATGCCAAGTGCAAGATGTCCCCAATGTTTTTTATTTGTGGGATCTTGGGATTCTCAGTACATGCAGAATGAGACACAGGGTTCTTAAGACACTAGTGAGAATTCCTTTTACTAACATCTAGTCTGAATTTATTTTTATTCTATTTAAAAAAAAAAAGTTTATTGAAATTACTTGAGATGTGTAATGCAGATTTATGTAAAGTCCAACTTCCCACTACATTTCAGAAGTCCAAGATGACTGAAACACAGTTCATTTTACTTTCTCGCTTATTATTTGGTATGTAAATTCAAGGCTTGTCCTCTGTGTTGATGCCATGTTTGGATGGGGGTTTTTTTGTTTGTTTGTTTTTTGTTTTTGGTTTTTGTTTGTTTGTTTGTTTTTTTAATTTGTTTTTATGTGCAGAGAAATGTGGCTTTTGATTCTCTTGAATGTTCAGGAATATATTTGGGCACTGAATCCATGGACAGCTTTTTTAATGATGATCACCTTCTCTTAATGTCACTAGTCTCAGTGACAAGATAGGGATTTGCTTTCAGTTAGATGTCAGTAAATTTACAGATATTTAATGATACTTCTGTAAAAATACAGCAGTACAGCAGTAAAAACAGGCAAAGAAGTTCACATGATTTTCATTTTGTAACTATGATTCAAACTCAGCCACAAAAAGCCCTATGAGCTTTTGTGGCTGAAAGGCAAAAGTCCTCAGAAAATGCAGGGCTGTATTTTTAAGGCTCCAAAGGCCAGAGAACTCCTTTGACATCCAACTTCAATCAAAGTAAGCTAGTCTCCTTGTTACCATCACCAGCTGTGGCAACTGTGTGCTATACAGTAAGTCTGTGTGGTGAACAGAACAGCATTTATTCCTCATGCCTTGAAAGTAAAACAACTTGAAAGTAAAAAACCCCAAAAGTAAACAATGGAGACCTTGGTCTCCATTGCTTAAATTGTGGTTACTTGGGAGGGAGAGCCCAGTTTGTGTAACAGCAGATTAAAAGTTCTGAGTCCAAGCTGTGGAAACAATAAGGAGCTAAGAGAGAAGCCCTTATCTGTATGTCATTAGCAAAATTGTGTCTGACTGCTGCCAGCAGCATGCATACACCTCAGCCACAACTGTGCTTTCTAAAGCATTGACTTATACTTTTTTCATCTGCTTTGGAATAATTTGTTGAAGGTAAGAAATTACTTGATTTGAGCTGGTACAATAAAGATAGGTATGTAGATAGGCGTTAATATGCTTTTAAATGGCCATTAAAATGAGAGAAGCATGATTAAATCTGCAGAAAGATTCAGTTTTGGATTTCATTCTGTTCTCACAGTGGTGTAAATGAAAAGCATTTAATGGAAAAAGAAAACCACACCAAACAATTTAAGGATACACCAATGCTTCACACTCCAGTGTGCAGTGGAGGGATACCTTATCTAACTTCAAGTAACCTAGCAGGAGTATCAGGAACAGTGTCCATGTAGTATTAAGCCTTGAAAGGTAGACAGGCTTGTAATGGAATCCAAGAGCTGGCCTTGCATTCATTCAGGAAATTGGATCATAATAAACGTTCAAATGAACATGAAAGAAATAAGTATATTATAAAATGAACCAATTTGGTTCAATGTTCTAGCTGAATTAAAATGATTGAGCCTATATATAATCACACATCTAAGTCATATCATTCAAATAATACACAATTATATTACTTAGTAGTAGATTTAATAATTAGAAGAGAGATAAGATTTGCCAGCAAGTCCTTTTCATGTAATCTAATACAGACCTCTTGTATGGCTGTGTTATGTGGGACAGGAATTTAGATCATGTTTCTAGCTCAAATGGCAGAATAAACCTGCCTGTCTTATTTTTTTTTTCCTGTGGATATGAAATAGCAGTATAATGTTGACCTGGAAGGAAAGAGCAAGCAAAAACATTGATTGTAGAACAGTGGAAGCCAGGCTTGCTGAGTAGGTACACATATTGTGTCTTGAGATGGGGCAGGAAACAGGACACTGTGGGACAGGTCAGCACAACTGAATGAGAATTCCTAGCATTTGAGGCAGATCTGAAAATGGGCAGGTGCATCATAGTCATTCAAGGAGGTGTCATGAGAAGCTGCATAGATCAGGTTCAGGCAATGGGATCTCAGTCCTGAAGAAACTCTGTGTCCCGAGTGTAACGTTCATAATTGCCTTTCTCATCCCTTTCCTGCTCCTTGTATGGCAGGGGAGGGTAGGTGAGCTGGGCAGTGGCTGGACCCTTTTGTCTGATAATGAATTCTGTGTCCCTGAATCCTCACAAAGGATATTTGCTGTCTACATACATGTTTGCAAGGAGGTGGTGGCCTTATCTATGGGCCCATCTGTGAGACTCCATGAGAACTCCAAATACAACCACTTGCACTTGCTGATGTTTGAAACATTAACCTTTTGCCTGAAAAGATCACGTTGGATGGCTTTCTGGAGCGAGACTTTTTGGGAAAAATTCAAATGAAGCAGTTCAGCTGTGTGTGGAGATGGGCCCGGGGAATGATAAGTTATTTGGCTCACAGCCGGTGGGAAAAAAAGCTAAGGATTGTTTTGTGGTGCACATGTACGTGCACTGTACAATTTGGCTGTAAAGGCTGCCTAAATTAATAGGAATTTTCTAACTTCTGAGTGCTTAATTTCAAAACCTTCACATATATATATATATATAAAATACACCATTTCTAAATGAAGCTGTTTTCAGTTTTGCTGGTTACTGTCAGAAAAAAAAAACGTTACAAAGTATATTCCTGTACTTCATGTTGTGACTGAAATGGGTTTATGCTCATAAGAGTATAGAATTATTAATGATTTTCAATAGTACTTTTACTGGAGTTTCAAAAATTATAAGAGTTGATCAGTTACTTAAGGGATTTAGTCAGATTTATTAACATAATTTAAAGTTCTTCCGGCTGAGTGAGAAGGTGGAATTCCCATGAGTTAAACATTTACTGAGCTGTCTTAAAAATGGACTTGTCGTACTAGAAACTACTTTTTTTTCATCAACGTCAAATCTAAAGGATTTTGTCTAAAGACATGAGGAAACCATAAAATAATTATTTAGTGCATAGGTTTATGAGAGATGATTTTTTTGGTTGATTCATTTTACTTCCTATATATTTGTTATAGCTTTCATCTACTAATGGCCTACAGTATTTTCTCTTTCAGATTCTACATTGCAAGGTTATTATAAGTGGATTATCTGCTTAGAATTATTTGACTCTGATGGCAATAGTTTTGCTATGTCTGTTTCCTTCGGATTTTTGTTTGTTTGTTTGTTTTGTTTTTGGCTTGTATATCAGCTTTCAGGAGACTGTACAGACAAAAAACCCCCATCCCAACCCCAAAACAATTAAGTGTAATTTTCTTTCCCATCTGCATTTACAATCCCAGCAGGATGAAGTTCATAGCTGAACAGATGGAGTAACTAAAAACTGTCACTATACCTGATAGATTTTGAAATTATTACAGGATGCTTAAAGCCCACCTCTCCGCAAGGAAGACAGAAGCACTTATGAAGCCAGAGCCCAATGGGTAACCATAGAGAGGTGATGGAAACTTGTTACCCGTGAAGAAATGGAATCACAAATTGCTGCTCTTGTTCATCTTGTTTTGCTTCAGTGATAAAATTCCTCACGTGGAGAGGAGCAGCCGAAGTCTGCCTGGGTGATGCCAGGAACAGCTGGAAACATGCTTAGTGTCTCCAAAGTCCTGAAAAGGTCTAGAACAGAACAAAAAAGCAAGCTGTTGGTCATACTTTTCATCTGATCCACAGGTTTAATGTGTAAAACAGGAAAATCCCTCTTCATAAAATTATTCTCAAGTGTGCCTTAAGCATATTATATCATTTTTAGGATGACTGAAAAATTCTGAGTTAAGTAAAACCAACCAACCACATGTTTATATAAAACAAAACAGAAAAAAAATATTTAGGCCTGGTTAGTGACCCAGAATATTTTACTGGACACTGTGGCAACAAATGAAATGAAGGAAGGTTTAGAAATTTGACATGATATGTAAACAGAGCTGTACCAGGGCAGCTGTAAGGAAATACCTTCTTCAACCTTTTTGAATGAGAATAGGAAAATGCACTGTGCAATTGTTTTAACCTAATTTTGTTCTGAAATTCTTTTGCATTTTCTGGAAACTGTGTATCCAATATAATGCTGTCTTTATATACTGTCTGTATAATAATCCTGACAAATACAAAGGTAGGGTGTGGGTATTCACGTAAGACCCAAAGCTTTACTGAGTGTGTACCTCTTCAAGTTTCACATTTGTTACAGGGAGGGTTTGGAGCGCACGTTAGAACTGAAACTCAACACCGTTGTGAATGTAACCTAAGCAGTATTTTATTACAACAGGTGGCCAAATAAGATAGAAATCCCGAGAAAGGGAGAGGGAGAACAAGGGAGAGAGAGAGAAACCCCAATGCCCCGTGTAAGGACCCCTCCAGGTGTTACTTACACGGACTTGTCTTACCAACTTT